>OZ010600.1:38846518-39004018 GCA_963932145.1 Acanthosepion lycidas | reverse complement strand
CATATTTGGGTAGAAACTGCACATTCCGAACTTTCTAGTCTCAATAGAATCCAAAAGCATCTCTGAGTCCCTGTACGTGACAAATTATTTTCCACCCTCCAACATCTCTCTCACAGGTGGGGTGTGTCAAGCCTGTTGCTGCTATTAGGTTGGTGCAAAAATAATGTCGTTTTCTCACATAGTAACATATGTGAGAAAACGACATTATTTTTGCACCAACCTAATATATCACTATTTTCATAGAAAGTGCTCAGATGAACTACATTCCTTGGTTCTACCTTCATGGCTAGGACCTGACATGCCACTAACATTGTAGCAAACCACCCTTATTAATTGGTGAGAAGTTCAACTCAAACAGCTTCTTCCTGCAAACCACTGCTCTGAGTAACTGACTCTCAAGCGGATGTTTCCCCAATTATTACAATCTTAACCTGCTTAAGTCTAGGGTTAACTGTTATCTTCCCCTCCTATCCACATAAACTGTGCCTCTTAATCTGGAGCCTTCTACCTCATATGGCTCCTGGTCCTTGTACCATGTAAAAAAAAACAATCATTGCCTCCATATTTCACAATTTTTTCTCCTGACAAAACTGTCTTCTGGCCAAAATTAAATGATTTGTTTGAACTTCAAATTTCTAAAGAATTTTTTTTTCTTCTTCTTCAGGACATCTACTTTGTATTTATCGAATTTGTCTATTTGGTCATATTAAGTTGTTTGCACATTTCCCAGTAAATCAACATTCCTAAATTTTTTTTACCCTTTTCTCAGCTAAATACACTCACTAATATGAGAGACTTATTTCTTTCCATACCAGATTTTATTTAATGTCTTGTCTCTATTGGTTTTCATCAAATTACTTCTAACATTTCTTTTAAGCTGCTATACTAATGAATCCTTAACCTTTTTCAAGTGTCCTTTATACAACTGTCCACATAATATAATTTTACTTGCAATTCCTTCTGTTTTTATCTTGAATTCTACATGCAGTAGTTTTCTTATATTTGTTAATAATGTTAGCATTGTTTGGTCAAACATTTGCTTTTTTTGTTCATATTATTGCTTTTGGGGCATTTATTATTCTCTCCTTTTTACTCATCTTTTGAACATAGTTTTCAAGCATAATTTTTCTTCATCTTTTTATAATGACACTATCTGTGTGATCTCTGGGGTGGAATATTTTATACTTGGTCATTCATTTTCTTGTTCTCTTATTCATAGATTTTATTTTTTCTTCTCCTTATTATAAGTGTTTGTAAAAACTGCATCAATTTTCTTGGCTCTTAACTAGTTTTACTTTTATTTTTTTAATATACAAACTATCTTTTCACTGTTTACTTTTTATAGTGTTTATAAATGTACATATTTTGTTTATTCAGTTGTTTGTAGTTCAAAAGTAGAAGAGTAATGTTTAAATTCATCAAGGTCTCTCTCAACTCTATTCTCATCAGGAAAAGATATTTCTGCCATATTGTCTATCTGTATGTCTGCCCGATACAGTGAGACGATTCTGAGAGACCTAGAAGTTCTACCAGGATTCATTATTGGCAGCCACAATTTTAACAACATAAGGTATGCAGATGACACAGTGTTGATAGCAGACACAGAAAGAAAGTCACAAAATCTCTTACAGAAGGCAGTGAAGGAAAGTGGATAGAATGAAACAACTGCAAGAAAACAGAATGCATGGTTGTTAACAAAGGGATGAATCCAAAGTGTGAATTGCAAATTGGAGATAGCAAAATCAAACAAGTGTAGAAATTTAGATATCTGGGAATTGTTTTAACAGAAGACAGAAAGAGTGAAACTGAAATCCAAAGGTGTATTGGGATAGCTAGTGAATTCCAAAAGCCAAGCAGTGTACTAAGAAATAGGAAAATTTCGCTAGAAACAAGAAAAAAAGTACTAAACTGCTATGTGATATCTGTCCTCCTGTATAGATGAAGAGGAAACTTGAAGCAACAGAAATGTGGTTCTACAGAAGAATACTGAGGATACCTTGGACCAAACATGTGAACAACAACAAAGTCTTGGAGAAAATAGAAACAAAATGGAAACTAATATTTAACATCAAGAAGAGACAGTTTAAGTTTCTGGGGCATGTATATTTTATATATTTCAACCTAAAGCTGTTAACGAATACTGAATATTTCTTGCATAGAAATGGCTGACTTCATAATTACTATACATTGCAAAACTTGTTTAATGTACTGAGAAATTATTTTTTTAACACATTTATTCTGACATAACTACATTTCTGTCGCTTTGAGTCTCTTCTTCATCTTTGTGGAGATTGTCCAACATTCATTGCCATACAAGAGGATAGATAATCATATGACAGTTCAGTACTCTTTTCTTTGTTTCCAACAAAACTTTCTTGTCTTGTAATAATACTCTGCTTAGCTTTTGGAATCCCAGTATACCTTCAGATCTCCGTGTCACATTCTCCATACTCTGTTAGAACATTTCCCAGATATTTAAATTTCTGTACCTGCTTGATTTTAGTGTCTCCAACCTGTAAATTGCATTACTGTAAATGAAAGATTCAGTAATATTTATACAATCAGTTCCAAAACTATACTGGTTCTATCAAAGTATATTACTTCTAAAATTAAATTACCTGTAAATGTCATAAATTAAAAGTGAATCCTTTAAAATATAGTGTAATCTTCAATTCAATCAATGAATGACAAAATAAATTTTGAAAGTGTAAAATATTAGATTTATCTTGCTCTTAGACCATAACATATCAATACAAGTGTTATCCTGATGTCCTTAGATTTTATAAGAGCTTTATGGGAAATATTCATTAAAGAAGTATAGAAGTTTATATTTCAAAAATGTCGAGCAAGAATAAAGTTTATATAAACATCACAATTATATATTTTACAGAACATTATGTTTTTTATACTTAACAAAATTGTAACTTCAGAGTAAGTTTTCTCCTGTTTCAATAAAATCAAAGTACTAAATATAAAAGAAGGAAGATGATGAATTTTGATGAAAATGAAAATAAATGAACTAATTACATTCACACACACTGAAAACTCAACTTGTGAGTAATTGAATATTAATAATAAGCAATAATCCTATATTGATTACCTGTAAACAGGTTTTTCAGCATAAATTATCTTTTTGGACAAGGTTTGCATATATTATTCATTTATTTATAATCTGATTATCCCCACCCCAAACACTACCAAAAGAATTTACTGAGTAACTGTAGAACAACTATTGATCTTAAATGTATTGGCAATTCCTCAAGATCAATGACTGAATGGCCCTTAGTATCTTAAATGTTTTAAGACAATAATCCAACAATGTATTACATGTAAAAACCTGTTTCTGTGGGATTAAATTTGTTCAAAGTGTTTTGTGATGCATATTAACTTTTATTGGAGGTTTTGTTATTTCTACTTGACAATATTACTTGGTAAAAATTTCAGAATGAAAACATGAAAATATGTAGACTGATTGGTGTGCGTTAAATTTACTGATTATCTTCTAATCAAATTATAATTGTTCTTTTATAGATCAATGAAATTCCTGCAGTAGGACTTCAAACTGAGATTTGAATCAAAGCAGCACTACTTCTTAATGTTACAGAAATTTCTTATCAATGCATTTGAATGAATATTCAATGGTCACATTTTTATTAAAAAATATAACTAATGATTATTAATATAATCAATGAATATTCATGCCAAAAAAAGCTTCTAAATCAATTTTCGTTTGGTTCCTTTTAACCCTAGCAAAAATATTTGACTAAAAAATATATTGAATATCTACATTTGATTTTCAACTAACACAGTCACATATGTTTATATGTACATTTTTAATCATTTCACCTGCAAGCATATTGTTTATTTATCAAAATTTTAATCTAAAAAATGTATTCAGCATCATAAAATTATTTTTTCAAACAAAAAACAAAAAACAGTTCAATATTACTAATATCCAAATATAATGCTTTTAAAATAAAAAGTTTCTTGGTAATTATCTATTTACTTATGGTAATATGTTAGTAACATATTTTGCTTTTAGAAATTTAAAAATTAATATTATACAAGATAAATAAACAAGTAAAAAATTATAATATCCCTTAAATTTTGCTTGTGGTCAGGTGAATGTACAAAAGGAATTCTAAAAAAAACTGATAAACTGGAATGAATAGGATCAGAAGCAAAATTTAACATCTTAATAAATTTCTTTATGCAATTATTACAAATTTCTAAATATGCTTTGTCTATAAAACATTGATTAATTTAAAATTTGAGAAAAAGCAAAATAGAATGAAAAAATCAATTAACAATTCAGAGTAAAAAAACTAAAATTAACCTTACCCCATGTTATCTTTAGTTTTTCTGATGATCATTTCGGACTGTGAATTCCAATATTGGTTGTATTGGGTTATCTGCAAATTACGATGTAAGAAGTTGTCCATATACATCCCACCCATGTCTATAAGTGTTCATTACTTGCACATCACACTGATTATATAGTTTGGGTTAGTTTCAAGATCTTTTCTTCCCTTCTTCTAGAAACCCACTTCTCACGTGATTATACACAATGTAGCTATTGCATATTAAATATTTAATAAAGCCTTATTAATATTTCTCATCATTTTAGCTATTTTCATATCTGTCAGATTTAAAAGATTTTTCTCAAACTGAAATTTAACTCTTAAATATATACATGTATACATTAATATGTGTGCATGATTTTGAATAGAAGAATCCAGAAAAATACATTCACTTATATAAGAAAAAGAAGAAATAAGAAAGTTTTCTATTAAAACGGTTATCTGTATATAAAAAAAAATGGAAAAAATCTGCTATTTTAGGCATGGAAGTAAAACAGCTGTATTTGAAAGAAGCATCACTTGAATATTTCAATTTTATAAATAAAAATAAATGTAATTATAAGAATGTCTTGTTAAATACAATTGAAATAAATCCATAGAAAATTAACTGATGTATATAAGATGTCCAAGAAAGATATTCAAAATAAGTAAACTTTACTATTGTATAAAAATGAAGAGTCTTACCTTGAATTATTTTAGTTTTTATGACTAATTATATTATACACATGTCAGTATAAACATTCATATCTATGCTTTTGTGTTTGTATAGAGTTTGTTTAGTATCACAACAGTTTATATGCAAAGTAGCTGCTGCTGTTTGTCTCATAAGACATTTGTGTCTATGTATATACATATGTGTGTGTGTGTGAGTGTGTATGTATATATATATATATATATATATATATATTTATATAGCAAGAGAGAGATATGTAAAGGTGTGCACGAAATACAGTCGTAATATTGATGTTTACAGAGATATAGTGAAAGGTGTAGAAATGAATGACTTGAAGGTAGAATGGAAAAGACAAACACATCTGAATGCATACAAGAAAGACATTAGTTTCAGTAGAATGCCTTTAATTAACCAGGTCTAAAATATCTCATATAAGGTAAGTATCATTATTGATTATGTAGTTTCTAAATAATGAATATCTTTTCCAAAGCAGCACCTTGATGATTGATTAACACGCAAAAGACTGTATGAACAATAGGGTAGGTGTTAATGTATACATCAGAGAGTGAGAGAGACAGAAACAGAAAGAGAGACAGAGAAAGAGGGAAAGAGACAGACAATCACAAACAGAAAGAGAGGGAGAGAGAGATAGTGAGAGTGAGAGAGACAGACATCCAGAAACAGGAAGAGTTACAGAGAGAGACAGACAGATAGAAACAGAAAGACAGAGAGAGAGACAGAGAGAGACAGACAGACAGACAGACAGACAGACAGACTGAAAGACAGAGACAGAAGCAGAAAGATGGACAGAGACTGAGACAGAAAAGCAGTTATAAAAACAGGTAAATCATAATATCTAATGACTGTTATCCTGAGAAACAAATGTTTAGTATAGATGTTGTTGAGTATAAATTAATCCAGCATTTACCTCCTGTATGCATAGGCTAAAGGACAAGCAGAAAACTTATTGGCTTACCACAGGTTTATTGAAAACTAATAATATGCTATTTTCTTAAATATATAAAAAAAATCAAGATTTATTTTTATCTAATATAAGATTTACTTTTATCTAATATATCATTATCACTACAAGAGCCGGATTATGACATTTTGGGGCCACTAGGCTAATGAAATTATAATTTCATTAGCCTAGGGGTCCCAAAATGTCATAATCTACCCACACACACACACACACCATCAGACATAGCTATCCTTTAACTTGTCTGCACCCATCTTGAATATATTTCTCATATTTTTATTTTTTTATTTATATTAAGGTACAGACTTATGTTAGGAAGCAATTTGTACAGATAAGAGTGGATGATAAAGGTTAACCCTAGCCTTGAACAGGTTAAGATTGTAGAGTCAATTCCACAGGGCAGTGGTTCACAAGAAGCTGTTTGAGAGGAACTTACTTCTCACTGAAGGAATATAGATGGAATGTTGATGGTTTGCTACTATGTAAATGGCAGCGTGATATATTTTAGACATATTTACATAGGTTGAAGTAAACTTATTCCAAGTTCTTTGAATAAACTAGAATGACTATATTTTGTTTGTCTATAAAAATATTCTCTAAGAAATACCACTATTTTTCTATTTGTTGCAAACCAAATTAGCACATATTTCAATACAACCATAGTAAAAAAAGTAAAATTTAAACAGATTTTTTTATAACCAGCATTATAACAATAAAACAATGAAAATAAATACTGATATCATTTCAGTTTATAAAACTATTTAGAAATTAACATCTAGAAAATTAAAATCATTGCTTTATAAAAGCTTGAGGGGCCTTACACTCAGTGACATGCAGAGGTTTGGTTATGTTTGGTGCCAACCACTTTTTTTATGCCCCTAAGACTTAAGCAATGGTTGCCTATAGGGCCTATTACTGAGAAATGTGAGAAAGGAGGACATTTAAAACAAACGAAACACAAAATAACACTTTATTAAAATTAAATATAAACTAAATTTTTATTTCACTCTTTGATTGGATGCCCTCTTGATATGGTTGCCCAGGACCACTGCACCCTCTGCACCCACTTCTGCACATTACTGCTTATGCTGCCCCCTATATTAGCTGAAAGGATAATCTAGACCTGATCACTACCATGAAAAGCATTAATATTTTTCCAAATCATTCTTGTTATAAAAAGCAATATTTTATTAGAAACATACAAGATATATTGGATAAGATGTTTTTGGTATTTTGTTATTGATAATGGCAACAAATTAAATGAAGTGTAGAAATATTTAGTTCAATAAAGTCATTTTCCGGTTATTTTTTTAATAAATTTTTTTCACTAATTAAATCCATCCTCAATTGGTAAAGGTAATCTCAGTCACCAACTGAGAATTTTCTTTGTGTTTTATTGTTCAAGACAATAAAAGTAATTATCCCATTTTAATTGCATTCCATTGAGTAGCATTGAATAATATAACACATAATAAAGTGTTATTTTAATATTTTATGTTATAGTTCTATTCATCAAATTTCAATACAGAAAAGTATAAAGTAGTATAAAAATCAAAGCAAAACAATGACATATTATTTGTTTTAATTTAAAGACAACAATAATTTCAAGTTTATCTTTTGCATCTTCCATAAATTATTACCCAGCTGTTCATTACTCATACTTCAGATTAAAAATCATCTCCTTACACACAATGATGTGATAAGAAAATATTCTTTTCTGTTGAATGACTCAACAGACTCAGTTTCATCTACCATACTGATTATTTTCTGTTTTTATTTCTCAAATGTTCATACTTCTTATAAGAAAGGGGTTTATTTTTATACTTTTTAAGTTGATGAAACTGAACAAATTTGGATGAAAATATTAAACAGAATTATAAATATTTTATAATATTCATAGAAATTCCAGATTGAATATTTTCCAATAAAATAAATAAAAGTAATTCATAGATTTTACTAACAATGACTTGACTACCAAATGATCCATTGATACTATTCTTCAGTTAATGTTATTTTTGTTTTGTTGTTGATCTAAAAAAAAATAAATAAACAAAGCAAGAATATGACTACTTAAGAAAAAAAGGCAATAATGATTATGAAAGGATTTGCTGTTGGTCTACATGGCCACCATACAGTAATAGTCCACAATTATCATGAAGGACTCCAAAATAGTAATAAATTAAAATCTCAAGACTAAATGTTATCTAGTTTGAGAAAACCTAATAGTTATAATAGGGTTTCAATCTTCTATTGCTAATAGTGAAGTGAAACAGATTTTATGATATGTATAGTTGACATAATGGTTATTGTCATGGAAAATAGAATCAGCTAACTGAGTTCTAATTTCATCTTATGCCCACAGGAAAGGCATGAATCCATCTTTTCTCCCTTGATCTATGACTAAAATAGTAAGGTAGTCTGGATACTAACCTTAGTTAGGCAAATACACTTAGTGAAGGACAACTCTAAATTCAAAATCATGGAGAAGACAATAGAAAAATCTTTCCACCATCTCTCTGAAGAATAGTAATGGTAATTAAGAGATTAAAGATAAAAATATATGAAGATGTTGTAGAAAGACATAATTACTTATGTTGTGAAGGGGAAGGGTATTTAAAAAAAAAAGAGTCATATTCTTTTATAATACAAATATGTAAACATTTGAATACATGAATTTATATAGACATATATAATACAGAAAATACAACTCCTTTCAAGAAAGGGAACAAAAGAGTCCATTTTAAAGAGAGTTCTTAGACAACAAATCTCTACTTGTCATTTACTAAATGGAATAAAGAAACTCTTTCATTTATTCTGCTTCACTGTATGAGTGTAAACCACTACTATTAAAGCAGTCTTATACGAATTCTTTCGAGAAATATTATAAGCTTTTATTGACCTCCATACACAGAATTCATTTCAATCAGCAGTTGTTACAAGTAAGTCTAATAATAATAAACAAATGGGTAAAAGTATTGATTTCTGGTTAACTAGAAGTTGTTAGTTCAATCACTCTTGTAGGTAGTACATGTATAGATCTCTAAAAAGAGCATTGACTGGTTTTTACAGAAAAAAATTGTTTGCATTCATGATTCTTGATAGGTTCCACTAGGCATAATTATTTTACAGGAGTTCTGATGTTGAATCTCTTTTAGTCATGCAGTCTTTCACTGGGAACCCACTGGATATAAATTTCTTTAATATCAACCATTTTCTCTCAGATGTGTTGTGTCCACTTTGAAGCAAGTATCTATAATCGCTTTTGTTATCTCAAGATGTTCCTTCAAAGAGTTATGATCTTTATATCTTTTGATAATTGGAAAATCTTTCAGTACATAAAATTTCTTCATTATTGATGCAATCAAGTTGCTATAATTAGAAGATACTTCAGATACCAAGGGGAATTTTCTTTGATTTCCATGAATATTAGAATCACTATCTCATTCCTAAACAAAAAAGACTATGTTTGCACCATGAGATGCACCATTTGGTAACAAGGTATGCAAAGTATCACCATAAACAACAATTTTCATTGACTTTGGGTTATCAAGATTTGAAAATATAATCTTCAATGGCTTTGATTTCAGTTTCTTTATAGTTCAGTTCTATAAGAATTTGAATAGTTGCTTCATTTTCATAATTGGTCACTCAACAACTTTCAAAAGCCACATCAAGTATTGTTTGGTTAGTTACTCATAAGCTGACCTCAGTTGTGTCTTTTCTTTTCACATATACCAACACTTGTTAACTTGCCATTCTGTTGTTTCCTTGAGTGCTGTCAATTTGAATTTTTTTATATCCATATAAACAACATAGATCAACAATTATTTCACTACCATTTTGTTCAATGTTAAGACCTATATACTTGAATGTTACCTTTTATTTTTTGCTGATTTTGAACAATCTGGCAATTTTGCCAACATTATCATGCCAGTAGAACATCCCATAATACTCAAAGTATGATTAAAAATCCAACTAAACATATTACCATCTTCAGGTAACAAGAACAACCAATCATTTTACCACCCAATGCTTTCAGTTCCTAATGGTCACACCTTCCTTGTAGCATAGAAAAAAACATACAAACACCTTTTTAAATGACACAATTTCCCTTCTTGATGAAGTTGAGGTGGTGATTTCACATATACCACACTTGTGATTTCATTATTAACAAGAACAGTAAAGAGATGCCCATTTTCATAAAAATCTTAATTGAGGCTGTTACCATTGCTAAACCAAGTGTTTATCTACTGCATGTCAGATTATTAATTCTCTTATCTGTAAGCATCTCTTCAAACTCACATACTACAAGACCTGTCTCTTACTCCCACCATACAAATACTTTTATATTATACATATTTACATGGAATCATTTCCTAACCCTCACCTATCCATTTGAATACATCATTGTTTTCAGTCAGCATTAACACGTCATCCACTTTTTTCCAGAAAATTTAATTCCACTTTTCTGAGATTGCTTAATCTGCACCAGTTATTTTCACATTGATCCAGTCTTTCCATTTACTCGATTTATTTGATTGAGATGATAACACTTGCACCTTACAAATATTCCTATCTGAAAGAGCATAATGCTCAATACATTGGCTTACTATCTGATTTATTTAGCTCTTCTCACAATTTGGGGCAAGGTTTCCTAACCATTTTCTGTAATTTGTACCTCAGAGTCATTCTAATCAACAAATATTGGGTTTCAGAGTTTTCATCAACATCAACTTTTTATTCACCTTCATCTTCTGGCTCAATACAAACATCAATTTCATGAACATCTCTTAACATAGATTGATCAATGAATTCATCCACAACTTAACTATTAACATTAGTTCCATTGTGTGAGTCAGTAATAGATCTTGATTCACAATTAGGCAGCTCAGTTTCAACCTTATTCTCACTTTCATCAGAGCATGGATCAGCATTCATCTGTTTGATTTTGTCTCTTTTGTATGCGAAATTATTGCATTTTGTTATCGTTTACTGCTTGATTAAGTTCTTGCAAATGACAATGTTAGCATCTGTAGTATTCACTACTGCAGCAAATCAATACAAAGTTGTTTTCTTTTCTGAGCACCTTATGGAGACTTTTAAATACATTTGCTGCAAATTCTACAAGATCAATGCCTGACAGAGGAAAAATATCATGAGCTTTTATTGAACTTCATATGCTGAACAATCAGCAGATGTGACAGGTAAATTTAACAGTAATAAACAAATAGGTAAAAGCAGTGATTTTCTGGTAAACTGGAAGTTGTGAATTCAATCCCTCTACTGGATAGATACATGTTGTGACAAGGCCCTCAATGTTAAATCAAACATATGGTCAGTTTATTAAGGGTCACACTTTCTTTGTATTTCCTCTTTCTTCCTTCTTTTGTTCCTTACATCCTGTCTAGACTGAATCTAATGATAACTGAAAAATGGCAGGAAAGAATTTGGTTTGCTTGACAACAGAGTGACCAACTAAGAAAGTGAGTAAAAATTGGTCACCTAAGCTCACGTGACATACATCATCAAGTGGGATTTTGGTATTGTAATTTCAGTTTCCCGATAATCTCTGACTGTGACAGATTGTGAGAAAATCGACTCTCAGGAACCTTTTATGAGAGATTCCCTCATGAAATTTTTCCATTACTTATTGTGTAAGAAATAAGGAAATATCATCCAAAAGAACTTGGATTTATTTAAGTGTTTGATGTGTAGTAAATAAAAGATGATATATTTCCAAAGACCCTAGATTTGTTCATACTCAAAGAAATACAAAAGAAATCATCCTAATCTAATCTTGAATGCAGTCCAATTAGCAGAGGGAAAACAAAATACAAGCACTATTCCAGAATCTTGTATCTTATATTCTGAAAGAAGAACTACCGATTTTTAAGTGGACATTTTGAAACGGACATTTGAAATTACAAATTCATGAAACATAAAAGCTTGAACTAACGTGTTTTACTGGTTTTATGTCTCTTATCAAATACTCTTCCCATATTTTGTTGTTTCTTTTTTGTGATATAAAATTGTTATAAAGGTTCATCTTGTGTTTGTTATTCATCAATCCCTGTGTGTTCCTATCTGAGTGAACCCACTTTTTCTTCTTTTTTTTTTTTTGAACCTGGGGTTCATAGCTCTATATGTTACAATTTCATAACAATGTATATATATCAAACAATAACAACTAAAAGTTATGTTTTTTTCTCTTCCTAGTTTACTATTTTCACAACCAAACTCTCTGAAGGGGGAAAATTAAGATACATTTTTTTTGTCTTTATATTCCAGTCCCTTCAAGCTAAATGTGCAAATATCCCTTTATTGTTTTCACACACACACACACATATATATATATATATATATATATATATATATATATATATATATATATATATATATATATATATATACATATATACCTCCAATGATTTGCCAAAAATGAGAATATATGAAAAATGCACAAAACATAATGAAAACAAAGTTTTATCATAAAAAGTTTGTGTTGTTATGATGAAAGTCCAAAACACTTTTTGATGTAAAAATTACTTTTTAATTTTTTTTAGAAGCTTGAAATTTTAGTTAAAAATGTTGTTTTTCTTGCATCAATGTAGGGCCTTAAATATGTATGGGAAATTTGGGCATCTTTTTGTGGTCAAAAACACACTTGGATTTAAAATTCTTGCCATAATCTGATAATTCTTAGATTTTAATTAAACTTTTGGGACTTATTTTGAAATTAATTAAATTATTTTTTAAATGATGTTTTTGGAAAATCTTGGTAAAAATATTTTTAACATCTATTACCACAATTTATTTAATTTTATGAAATTTTAGAGAAATTCTTTTTGTAACAATTAATGTTTATATTAGTTAAAAGGACAAGTCCATAGAGAATTTAAATCATCAAATTTTTTGAGGAAACAGGACCCCCAGTTAAAGAAAATCTGCTCTGAATGCAATAAAATTAAGACATTATTTAATTAGAAAAGCATCTAATTACTTTTATGAATAAAATATATTATGGTCATTAATTTTTATGAAAAAATTCTTTTTGATGAATAATGAATTTTTACAAGAATTGTTTTCATATTTTTTTAAATTTTAATTAGAATAATTTATAGTTTTAAATCTTTTAAAATTCTGTATTAATTTGTAGTGGGGAAGTGATATTGTTATTAAATAAAAACTGTATTTACTAATCATAAATATAAAAGCTTACTACAATTCAGTAATCCCCAGTATTTTAAAAAATAATTTTGAATATTTTTTGTGTGTGTATAAACATGTTATTTTTTGTAAATACAGACATCCATACATGACATTATAAGAAAATAAAAGTGGTAACTATGTGGTAATGGTAATGGTAATATTAACCATTTCCCTACAAGGAAACATTTGGCATTTATTGAGGGAGTAGCTAATACTGCTTTTGATTGAAATTTATAAAATCTTTTTATAAATATGTTTTTGAAGAAAACAGGTTTCTCAAGTCCAGTAGCTGTTATCACTCATTCCAATATTAATGAAGGTTTTCTTCCTAACATTTTATTTGAAGTAGTTTGAAATTTTAACATTTTGATCATTTCATTATTCTCTCTTTGAGTTACATGTGATGTCCATTTTAGTTGTTGCTGCTGATGGTAGTCCTCAAGTGATGTAATTTCTGTTATTTTATATAGTTCTTTATGATTCTGTAGCACCGTTCCACAATATTCAAAGAATGATAATCTATGCCAAGACACACAGTTTAGACCGTTCTGACAGGGTTTGGCATCATGCATGACATCCATATGAAAGTCTTGATCTGATGAAACCATTTAAGAACATGACTTGTGTTTTCAGGTTCATGTTTTGGTTTTATAGCAATTTGCGGTATTGGGCAAAACTACTCCTATGTACAATTTCCTTTTTTTTTTCTTAGAAAATTTAAATGTATTGGTAATTCTTTAACATTTCCTCAACATGTATCTTCATAAGTAAGACTAGAAAATCAAGGTACCTAAAATTCAATAAAATATTAGAATGCTTAAAGTTTTTTAAATCTTTAAGATTACTAAGAAGTTAAAAGATATGTAAAAATGTTTTTATGTTGTATTCACCACAATTTAATTACGATCTCCTCCTTCTTAGATAAACTTTCCAAACATCGTGCTGTCAATAAATGCATCAAAATCTCATAAGAACACTCACTTCTATGATAAAAATGTTTTCTGTGATATTTTAAACTAAAAGTAAGTAATACTTGTTTCAATTCAGTTTAATTAAACTTTGAATCAGTTAATTTTTCTCAAAAAACGTTTCAGAAAAGTAGATTTTATTTTTTAAAAATGTTTTTAATAAAGAGAATTGTTGTGTTGACAGATTTGTCAATATGGACGATTTCATCGATTTTACTGATAATCAGAAAAATATAATTCCAACCAGTTTAGATTCAGTTTGCTTATTGGAAATATTACATCCGATCTATTAGCGTGAAAGGTTAAAAGTTTCAAGAAAAACTTTTCAATTTTAGAATGCATTTTAAAAAGTATTATTGCTTTTATTTTTTGGTGGTGCCTATATATAAAAGTGGACACTGAAGTCAATGACAGTCTATTTCATGCTTGAACACAGTTTTGAGGATATGACTTGAAAATTGTATTCAACTTAGAAACAACCTGTTGCCACTCGGCTTTGACCTCAATATCTACTTTTATATGTAGATGTCCGCTATCCCTGATATTGATCGTTTTTACCCATAAATCTATTATACCTTAACACTACACTATATTTTACCATATATATATATATATATATATATATATATATATATATATATATAGGGGTTAGACAATGTTGTAAACAGCTTGTAAAAATAGCAATTTTTTTTTCAATTCCGGCATTTCCGAGTATTTGTAAACATCAAAGCAGCATAAAAGGTAACTGCTCAGCACTTTAATCCTTTATTTTGCTTTTCTACTTACTTAAGTCATTATTTATCTTCAGGTAAAAGAGTTACATATTAAAATGCACGACCTGACGAATTTTCAAAAAGGAGAAATATAGTTGGTGCTCGATTAGCAGGAGCATCTGTGACTAAAACCTTTTTAATTATTAAATGTGTAGTGTTCACAGTTATGACAGCTTACCCAAAACAAGGCAAAACATCATCAGCAAAGAGTAATACTGAACAGAAACCAAAGTTGATCGAAAGTGACCGACAAGATTTAAAACGAATCGTGGCAAAAAATCATAAAACTACTAATAAATGACATCAGAACTTATTACTCACCTAAACAATACAGTTTCTACACGCACAGTACGTCGGGAGCTGGTATCCACGGAAGGGCTGGGATTCCTAAACCTCTGATCATAAAAAAGTCGAACGCCATGTTGCGAAAAAATGGTGTGATGAATTGGACACTCGAAGAATGGAAAAATGTTATTTGGTCTGATGTGTCTTACTCTTCTTTCACGTTATTTCTTACAAATGGTCGTGTTTATGTCTGGAGAACACCCGCCGCGTGAAGCCTATGATCCAGATTGCATAGTCCGGACAGTCAAACATGGATGTGGCTCAGTAATGATTTGTGCAGCATTTTCCTGGTATTCTTCTGGTCTTGTCATCACTCTTAAATGGGAGAATTACTGCAGATTGTCAGAAAAGTGCCATATTCCAAGAGGATAATGCCCCACACACACATGGTTTGATGAGCATCATAACATAATTAAACATCTTCCATGACCAGCACAATCACCTGATCGTGTGTGTGTGTGTGTGTGAGTGAGAGAGAGAGAGAGAAAAGTAAAAAGAAATCAAATCGCCTATCCAAATTTTAAATCCAAATCGTCTTATAGTGCTGAACGTAAACAAACAAGGACTAATGGAAGTTGAGATTCTATCCAATGCACATAATCACTTTGGTTGGCCTTTCTTTTTTTACTGGGCAATTCAACTTCTCAGTCACTCCGTTGGTTTTAAGATGATACGCATTTGTGCGGATTCTTGTACTGTCCAGTCTTTATTAGTCTAACATTGGTCCGTGTATTGAATATTGTTGCCACATTTGGTCAGTTGCTTCTGCTATGCATTCTTGACAAAATCCAAAGAAAAATCTGTTATGCTATCGGTCCTAACTTGGCATCTTGACTTCAGTCACTCTCACACCACTCTAACGTAGCTTTTTTTTTTTTTGCCATTCTTTTAAAATAACTATTTCCATAGTAATTGTTCTAATGAACTTTCTTTGGAAATTTAAGCGTAATATAAGACTGGCATCTCATCCTCATCATTTTACTGCTGAAATTTCTAGATGTAACCGTAGGTTCTATTCTAAAAACTTATTCTCTCGCACTTCTTAATTGTGGAAATCCCCTCCGGTTTCTTCATTATCGATCTTTTTTTTTTTTTAATCAGGATATTTTATTGTCTTTTCTCCTCAATAACGTTTTCTTTGTTTCTTTCACTCTCGGTAACCCCTTTCATTTTAGTGGCTTTATCACTTTGCTTGTAGTGAAATGATTTTCAAAAATGGTTTGCTAATTGGGGGAACATAGCTTTGTTGCCATAGTTAGTGTGCGACCAACAAAATATTATCAGTTAAGTAGACTTGCTTCGGTGTTGAAAAAACTGGGAAAACGATGACACAGTAACGTCTCCAATATTTTGCGAGTCAGCCTGGTGTTAGCGTCAATGAGCCTCACATATTTTTATTTACCTCTACAGTATTTGCGAATGCCTCTGCAAAAACAAATATTATAAAATATTGTCATCTTGATTTTTCTTGCTAATAATGTCAGACAATGTAACAACTGTAAAGGCTTCCTCTCTTCCATTAACTTGTAGCGACGTTATAGGATTATAACCGATGCGGTTATTGTTGTTAGTCATCAGCAGATGATACTTTATAATGAAAGAAGTTGAGAACTTACAAGGTCAATGAATTCAGCATTTTCAAACGAAATGAATTCAACAATTTAAGAAATGATCTTCTCAGACAGCAATTCTTTCTAACAAAATCTGTTTTCAAATTTGATATTAATAAAAACAATTTTGAATAATAGTAGCAATAAATAAAATCTGCAGCAAATATTTATTGTAAAAGAAAATAATGTTAGCAGAAATTATGAAAAATTGAGAAGGCAACTGTAATTAAAATGAAATAAATTAAAATTTAATTATCAATAGATTAAGATTTTAAAGGCATTAGATTGTACAATTTTAAAGATATTAAGATATTTGTGCATAGATGTCATGTTGCCATCTTTGAAGTAACTTCATGATTCCATCCTCCCAGAACTTGCCATTTTTCTGGTTAACATATTGTTCTAAGTGATTTTTATAGGTTTCCAAAAAATTGAAATTTTTCCCTTTAAAATATTTTTTTAGGAATCGAAATATGTGGTAATTTGAAGGTGCAATGTCAAGTGAGTACGGCGGGCCTGATAGGACACCCAGCATAGCTGTACCAATTTCTGCTGGGTTTTGCAAAGAGGCGTGTGATCTGGTTTTGTCGTGATGGTATATAAAAATCTTCCGATTGGCTAATTCCGGACATTCTATCGCTTCTTTTAATAGATCTAATTTGAAAGAGTACTTGTTTGAATTCTAAGCCAGATACACCGAAGCAGGCCGGTTTTGGGAGTGTTTAATGGCGCCTCATTTCGTTTTCACCAGGATTTTTTTGCTATACATTGTTCTAAACAATCTAGTTTTCATCACAGGTGATCGTTCTTTCCAAAAAAATCGCAGATGCAAATGCGGCACATTTAATTTTTTTTTCCGTTAACTCGCGAGGCACCTAAATATTGTAGAGATTCATCTATCCAAGTGTTTTCAAATGTCCTACAATGCTCAAATGAGATATGGGAACTATCTCTGCGATGTCCCGTGTTGTGTGACTAGGATCATTGTCGATTTGGTTGTTATTAACGTCTCTTTGACTTACTAGCGGTACTCCAGCTATTCTACTATTTCCAAAAGTGACACAAATCTATTTTGCTGTTTGTACAGCATTTTTGCCCTTTTGGATATAAAAGAATGTCAAATGACGAAAGAGCATCAAATTTTCTCTTTTGACGTAAAAACAAAATTTAAAACCGACACAGGAATCGTATAGAAACACGTTGAAATGCCACCTTTCATAAGATTTATATATGTCATAAATTTCAGTTATGTGTTCAAACACTACAAATGTTTGTTCCAAACAAATAAATAATAAAAAGAAAGAAAATATGAAAATTTATTTATCGGATATGATTTTCAGTAGGATAACAAAAAATACGAAGAAATCTGAAAAGAAATGGTGCTATCTATTTTGAAAACAAAACCAGCTCCAAACAAATCAGATATTAAGCCACTTTTTTTTATCAATTTACCCCAAGTAAGGCGATAATGTCACTAAGCTGCAAGAGGATACTGGAAGTCGAATGAATAAGACTTTAAAAGGAACTAGAAAACCAATCCTAAACAGGAAACAAGAGATAATCCTATACTCCTGTTCAAAAGAGAGTGTGAACCGGACTACAGGTGAACGTATCTACTATTAAACTCAAATTACAGTTCTTATCTTTTCCGTTCCACCATTTCCAAGGACTAAATTATTTAAAGCCTTTATGATTAATAAAAGTGAACTCGGATAATGATCAATTGGAAAAAAGATATAGAAACTTTACATTAGATAAATTTAAATTTATCTAATATCTCAGAATTAATTCTTCTCTCATGCACTTTTCATTAATTCTTTCAAATTCCATCGTCCATCTTTTTATATTTTGAATATAGTTTCTATTTAATATTTATATGCCTGTACATTTGTGAATAAGCTACTAGA
This sequence comes from Acanthosepion lycidas, assembly GCA_963932145.1. NCBI lineage: Eukaryota > Metazoa > Mollusca > Cephalopoda > Sepiida > Sepiidae > Acanthosepion > Acanthosepion lycidas. The sequence goes on along the minus strand of OZ010600.1, from coordinate 38,985,193 downwards.
ATCACTTCTATAAAAAATGTTCTGGGAGTGATGGAATTAAATATTAAGATCATAAGCAAATCAAGAACGCTTTGATTCATAATAAAATATTGATTATCTGTGTACATGATTTTTGGAGTTAGTTTTAAATATTAGAATTTGTGTTAGCTTTTTGTAAACAGATTTTTATTAGCGATTAATTTATTTTGAATTTTTGAATAAGACATTTTTCTGTTTTCAGGTCAGATCAGAGTTCAAACTCTAAAAGTCATTTACTTTATTTACAGTCAAATGAATATCTTCACCTTTATTGTTACTATCACAATATTACGGATGTTGTGTCTTCCGGTTTTCTTCCAGTTCCTGTTGTTCCTGTTGGAACTATTGCACGGAAAACTAAAAATCGAATCTACAAAGATATATTGTCCTTGTTCTTCTGTTCATGTCTATAGTTATCGCGTCCATATCTAAGGATGTTTTTAGTACTGCCCAGTTATTGCTATTTCCACTAAATCAGAGTTTGTACTACCTTACCCAATTAGAATTGCTATATTATGGAACAGACTCCCGAGAGGATGCTTTCTCGACTACTACAATCTTAACCGCTAAGGTCAACCGTTATCTATCTTACATATCTTCATGACTCCTTTTTATGTCCATACAACAACCTCATTCAGTAACCCTCTGCCTTGTCGTTTTGGGGCTTTGTGTTAAATGGATATTTTAGTACAAAAAATAACATGGACCAAAGCTAGTAACTTCAAACATTGGAGTAACTTTCAAATGCAAGATCGTTTTCATCAGAAACACTAGGTTGGCCAAAAAGTTTTGACTCATTTAGGAAAGCGGAAAGAAAACAATAAATCTTGTCTTGTGAAATTTCCAAAGATTACTTCATTTCCAGCTTGTTCCACACGGTTGCGCCATCAACGCTAAACTGAATTGACAGCAGCTAGACCACGAGTACGACAGACTAAACGAGTATCCGGCTTTGGTCAATAGAGGTCGGGTTTTGTTTCAGTAATATAATGTGTGGCCACACATTGCCAGGTTGACTAAAGAGAAGTTCGACCAGATGGACGGTGATGAGATTCTTCCACCTCCACTATTCAGTCCCGATGATGCTCCGAGTGACTATGGCCTATCCCGCTCAATGGCACACTTCCTCTGCGACCAGCGATTCAACACTTTTGATGGAGTGAAGGAAGCTTGTTTACAGTTTTTTATTTAAAGCTAGCGAACTGGTATCTGAGAAGGATTCAGATGTTGGCTGATCACTGACAGAAGACCGTTGAGAAAGATGGACTTTATTTTGAAGAATAAATGTTGGTGTTGCTCCATGAAATTTCCTTGTTTTCTTTCCGTTTCCTAAGTTTGTCGGGGACTTTCTGGCCAACTTAATACAATTAAACTACAAATCAGAAAGTTGTTCTGTTGAAATGTATAATAAATGTGAACAAATCCTATAAAATATGTGCTTATATTTTCTTGCTTTAATATACAAAGCACGTTAATTGATGTTGACTCAAGGAAATAAATAAAATTGTAATAAAAAGCAACTGCTCAAAATCACTTCGCTATATTAAAACTCAAATATGATTCAAGATGATTTTGATTAAATGTATCAACAAATGAATGAGGTTTAATCAAATTAAAAATCAAGTAACATCGAAAATCGAATCTACAAAGATATATTGTCCTTGTTCTTCTGTTCATGTCTATAGTTATCGCGTCCATATCTAAGGATGTTTTTAGTACTGCCCAGTTATTGCTATTTCCACTAAATCAGAGTTTGTACTACCTTACCCAATCAGAATTGCTATATTATGGAACAGACTCCCGAGAGGAGTCTGTTCCATAATATAGCAATTATATAGAGAAAATATATATTAATATAGCAATATAGAGAAAATTCTTCATAAAATGTTCAAATTTTTATTAATGGAAAATAAATTAATAAATAAAATGTATAATTTTTATGCTTCTTGCATTAATGGTATTTTTTATTAATGGTATTTATTATTAATGGTATTTTTTACAATGTTGAACTGATTATTTTTAAGTAGAACTCGATCATCAGAGTTAGCATGAGGAGGAGCAGGACACAACTGGAAGCATCTTTGTTGAGGCGCGAAATTCATAGCTCAAGTCTTCGCAGAATAATTTACAGGTGCCCTAAATTTTTTAAAGTTTGAAGCGACCCCCAAAATTAGAACGGAATGAACTTGACAGAAGAATGAAACCTTTAAATCAAAAAATGAAAAAGAGATGTTAGAGTCATTGAAAAATTGGAATCAATTATCAAACTCATACTTTGAAAAACTTCTGCAACAAAAAAAAATGTGCTGCAGTAATCAAGGCTAAAGGAGGATATTTAGACGAGAGCAAAATTTAATCATAAAATGCTTTTTTTTTCTTTTTGTTATAATAAAATTTTTAATAAAAATCATGTCTCACATTTTTTAAACCATGTATAAGTTTCTCTTACTTAAAGTACTTTTGGAGCCAATTCAAAAAATTAGCAGGGGTGGCCTCAAACTTTTGAACTGTAGTATATATTTACATATTAATCTTTTTTAAGTTTTTCAGAGAAATAAATTTTGACATTGTTCTATAATTTACATATTTTTACTGAACTTGAATTAAAGTTGAGTAAAAAAAATTAAAATATAGAGAAATATAAATAGATCTTAGTGATTTTTAAGTATTCAGAAGAAAATTAAAACAGTTCTTGTTATCTGTAAAACGTGCAATGTGGTGTAAGTGTATATTTCAACGTGTTGTAAGTATTTAACAAGACTAGATAATGCTAGTGTGAAACCTTTTAGGCACGAAACCTAATTGAAAGAATAATTCTGGTCCTGTACATTGCTATTATACATTGGTATATTTAAAAAAAAAAAAAAAAAGAAAGAAGCTTTATAATGTTACAATGCATTAATGCATCCCCATCTCATTTTGAGGACACTGGGCATTAATGGGTTACAGGTAAAAACCTATAACTAATATCAGATTTTATTTCTATAATTAATACCGGGTTTTTCGGTGAATATTAGTGGATTAATTAGACGGTATGACATAATACTAACATTTTTACTGACTTGTTAATTAGTTTAGCCAAATTTAAAATAAAACTAAATTATGCCCTTGCAAACCAAACCCCAAATATGAGTGGATAAAACATTTTCTGGTAATAAATTCCTTTTTATATAAAAACGTCTTTTGATAGTGATGCAAATAGAAAGAAAGCCAAAAAATGTAACACTAGTGAATTTTTAAAAATATCATGTCTCCTCAGGACGTTGGCGATCATGATTCTTCATGGATTCCGTTTTTTTATGATTTCTTAATTCCAACGACTTCTTGAGAAGTGGTTTCCCGCCGTTGACCTCTCCACCATTTTTGAATTCAGAATAGTTCTCCTAGGCTGACAAGTTTAGAGACTGTAGTCTACTTTGATATTTAACCCTTATCTAGGATTGATTGATTGCTTTTTTTTTTTTTTTTTTTTTTTTACGGTTTACCAATCTTTTGGGAGGATATTTGCGCGTAAGTGAATATAACGAACCTAACTGGAATTGAAACCCTACCCCCAGATTGCCGATTACATCCATTATATCAGCCGCACATCTAAGCTTGCTCATCTGGTGTTCCCAAGCTGTCATCCATCTCGGTACTGACCAGCTTCGAGGGTGCTTAATTTCGCTGGGATACGACCGTAAGCCACACATAGGAAGGGAAAGGCGAATTCACAGTACGAAAATGAACGCAACGAAGTAGGCGGGAATTTGAATTCGCTTATTCCACTCTTCGCGCTGATAACCGTTACATTTCTTCAACGCGCCATGTCCCTTTAGGACGTTGGCGATCATGGCTCTCCGCAACTTTTTATCCTTCGTGGTCCTTAACAGTGTTTGTCCCTTTGCCAAGCCTCCCGCGACCTGTTGCCGCCATTCATTCATGCAGTTTCTTCAGCTAGTTCACCCGCTGCCTTTCCCTATTTCGCTTAGTCTCGATATACCCAGTCAGGGTTATGTTTTCCAAGCACCTCTTCCTCATTATGTGTCCAAGAAATTCCAGCAATCTTTGTCTGCTGCTGAATATAAGTATTCATTTTGTTAACATTATTTTTATTACTAGATTTCACTAACATAAATACAAAAAACAAATACAGGTGAATATTTTAATTATGGATCATTTTTCAATTTCATTTTTTAGATATTAACTATAAAATTAAAATCATAGAATTGTCTTGTAAGTTGTATGGTATACATTTAGTTTCAGACAAATCCATTTTTTATGAATAGTAAAAGTTTGTGCTTTATTCATAACATTGATTGATTGGTTGACTGGTTAATTGATGTTCACTTGTTATGTAAGCGAATGCGTGTTTAAATTTTTGTGAAGAAAATTCTGAGCAAATTCAGCTTAGGATTAATTTTTGTTTTTTGTTTTTTGTTGGATATTCATTCTTTATTTACCATTCGCTTTTCTTACTGACGTCTATAAAATGATACTTTGACAATTGAAAGTAAAATAAAATAATTATTGATTGAAAAAAAGTTTGGGTTATTGTGTAAGTGCAAAATAGAGAATTATGACACGTCCCCCTCCCGAATATACGCCCTCCACTCTACTACATCTCTATTTAAATAAGATAGCATTCATATAAAATAGAAATTTTATTGTAACCTAATTATATAATAGATTATATGCAATATAGGTGAACAATTTAATTGAAAATAAATACAAATTAGAGACATGTCATAAATAAATGAACAATTTTTCCGGAATTTTTTTAGCATCAATTTGAAATTTTTCTTGTTAAAAAGTTGAATAATTTTAAACACATTCAACATTATGGATAGAAATAGTGAATTTTATATAGTGCTTTCTTGAGACTTCGCATGAGCAAAAAACCAATTCACGGATTTGGACGAAAAAACAAACAAACCTGGAATGACGTCAAAATCTACGAATTTTTTTCATTTTAATCCTTTAATATTCAGTTTTACTTAGTTTAATTTGTAATGTATATAAATGTAGGTAGAAAAAAAGTAAATGTTGATAAATTAGCGAGGGTCACAAAATACTGTCCGGGACCCCAAATCAGGCTTGGTTCCTTCCCGGTCGAGAGGTTCCGGGGTAGAACGTACCAGACCTGAAAATAACATGAACTGGTAAAAGGGTTTCGGATACGTTTTAATTTTAAATTACATCAATTATTTTATCTTTAATCAGAAAAGAAATGAATAAACGAAAATATTTTTTCACTGATCTAAAAATATTAAAGGAGTAAATGAATTAAAATGATCATTTTTCCTGTACAAGTACCGATTAGCAAATCCACTGGTTTGTAAATCAAGCGAGAGATTAAGGGAATAAAGAGAAATTGTGATTGATTTTTTACCTCATAGCAGCGCATATCCACCAATCTCTTATAATCATTCGATCTGATAATCCATCCCATCCAATAAGTAGATTCTCCTCATCGTTTCTACATTTTAACGGATACTGCTGTTTTTAAATTCTTTCCCTTCAATCGAACAACATGGTAAAAAAAAACAAACAAACAAATGCTTAGGGGTTCACATCTTCTGCATCTTAAAAATAAAAGTAGTGTATAAAGATGTAATTGTTGCTATCATCTGCCTGAGTTGTCTTTTCTTTTTTCCTTTTTTTTAAAGAAATTTATCTCCAGAACACGGTCTTCTTTTTAAAAAGAAATGCAGGTGAATAAGTACTTAAAACTCGAATTGATATTTACCATTTAAAAGAAGAAACAAGGTCTGCAATTTTCAGGTTATAACGTTCAGTTTGGGCCAGTAAGTTCTCCATATCTTTTTAAAATTGTTAGTTAGAGACGGCCTATGTTGATTTGAACAGGAAAATGAATATTATCCTGGTCATAGTTTTTGGAGTGCCCTCGACGCACCTCCATTCCCACCTGTAGACTATTAACAACTTGAGTTTTGATAGGATGCTCCACCGAGTAAGTAAATAAAAAGTCCGGCAATGACAATGTGATAGTGGTGTTGCTATAGTTGCGACGGTCTTGATTGTTTTTCAATCACCATACGCTACCGCCTCTCTGCTTATCCCTACCCTTGGCCAAGAATGATCACCTTCAAAGGTTGGCTGGCTGGTTGGTTGGTCGGTTGGTTGGTTGGTTGGTAAGAGAAAGAAAGATAAAGAAACGATAAGTTTGTTTGATAAGGACACTAATTAGTACATAAGTACAATCTTTTCATGTGGGTGTCAGATTTGCAAGTAGACATTTTATCTGATAACGAACACATTTGATAAATACATGCCTTTGCTACTGATCGTTGACAGGTTTATATATATTTCCCTTATGCATATGCCTCATGCAAGATAGATAGATAGATAGATAGATAGATAGATAGATAGAAAATCTCGCTTTGAAAAAAAATTAGGGCCAAAGAATTATGTTGGTAAGTCTGAAAACTGCGAATATTTTATATCGACATGTGTTGTCTTTATTGTAAATATTTCAAAATTTATTCACTGCATCTTTGTGTCTACATCCTTTCCTAAAAAAAATGTATATTCAATTATTATCTCCAGCTATTATCAGATGTTTGAACTTGACATCATGATTGTTTTCCTCGGAGCCAAAAACATCCCCTAGTCCGTGATTACCATCGAATTTGATCGATTGGCTTCCTATGGTGTGGACTATGACTTCCACTAGTGAAGTTGGTAGGAAATAAAATAATCGTCTGATGTCGGTCGGAGATTGGTTGTGGTTATAATTGTCCAATCAGTTTTATCAATACAGTGTATAAAACATTTTCATTTTACATAGATTCAGTATAAAAATTGTGTATTATTAAAATTAAAAATATTATTTTACATAAAAAATAAAAAAAGTTATTTCTGCTTTCTTTCCCTCGTTTTTGTATGTGTCATGAAGCGCTATTCTAAACTTTCTCAAAAGAGGCAAAGAAAACATTTCCCATTTTGTTATTTACTTTTAGTTTTGTTGCACATTAAAATGAATTTGAAACAAATACTATTGAGGATTTCTCAATTGTTTATTTTTTATTTTAATCGAAATGCAAATGTTTTATAAAAATTAATCTAAACATTCTTTTGAAAATCTATCTTAAAATATAGACATAACAGATATATATGTAGTGGGACATATACAGGGTTGGTCAAAAGTAGGCATACAGTTGTTTCGCTGTTTGTTTCACGTTTTAGAGTCATAACTCTTCTTTCAGCAAGACGGAGCACCTCCCCATTATGCTTTGGCAGTAAGGGTCTACCTTAACCAAACCTTTCCACAGCGTTGGTTCGAAAGAAGGGACAACATCGAATGGCCACCACGTTCACCTTGCATAACACCAATGAATTTCTTTTTTTCTTTTCTTTTTTCTGTGGGGGTGTGTAATAAAGAACAAGGTTTATGAGAGAAATCCCCACACAGTGGTCGAATTAAAAAAGTACATCTTAGAAGTATTTATTTAAATTGATGCAGATCGGTATTTGTGTCATGCTGTGTGTCATAGTGTTCTGGAGAGGTTCGAGGAATATTGTAATGTTGAAGGAGGACATTTTGAGCACTTAAGAGATTATTAAATTGTGCAAAAAAAATGTAAGTAAAGTGTTAAACAAATGTACATAAACAGTTTTGAACAAATATGGTTGTAACAAACAAATATAAATGTAATAAAATGTTTTTAAAAATGTAAAGTGCATACCCACTAAGTGTAAGCCTACTTTTGGCCCACCCTGTATTTATCTCCCATTACAACAAATAAAACTCCTAACTGTATCTTCCGTGGGCTTCGCTTGATTCCCCTTAGCAAATATGTTCCTTCAGCAATTCTCTTAATTGGCTACTACAAACTATCGGGCGCAGTTTCTAGTGTGTAATATTTTTCAACACATTCCTTTTTTTTCTGATTTATTCCCAGAGTTTTCTTCACACAAACACAAACGCAGACATGCATTGAATAGCTACAGAAGTGAAAAAAAAATACACCGACAATGATCAAGGAAATCTAATAAAACGTGTTGTCATTTGCTGTCATATATTGTTAGTTACAGCCAAGCGTGCGAGCACGCGCGCGCGTGCACACACACACTCACACATATATATATATATATATACAGTGGGGGGGGGAAATATATATTCGTACACATGAAAAATTGTATTTTTATAAATGTAAAAGCCTTAACTAAAACAAATTTTGATACATTTTATGTGTAAAGATACATTTTATTAAAAAAAATAGTAATAAACTTAATTAATTCTTATTCTAACAGAAATTAATGCATTTTTTTCATTTTAACTGATGAAAAAAGTATTCGTACAAAACAAAAAAACCATATTATTTTAATTTAATACTTTGTGGAATATCCTTTATTGAGTTCAAAAACTACCAGTCTATTTCTGTACGTCTCAACTAATGATTTGCACACATTGAGTGGTATTTTGTCCCATTCTTCTTGGCATATTGTCTTCAAATTCTTGATATTTGTTGCTGCTCATTTCCCAATTTGAATTTTCAAATATCGCCATAAATTCTTGATTGGGTTCAAGTCTGGGGACTGACTTGGTCATTGCAAGACATCAACGTTACTTTCAGCTAATGATTTCCTTGTAGATCTAGCGGTATGCTTAGGATCATTATCCAGTTGGAAAACCCAATCAGGAGGTAGCCGAACTCTCTCAACAGAACGCATTAAATTGTCTTGCAGGATTTTCTGGTATCTTTCGGCATTCATCTTGCCATCTATTATTGATATTCTGCCAACGCCTTTTGCAGAAAAACAGACCCAGATCCTGATACTGCCACCACCAAACTTTACAGTTGGCAACATGTTCTTTGGTAAGTAGGCTTCACCGTCCTTCCTCCACACATGATTTCGATAATTATGACCAAACAACTCTATTTTAGTTTCATCTGTCCATAGTACTTTTCCCAAAACGAATATTCTTTATCCTTATGCTCTCTAACGAATTTTAGCCTAGCATCTCTGTGTCGTTTCAAGAGAAGTGGAGTCTTCCTTGGGATGCGTGATTTCAAACTGTTTTGTGTAGTTCATTACTTATTGTACGCTTGGTTACTTTAATCCCTAGTGCACGCAGATATTCCTGTGGATTTTGTTGGATCTGGCGTCCTAATATCCTTGCTGATCTTAGAGAAATCTTCATCGGAGCACCTGTTCGTCTTTGGTTTTCGACGCTGTTACGAGTTTTAAACCTTGCAATGAACGAAACATTTGTAGTAAAAGGAATATTCAGGTTGTTAGAAATCGTTCTGTATTTTTCCCATCTTTCCAAAGAGACAAAATGTGTTGTTTTTGTGAAATAGTCAATTCTTTACCTTTAGGCATTATTAGAACCTTCTCGTAAGACTAGAAATTGCAGAATGCTCTAATAATGGCTAATAGCGTTAACTATAATTACTGATAACATTACTGGAACATTCTAGAATATACTTTTTTCATAATTAATTGATTATTTTATTCTAATAATTGATTTGTACGAATACTTTTTTCACCAGTTAGAATTTAAAAAATGCATTAATTTCAGTTAGAATACGAATTAATTAAGTTTCTTATTATTTTTTAATAGTATGTGTCTTTATACATAAAATGTGCCGAGATTTGTTTTATCTAAGGCTTTTACATTTATAAAAATACAATTTTTCCAAGTGTACGAATATTTATTTCCCTTCACTGTATATATATTTTGGCTAAAAATCATTGTTGAGACATCTGTCGTTTTAAATACTACAGAAAATTTAAAACAACCAATCTTATTGTTAAAAATAATGCAAATACCCCGAAATTTCTTCTAACCCAGATAAATGTAGTATACACGTTCTCCTGTCCATCTCATGAGTGCCTCCCGAACAATATCTCAAGAATCCTCAGTACCTACATCGGTCATACGTCTCTCTCGCCTTCTTGCATACATTCTGTCAGAATATAGTGCCACAAAACAGCATATAATAACAACACAGAACAATAACCCTAACAAACTTACATCCGCCGAGATATGTAACCAACAACACTAAAATTACGTACAAAAATAATTGTAAAAACGCTTACATATTCTTGAAGGAATTACTATTAAAATTTAAAATCCAACCATAAAGAAAAGTGCATTTAACACCAGTACGAACATACTAAACATCTTTAATAACTAACACAACCAATTATTATTACCTCCACCCAATAATAAACCTGTCCGAAACAACAATTTTCGCATCCAATTTAATAAAAGTAGATAATTTAGAACAAAAATATAAATATCCCTGAAGATGATCAACGATGATCGAAAGCGCTTGGAAATTGAATTTATTTATATATATGTTATGGTCCAGTTCCTTGTACCACGGTGATAATCCAAGGTAGAACCAATAAAGAAGAAATCGAAAGCGGAACAGTATTTAGTCACCCCCCCACCACGAGGGAATCATGTAGCACAAGGCCGCTTTAACGTGGGATCTCCAAGCCCGTGGGCTCGGCCAAAAATATGCCCTTTGAATCCGTATAAACGGGTTCAGGGTCGGTTTACCTCCCCGAAAGAGACTCCGCCCTTCGGCGTAGCCTCGTTCGGGTTCCTCCGCAACCGAAGGGAGATAGTTCAGCCGGTCGTCCGACTTCAGGCTGAACGGTATTTAGTCACCACCCACCACCACGGGGGAATCATGTGGCACAAGGCCGCTTTAACGTGGGATCTCCGAGCCCGTAAGATCGGCCATAAATATTACCTTTGAACCCGTACACACGGGTTCATGATCGGTTTACCTCCCCGAAAGAGACTCCGCCCTTCGGCGTAGCCTCCTTCGGGTTCCTCCCCGCCCGGAGGCAGAGCGTTCAATCGATCAGCCGGTCAGCCGGTCGCCCGACTTCGGGCTAAACGGTATTTAGTCACCCACCCACGAGGGCATCATGTGGCACAAGGCCGGTTTAACGTGGGATCTCCGAGACCGTGGGCTCGGCCAAAAATATGCCCTTTGAACCAGTATACACAGGTTCAGGGTCGGTTTACCTCCCCGAAAGAGACTCCGCCCTTCGGCGTAGCCTCGTTCGGGTTCCTCCCCGCCCGAAGGCAGAGAGTTCAACCGATTAGCCGATCAGCCGGTCTCCCGACTTCGGACTGAACGTTATTTAGTCACCCCCCACGAGGGCATCATGTGGCACAAGGCCGGTTTAACGTGCGATCTCCGAGCTCGTGGGATCTCCGAGCCCGTGGGATCTCCGAGCCCGTGGGATCTCCGAGCCCGTGGGCTCGGGCAAAAATATGCCCTTTGAACTCGTATAAACCGTTTCAGGGTCGGTCTGCAACCCCGAAAAAGACTCCGCCCTTCGGCGTAGCCTCCTTCGGGTTCCTCCCCAGAGAGTTCAACCGATCAGCCGGTTGCCCGACTTCGAACTGAACTCCTGCTTCCTCTGGAGGCGCAGTATTTATTACATATGGAATAGTCCATTATGTTATTATGGGTAAGGTCCCATAACAATATATTTTTTAGGTATTTGTCTATATATATATATATATATATCAGACAAAGTGATTAATTTTTTAATTTTGGGTTTATATATTGTTGCGTGTATCGGTGTTTATATGGTAGTGGGAGGTAAAATTATCATCGGACACATTATATATATATATATATATATATATATATATATAGGTAGATAGATAGATAGATAGATAGATAGATCAGCTAAGTGACAATTTTTATTTGTATTAATCCTTTATATATATATCTTGAAAATATATTTTCAATTGAGCACTGTTGAATGACAAGCTAATTCTATAAACAACACCCACCTGCGCTAATGCAAAGCTCTTCAGTAAAATAAATCGAGTCCTATGGCTGATTGGCATTTGTTTACATTCGTAAAAACAATACGCTAGATTTAGCCTGCTTGTTCTGTTGTATGAAGATATCACAGTGTTAGAAAACTCTGACTGACACCAAATCGGTTGGGTTTCAATTCTGCCCTGAGGCATTCGAATGTCTGGTCGTACTGAGGAGCTGTGGTACAGCAAAACATTACTGTCTTCGAATGACATAATATATACTTGCCGAATTACCCGCGCTTTGCTGCATATCACATTTTTTTTTTTTGTAAGAAAATGAATGATAGATTTTAAATCATTGTTATAATTTATGGAGAAAAATGATGCATTTCAGTATTACTCAATGATCTTGCCAATGTGACTTCCATCTTTTAGCTTTCTCCTTCTATAGTTTGGATAGGAGTCATTCCCTTGTTCAAATTTAAATTTAATTTAAATCAAAAGGAAAAATATTCAGTGGGAGGTGTCCCCGGGGACCCCCTTTGATCAAAATGAAATATACTTATTGAAGTACCCCAGGAGTCATTCCCTTGTTTAAATTGAAATTAAACTTAAATCAAAGGGAAAAATTTCAGTAGATGGTTTGTGCCCCAAACCACTTGAAGAGACTTAGCGGTTGAAACTACAGTACTGTGCAGTAATATGCGGTGTTTTACCCCTTTTTATTGGATTGGATTTTCAAAGCAGCTGCATTGAGCACTTTATTATACGTCCGTTTTTGGTATGGTATTTTAACATATTTTGTGTTTTGTTATATATATATATATATATATATATATATATATATATATATATATATATATATATATATACGTATGGGGGAAATTTTACAGAAGTGAGGCAGAAGAAATTTACCTTGAAAATTTTCCAAGTTGCTCTGAAAATAAGTAGCTTTTGCCCTGGGTATTAGGGAGGTACCGCCTCCAATGCCAATGTTTCATACGCCTATATATTTGCAGAGAGAGGGAGAGTGTGTGTGTGAGAGAGAGGAGCGTGAAAGAATGAGAGAGTGAGAAAAAGAGTGAGGGAGGATAAATGGTCGTTTTTCGAGTGTCTTTGGATCGGGACAGTATTCTCATTGGCCGATACAGTATTCACTTTCCTCTAATTTAATGTTAAAAGTGCAACATTATTATTTAGTGCTTTATAATCGTGAATTCTGCTGACACTTGACGCTTAATCGGTGCATATTGTCAATTGCCTTGCATGTCATGTCTCGTTATTCGTTTTTCGCTATTAAACAACCGCTTATTGCGTCAGTTATTCTGCTTCTTTTACTAACAAATAAATCATGTGTCTGATATTTCATTATATATATATCTTGGTGTATTCCATTTTCCTTCTTTTTTCTGCTCTCATTATCATTAGTATACCCACTTCTATTCCTTCCTTTCTTCCTTTTTATCTATCTATCTATCTATCTATCTATCTATCTATCTATCTATGTTCATTTTCACTATTATCCACGTGATGATAGAAGTATTATGTTTAACAAAATTGCTCAAAAGATTGATGATATCCTCTCTGAACATCACTCAGCTAGTATTCATATTTATGACAATGTCAATATTCCCCACAAAGTGTGGTTAGTTCACCAAAACAAAACCGATGTAAAAAGCAGATACCGTCGAGAATTCTCCATCGCTTACGAACTGGTCCATGTCTTATTCCTGACACAACGGGGCATCACGCTAACATCCGAGACCTCTTTCTCACATCCTACCCAGAACAATGCTCTACTGAAGTATTACCACCCTTGGGCACTTCAGACCACTCACCGACCGACTGATGCCAAACCGAAAGCATCCCTGATCTCCCATTTCATAGGACGATCATTCGATACACAAAAGCCGACAGGGAAAGCTTATGATCTTACATTGTGGAAGCTCGCCTTTCATCATACTTCAAAAATAAAGCTTCTATAACTGCCTCTATCATTCCTGAATTAATCCTTTCTGGCATGGAAAACCTTATTCTACAACAAAAACTGCGTAGCCAGCCGTAGTTCACACCAAAATATGCTGCAGTTATAAATTGCGGTAATCATTATTATCGTCTCTATCATAGAGAAAGGTGTAGTGGGGACTATTGCTACATTCAGAACTGCCAACACTCATTGCAAGAGAGTTCTAGAAAATGCAAAGTACAGTTATGAGCAGTCAGTCTAATATTGGAAGCAAAAGACTTGGTTCCCGTGAGTTCTGGAAAATCCCGAACAAAGCGTCAATACCTAATATCATAAATAGTTATTTCATCCTGATCAGATAATGAACTTAGCAATTAAGTTTGCTACTAATTACATGTTTGACGATAAGGACCACCCCTCCCCGACTTCCTTCCACTCACAGAACACAAACTTTGCAATATCTCTATCACGGCACGGGAAGTTTCAAAAGCCTTGACTCTAAGAAAAAGTTAGCGATTCAGGATAAAAATCCAGTAGTTGTTCTTAAGAACATTAGCCTAGAGTTATCCCTAATCTTGGTTAAATTGTTTAACCGCCGCCTGAAGAAGAAATTCATCCCAAATTTATGGAAGGTGTCTGCCGTATACCCTGTTTCAAGAATGCAGGTGAGCGCTCATTCCCGTCGTAATATCGACCGATAAGTCTCCTTAGTGTTATCAGTAAACCAATCAAAACGTTCTTGCTCACCTTAACAGGGATGATAGTATGGATTTCACTCTTCTAGGTCCAATGCTGATCTCTTAACTATCATTACGCACGGAATCATTTAGACACTAGGCAATAAATACATCACGTGGACGATCGCCTTATACAAGGTGTGGTGTCGGACGTTGCTACACATATCCTCCAGTTAAAAAATCTCTGAAAAAGTGTTCACAAGTCCTTCCTAACAGGTAGATCCATGAAAATCGTTGTAAATGGCAAGTTTTCTGATATGCAGGTGTTCTCAAAGGCTCTCTTCCCAATCTTACACATTTTCTGCATTGTATTAACGATCTACCTAAGAGCATAATCAAATCTTTGGTGAATATCTATGCAGATGATACAACAGTATATGAGTGCATCGCCAAAAATCTATATGACCAAAGTCTGACAACTGATCTCTCCTCTGAACTAGCTCTAAAAGCTCAATGGACGAATAACTGGCTTGTAACATTTAATACAACAAAAACCAAGCGACTGTCGCTCCACCATCACTGAGCAGACTTTGAATTTTTGCCTATCAGGATTAACTTGAACGCCCACTGTGACTCAAGTTCACCCCAGACCCCAAGTGGAACTCATATATATATATATACGATGCTGGGAAAATGGTCGGCTCCAGTAAGTACCTGACACCTTCTGCTGTGCTCTATCTTTACAAGATGCAGACCAAATCTAAAATGTAGGGTGAACCGTTGTTGCAGAATTTTATGTTGTCCGGATGAAAATAAGTTACCACTATGTTACGGGTATCACCTCTTTTGTTGCGAGGTGTATGGACATTTTATAGTAAATGTTTATATTCTTCTGGAATATTTGTTACGCAAACAATATTGGCGGACTCATATGATTCCGAGTAAAAATAATAACACACAACAATAAATTTAAACGAACGACATTGCATGTTATTAACAAAATAAATTGCATGCGTACACAAATGTAATGAAAGGGAAAACATTGAAACTAGCTATAAGAATGTGATTGTTCTGTCTGTGTGTGTGTGTGTGTGTGTGTGTGTGTGTGCAAGATTTAAAAAGTCAACAATGGACTAAGGAAGCGAACGCGCACCGTCGGCAGCGTTCTTTATCTACGTTCGACTATATCTGGAATAAGAGATAGAGAGAATATGATTGCCTTTTTATAGACTTCAAGTGCGCTCTTTAACGCGTTATCTATACTACATATCCTCATAAACTGCATTTCTTACCTCCTTGTCTTAGCGCTCTTACAACAACCTCATTCAGTAAACCTCTACTTTGAGGGCCTCGTATTGAGTAAACATTTTTTTAAAAAAAGACAAGTGAGCTTTTGCCGTTAGCGTCACAGGAATATATCAGAGAAATAATCGGGTATGTCTCTTTACCTGGACAAATTTTAAAACTATCGTTTTACTGTCATTTTTAATATTTCGAACTACTCCGGGGGTGGGGGGGTTCTAGTTTTACGTGCCACGCCTCTTCCGGATGTCTCAATTATCTCCTTTTAACTCAAGGATCCAAGTTTTTTGTTCATCAATGCAGTAGCCAAAAGAATCTAAACTTTAGATTTTGCACAAATTTTTACATTTGAAATGTTAATTATTATATTTTTCACATTTTTTTTATATTTTCTAAAATTAAATTTTTATACAACAGTTGGACAACTTTGTAGTTGAGTTTTATATGACATGCATGTTACGTTTTTTAAAATTATTTTTTAATCTCATTTTAAGACAGTAGCGGTCTTTGGATGAAAAGCACATTTTTCTTGTTCCAACCCTACAATATTGAGTTAAATATGCCATGCATTTATTGGTTTCGATCGTCAATGATTGTGAGTTTGATTTCACCGGATATGTCAGCCATTTAAGCAATCAGTGGTTCGAATCATTGAGCTCTTACAGAGGAATCTAAAAGCGAAAGTTTAATGATGTTCACTTGCGTGACTGAACGGAAAATTGAGCATCCATTGTATTACCGTTACACCATGAATAAAAAATTAAAATCTCGTCGTGATTCATGAACCATTTAATCACGGCTATAAATAAAACAGTTGGTGGGCCGTAATACGGGGTCATCGTCTGACCAAGAAGAACAAGTCATGTGATCATTTTTGGCCAATCGAAAAGTACAACAAACTAACAAAATGAATGTTTCTGTGATTCCTCAAAGAACATATGAATACTCCGAATTCCACATTTAATCATTTTTTTTTTCCGATGACCCCTTCCCCATACACATACGTAAGCCTCACGTAGTATTTCCTACCACGGGTCATACAGATAATACAATTTTGTCCCTATCAAGTGAGTATTTCCTCTTCCCTTTTCTCTTCTTTCTTTATTTGTCTTACCACGCTAGCGTATGTAATAGTTAACCAAGAAAATGAATAAATTTATTGAAACAAAACAAGTTCAGTTGACCACTCATGACAATTCCAGAACAACGTAACAATAAACAATTTTTTTCTAACCTCTGCCAGTCGTAACGATGGAGAAAGCATTACCTCGAACCATGGCCAGTGAGACACGCTGCAAGAGCCACTCTGTTTCGCGAGGCTCGTCCCTTAATCGAGACGCAATCGCGCCAATCCTCCGAAGGAACGCCATCGTATGAGGGCCAATAACCCCTGAAGTCTCCACTGCCACAGGAATAAAAAAAATCTATCAGTAAGAGAAGAATATTTAACTATTTTTTTCATCTCTGCGTCCCGGACGACGGATCCTGGCTCAACTGCGGAGCTGATCAACTGTCGTCGTAGTGCCGGCCGCTTTCCACGACATGCAGCAATTAACATCATCAAAAGAGGTTTGGATGCAGCTGGGTTCCCTTCCCAAATCGAACCTGTAGGCCTCGACCGCGGTGATGGAAAGCGGCCGGATGGCATTACTATTTTCCCTTTTAAAATGGGGAAGTCGTTGATTTGGGATGCGACCTGTGCGACCAAGAAAATGAGAGCGCTTGAGAGAAAAATTTTCTTTGGAACATTTTTTCTGCGTTGCTTAAAATGAACTTAATGCGGCGCTTGGAGGAAAATATCTTGGTTTTCTCCACTCTCCAAGGCCCACACTGTGCATTAGGATATCATATTAGCATGACAAGACGGAAATGAATTCCAAAAGGGAACCATGACTGAAAGCATTTTATATACAACACTAAAATACGAAGATGAAGAGACAAAGAGAAAAATTTATTAACAACGCGTTTCGGCGAATGCGTCTGCTTTTTTGGCTCCTCGTGTTTAAATTCTAACCCGAGGAAGCCAAAGAGAGAAAATACTCACGGTAAAACGCGTCGTTAATAAATTTTCCCCTTTGTCTTATCATCTTCATTTTTGTTTTGGATACTGTTATACATCCTACAAACACATAACGCTAGAATAGAATTAGAACTCTTTTCTTATAGATCGTAAGTGGATCAAGTCATGGCGTCTTTCGAACACGCGGGTACCGTATGATTAGTTCTAAAATTACTTTCTTTATTTGAATTTTTAACGGAACTAATGTACGGAGCGTATGCGCAAAAGACATTTACACATTTCTTTCATCGATACAGAAGTGTGAACTTCCGGATAGATTCTCCGGCGAAGTTCCACAACATAAACATAATTAAACAGATATACTGCTAACTGTTCGATTACACGCGACACACATATTATACACTGACATCTCGGGAACTGATATTATGACGTTTTTGTGTTTGAAAAAAAAATTACAAACTATCTTGACTTACAGGTTTGATCAACGAAGTCACTTTTGACATTCCAATTTGGCGTTGATTTTATCTCGTTTATTTGACTCTTCTAGTAGCTTATGAGAGATATACAAGTACCAATGGAAGTAAAAGAATTTCCAATTATGTGCGAACTAAAACAAAGATGCATCTTGGGATCTATGTTATCCTCCTTGTATCTGGCTGCTATTCTTCACGAACTTCCTCCTTACAATCCATGTGTTGACATCAGATTTCGATACGATGGGGGGCTCTCTAACTTTAGTAGACTTTGATCTCACACACGCAATAAATCTTAGAACTTGAATATGTTGATGACAATGCTGCCTTCTGTCATTCAAATGATGAACTCCAACAGTCTGTGAAAAACTTTGCTATGGTCTACCATTGTTTTCACCTTACAGTAAACATCAAGAAAACCAAGGTCCTTGCATAGCCAGCTCCAAATACCATCTTACGAGATTTTGATATTACCACCTGTTATACACCTCTAGAACAAGTAGAACATTTTCCATAACTAGGCAGCCTTCTATCAAACAAACACCTTAGAAAATGATGTGAAACACAGACTTGGTGCTGCACACTGGGCTTTTGGAAAGCTAATCAAACGCGTTTTCAACAAGAAAGGTCTGAACTTAAAAACAAAAATTATGGTCCATAATGCTGTCATTTCAACTTTGCTATATGGTTGTGAGACCTTGACATTTCGTGAAATCCAAAAATTAGAACGCTTTCGCCAGCAAAAGCTTCGATGTTGAACATCAAATAGAATAACTATGTGACCAAAACCAAAGTCCTGGAAAGAGCCAACAGTCAAAGCATCGATTACTGATCATTAAACACCATCTTCGATGGTCAAGGCTTGTAGCAAGAATCAAAGAGCCAAGATTCCCATGCCAAGTCTTATTCAGTGAGTTCACTTCAGAGATTGCCTTTACCGAAGATACAAGGACCAACTCAAAACAACATTGAAAGCCACTGAACATGAGACTAAATTATTTGAAACACAAGCACAAGACCATACCAACTGGCAATGTTCCATCACCATCGCAACCAAAAACTTTGAAGCCACCAGAAGAGAAAAGAAGTCAAACGACAAGGGAGAAAGGTTCGACAAAATCGATCTTGTATCCCACTAATATTATTATGCAATCAATGCCATCGGCTCTTCCATGCAAGAATTGGTCTACTTAGTCATCAATGCCATCACTATAAAGGAACCAATCAGAAAAGAAAAAAATAAATTCTTGGATATGAGATAAAGATTACAGGATAAGAAATAAAAAAAAAATAAAACTCACCTGCTACTCGGCTTTCATACTTTGGGATCATTGGGCAGTATAAGCCAAATGACAATTGCGAATTTCTCCTTTTTATACTTTCCAGTTAAAGAAGAAGAATTATGTTTCTCTCTCAATTGAGTGAGAAATTTTATCCACTTCGTTTTAAGATTGCAACCTTTACTGAAGTAAAATAATTTAAGCATTTTTAAAATGCCCGGGAACCACAGTAGTACGAAAATCAATGGCCTACTCTCTCTCCCTCTCTCTCTGTCTATCTATCTATCTATCTATCTATCTATCTATCTATCTATCTATATATATATATATATATGTGTGTGTGTGTGTGTGTGCGTGTGTGTGTGTGTGTATTTAACATTTTCCTTAAAACTTCCCAGCATCCTTCTGTAGAAACATATTTCATTTACCTCAGATTTTCAGTCGTGAGGTCCAGCATTCACTGTCATGTAGGTTTGATATTACATCGCAGTTCAATAATTTTCGTTGTTTCTAATGAAATTTTCATGTTTCATATTTTGCTTAGCTTTCGAAAGCATCTTTCATTATTTCGATGTGCTTCAGTATCCCACGTATGTATCACATTTTCTGCTGTGTTTTTAGTTTTTCAATGTGCGAGGTTTCCTAGAAGAGAACAATTAACTTAAATACAATCAAACATTTAATCAATTAGACAACTCTTCAACAGAAACAGCAAAATGTTCTATATTTTCTTTAATTTAAGATTTAAAAATACGTACTTAATACACATGAAATATGTTTTTTAAAACCACGATGATTGTAACAGCTAACCACTTAAAATTTTTGAAGTGAAATTTAAATAAGTCAGGGTCATCTCGCTTAGAGAAAGAAAATTTAATTAAGATTTTTAATTTCCACAAATTAATTACCGACCTCGCTCTAGCTTTATTAATATAAAATAATACTAACTTTGATATGTGCTGTAGTTTATCTGCTGAATCTTCATTTCAAAAAGCAGACGATATTCGATCGACCTTTGAAAACTAGGTATCACCAAAATAGGTTCGTTTTTTTTTTAAAATCAAAGAAAAAAACGTTAACCATAATTTTAAAAGTTTGGCATAAATCAGGTAATTAGGCAATTTAGATTAAATTTTCAGCACTTGTTCAATAATGTATAACGTGTATGCTGTATAGGTTATTTTATTAGAAAACGTTGTAGAAATATTTTTGGGGATTACGCTATTTGACAGTGTGCGCTATATGAAAGCAGATTAAAAAAAAAAACTAAAAAAAAAACTAACAAAGGACTGAATGTCTATTTCCAAAGGCAGTCACGACCTGCTAATGTAAGAAATTGGAGCAAAAGAATTTTTCAGAGAAAATTCTCCAAATTTTCTCTCTCTCTCTCTCTATATCTCTCTCTCTCTCTCTATATATATATATATATATATATATATATATATATATATATATCTGTTTGTCTATCGTTTTTTTAATCGAATTTATTTACCCAAACCAAAGCAGTAAGATACAAGGGGTTAATTAGTGTTAGAGAATTTGAAAACAGAAACATTACTAAGGATCGTGAACAATAGAAGCGTAATCAAGAAGATAATAGATAAAGATTGACATTGCATTTAAATTTTTGAAGATCAAAGTTAAATGGAGCCGGAAGAGAGTTTCACAAGCAAGAAATGAAAAAAAAAAAGAAACTGTTAGCATAGAACTTACGGTTATATCTAGCCAGTTGAACTGTAAATTGATGAGACCTTGTTGCCAATCTAGTACTGCGCTTAAATTCATAGAGTCTAGATACTATAGCGAAGAGCTTGTAGCGGTAGACAAAAGATTTCCTCCCTTTCACCCAAACAAAAATAGCAATAAAAATAATTATAAATATTCACTAGAATAAAAAAAATAGTCTTGAGAGCTTCATGAAATATCATTAGACGGGAAAGTCAATCTAATCTCTTTTACTCCTGGAAGTTAAGATATCACGACGCGTGTATTTCAGGCTCGTGACAAATCAGACAGATAATTTTTTAAAATTCATATTGTTTTTGATACATAATTTTTTGGAAGTAAATATGTGCTAATTTTGTATTAAGAATTCTCAGAGGCGACAGACTGTTTCATGCTAAACGCAATCATAAGGCCACATGTATTGGGTTTTTCTCGATTATTTATATATACAGGTCAGTGGTGCATTGTGGGTAGTCTGTTCGAACGGTTATTTTAGCGAGAGTGGTTTGTTTATTATTTATTTCGATTAATTTATTTTACTTGATTTTTCCAATTTATTTTTATTTTATATATTTTAATTATTCTTATATATATTTTAATTATTTTTAAGTAACGTGGTAAAAATTTTGAGATGAGTTCTGATTGTTTATTTAGTAGTTTGTTTTGGTCTGGGAAGGTAATTATAGTCATTGTTTCGTCCAATCAGAGTCTTCAGTTTTTGAATTGCTGTGTTGTAACCTATTATAATCGTTATTTTGGCAGGAGTGGTTTGTTAATTTTTTATTATTTACTTTATTAATTTATTTAATTGGATTGATTTATTTTACTTGTTTTAACTCATTTATTTTTATTTATTCTTTTTATTTTTCGATTTTTTAATTAACGAAGTAAAAATTGTTTTCGTGTGTGTATTTTGAGATGAGTCCTGATCGTTTATTTAGTAGTTTGTTTTAGTCTGGGAAGGTAATTATAGCTATTTGCAGTTTCTGGATTGATTGTTGTAGTCTATTCTAACGGTTATTTTTGGCGGGAGTGGTTTATTAATTTGTTTATTATTTACTTGGATTTTTTTCTTATTTATTTTTATCTTATTCTTTTCAGTTTTCGATTTTTAAGTAACGCAGTAAAAATTTGTTTTAGTGTTTGCTATTATTTCCTTCAAGCAATGTATGCAGTTTTTTTCCTTATTTCCATGATATTTTTAGTGTGATTTGCGTTTTGTTTTTAATATCCCAGATATACTTGGAAAGGGTTGTGCTGTTCGTGTATTTACTATTTGTGAAATATGTTTTGTGTGTATAGTTTCTTTGTTTCCAGGGTCCTTCAGTTACTCCTATATATATGTTTTCTTCATTATCTGATGATTTTACTGTGGCTTGTTATATTACATTATTTTACAGTTGCACGTGGGTTTAAATTGTTCGGATGGTTTGCTGATAGTTTTCCTGTTGTGCTTTTTTATTATTTGTGCCATGTTCTCGGTGCAACTATAGCTGATTTTTACTGTGTTTTTGTTGAATATTTTGTAGAGACTGATCGATTCGGGGAAGTGTTTGTGTAAGAGTTTGATGAATATTTTCCTACGTTTGTTTTTACGTTTTTGTTGCACGCTAGGTTGAACCATATGATGTTTCTCTTCCTGTTGGCTTTTTTGTCCTCTGTGGTGAGCATGTGAGTGTTATCCTGGAATCCACTATCTTTTAATGCTGTTTCGTAGTCTTTCTTGGCTTCGTTAAATATGATTTCATTAGAAAAATTGTCGGAAAGCCTGCGGTTAATTGGTTTTGGTATCTGCTTGATTATTGATTATAGATGGCGGGAGATCTTGTATATATATATATATATATATATATATATATATATATATATATATATATAAAGGTTAACAGTCAGAGTTGAATCAGACCAGGAAACAGTAGTATTAAAACGTGCTCAATACACGTGACAAAAAATATAAATAAAAATATAAATATCATCTATGCTTTTAACTTTAAAAATTAGGAGGGTAATTAAAATAACAGGCGCATGGTGATTGAAAGACAGCACATTGAGTGTAATGGAAAGGAAGAGGAAAAGAAGAGGAAAGAAAAGAATGGAAAGGAAGGGTCTCGTAAATGTATACAGTAAAGAAGGGAAGCAGATATGTAACTTAATTGTCATGGATGATGGGCAGGCTAGCGTGTCTAAAGAGTAACATTGGGGTTTAAAATTAGATTTTTTAACAGGCTTCATATTCAATTAACATTTTTATATATATATATATGAGGCAAGGGCTTAAAATTTCGGATTTTTGGATTAAAAGATTTTTGGGGTCCGGGAATGTTATAATTGCTAATTTCTCATATTGGCATAGTGGGTATAATTGTTATATGTTTTTATCTTTTTTTAAATTTTCCACCTTGCGACCGGATACTTGTTATTTTTTCTTTTAAATTCCACATGTAGCTGGCAATTTTGGTGGAGTATCTAAGGTTTGGTAGCTTAAAAGTCGATGTGTGATTGTACCATCTGCGCTTGAAAGGGCCTTCCGTGCAGCCTATATAGATTTCAATTTGACCATTAATATTTGTTACTTCTGCTTTGTAAATTATAGATTCCGTTTTACAAGCTCCATTTAATGGGCGTCTAATTTTATTTCTACAGTTGCATAAATTACTAGTGTTATTTAGCTGTATTGAGGTTTTTGTTATTTTGTCTTTTTATTGTTGTATCTAAATTACTAGTGCAACTCTAGCTTAATTTGACTGTATTTTTATCTTACGTAGTTCTGAATTTTTTGGGAAATGTTTAGAAAGTAACTTGAAAAATAATTTACCTATATTACATATTTTTTCTTTTCCTCGAAATGGAGGGTGGATTTAATATTTACATATCTTTGCGTTATGTTTTATGTACGATGAGACACTGCCAGTGATAAGGTCCAACGTCTCGGAAAAACCAAGTGAAACCGCAATCCTCTCCATGGTTCACACCAGCATGCTCGGCCGCCATAGCACATAGGAACCACTATTCCCGGCTATACCAACGTGACAGCTCTCATCATAACGGGTGCCTATTCGCTACTGTTCGTAATAAATGTAAATCAGTCCTCGTGGCTAAGTCCCTGTTTGCCGAGAGAATGATGCACCGAATAGCCTCCAACAACTTTGGCTCTCGTGATTACTGACGGCTGTGTAATAGGGTACTAAGTGAGTGGAAGGTATCTATTCAATCGATTTGAGGTGCTATCATCCTCTGCTGATAAAGCGGACTGCTTTACACGTAAATCGTCCTCAAATTCTACTCTTGACACATCTGGACTATCCCTGCCTAACTTCCCATTTAGAACTGATTCTCTGTTGAGTGTCATGTATATAACCCCTTTCATGGTTTCTGCTATCATCTCTAATCTAATAGATACACACACCCCACAAGCACGTAGGGATATTAACGTCTTTCTTATTTGGTATACTTGTACATACATGTGTACGTATACATGTACACTCTTATATATCTGTGTGCACACAAGCATATAGACATTATATAGACTTTTTATGTATACTTGTGCACATATATATATATATGCATGCAACTATTTTTACATATATCCCTGTACATACATATACATGTATATGTGCCCCCTTACATATAGCCGTGCACACACACATACACATATACATACATACACATATAATAAATATAGGGTGCGCTGTTTTTCCATGATATTGACATGTCTAGTTTGTTTGCTTACATTAACTACATATACCAGAGAACACACATATTTTCTATAAAATTTCTCGGACGGTCAAGCCGGTAAATGTAGTAGTTAATACTGTTTATTATAAACAGAGCATTTATTTGTATCTATAAAAATAACATTTAAAATATTTATTAAATTATTTGTCGGAATTAGTCTATTTCACAATATATATATATATATATATATATATATATATATATATATATATATATATACTCAAACACATATGTATACTAGAGCCGTTGATGTCTGTAGGTTTTCAAATCAGTCGACTCAGTAGACCTTTGTTTTTATCTTTACTAGCTCGTATAACGCATTGCGTTATTATTATCTTTGCGATGATCGGTGATATAACGTATATTCCTGGTCTTAGATTTATTGCTGAGAACTGTGAGATCAGCGCACTCTCAATGCATTTCCTTCTCAGTGAATCCAGTTCTTTTCTTATCTGACTGTCATTTTTTGAGTAAAAACTATAATCAGATGTGTTACGATGAACACTCAATGTGTTTAGACTGTTGTTAAGCAGAATATCTCTGGGGTATTCATATAATTTTTTTGGTATGTTTTGCCGATAGAGACTGCACAAAATCTCCATTGATTAGGTATAGGTGTGTACAGGAACATATATGCAAGAAATAGTTGCAAGTATGTATGTATAGATCTGTACAAGTATACATAAAAAAAAGGCTCTATAATGTATGTATGTGGGCCCACACGTGTATCTGTGTATACAGAGTGGTCATGTATATCTGTACATTTCTGTACAAGTATACCAAAAAAAAGTTTCTAATATATGTATATGCCTGGGTGTATGTGTATGTATGTACACGTATATGCAAGTAAACACTTTCTTGTTTCGGTGGACTGATTTAAAATCCAGCAACACCAAACGGCTCTAATAGATAAAACAAACAAACAAACAGGCGGACAGACACTCTCTTGAGTTTGGACATTGGACGTGATAAGGAAGTCTAATTTAATTTGATGTATGTTTCCTATTTAGCCCCAGAGATCTTAAGGCATTTTTCATCATATGCCAAGATAAACTATGGTGAATTAAAAAGCGGAAATATTTTTATCAGTAGCGATGACACAGAAAGAAAGCTACAAAAAGCTCTTAAAGAAAGGATTAAACATCAGCTACAAGAAGACAGAATGCATGGTTGTTAGCAAAAGGAAGAGCCCAAGGGCCAATTGCAAATCGGAAGTAGCAAAATCAAACAAGTGCGGAAATTTAAATATCTGGGAAGTGTATCAACAGAGGACGGAAAATGAGACATTGAAATTCGAAGGCGTATTGGGATAGTCAAAAAAGCATTCCAAAAGCTAATCAGTTTACTAAGAAAAAGGAAAAGAGTACTTAACTGCTATATGATATCTATCCTCCTGCATGGCAGTGAGTGCTGGACGATCACCTCAAAGATGAAAAGGAAACTTGAAGCAACAGAAATATGAAAATTCGCTTTGGCATACTCATTATTAACTTCTGCATGAGGGTGCTTGGGATGCTCGTCCAGGATGTATAAGCTGCAGCACGAAGAGCATCTACAGTTTTAAATTGCAATCCATGTTTATAAACATCCTTTGCCATCCATCCCCAAACATTCTCGATTGGGTTTCGATGTGGAGCGCATTGTGGATTGCAGCATTGTCCTGCTGGAAAATCCAGTTTTCTCCACATAGATGAGGGCCATCAGTAATTAGCGGTGCCTTTTTATGTCAATGTAACTAGCAGCTATTTGACGACCTTTTATCTCTTGTTTTCGTACAATGGAACTGTAACTCAACAGTTCCATTGTACAAAAATGAACCCCATACCATAATTGATCCACCTCCACTGTGTCATGTTGAGAAAATTTTCTTTTGGGACATGTTTTTGCATCCCAGTAACGGTGAAAACCGTCTGGTCCATCAAGATTGAATTTTTTTTTCTCGTCTGAAAACAAGACTTTCTTCCATTTATCCACATCCCAAGTTTAATAATCGGAAGCAAATTGTAAGCGGGAGGTTTTATGGGGAAGAAGAAGGCGAGGCCTCTGCAGCCGTTTCAAGTTCTTAAACCCATTCTTATTTAAATACCGTCTTTAAATTGTTCGAGAGTTGCATTCAGCATCTGTATTCGCTTTTATCTGATTTGATGTTAGGCTTGAATCTCTCTTAACTTCTCGCCTAATGCGTCTGTCTAGAGATGGTGAGTTATACGCCTGAAGCTATGAGCACACTGACTAGTCCTAAAATCTTTGTCCAGTAATTTGTTTTTTTCATGGTCTTATCTTTATGACCAACCAAAAATAATAGTTTTTCCTTTTTTTTTTCTTTTTGTAATCGGAATCACCCCAAGCAACGCAGTGATGCCATTAAAATAGAAGGGGTTATTGATTGTGGAAGAATTAGAAATAGAAACATTAATGATGAGCAGAAAGAGAAGAGATTAATCAGGAGGACAGTACATACTGATGGACATTTTTTTTTTTTTTCAGATTAAAGTTGGCTGGAAAGTAAGGAGCTGGAAGGGAACTCCACTAGGGAGAAGTGCGAGAAAAAACAGTTAACATAGAATTTACGCCTACATGTAGCCAGCTCAGCTATAAATTTACGAGATCTCAGCGCCAGTCAAGTGCGGCGCTTAAATTCCAAAACTTTAGGTGCCATAGCGAAGATCTCATACGAACAATTCATTTATTCCTGTCTTTTCATTCATTTTCTTCCTTTACAGATACACTTTATCTGAAAATAATTTCCGCACACACACACAAATATACATACATACATATATATATATATATATATATATATATATATATATATATCCTTACTCTGTCCTGGACATTGAGTTTTACCTGGATTCTATCCTCTTGGAATTTTTTTTGCAAATATATATATATGTATGTGTATGTACGTTTGTATATATATTTGTGTGTTTTAGATATATGTACATATATGTATGCGTACATTAACCACCTAAAATTATATATATATACAAGTGAATATTGAAGCCAACACTCAGAGGCGACAGATTGTTTCATGCTAGACGCAATCGTCAGGCGGTCTGGCGATTGCGTTTAGCATGAAACAATCTGTTGCCTTTGAGTGCTGACTTCAATGTTCGCTTTTATATTTACATACACTCTATTTCTGATATTGAAGACTTTATCCCATAAATATAGCACACCTTAAAACTACATATATATATATATATATATATATATATATATATATGCGAATACGGCGCTAAATTCACTGCTACTATAATGGTTATCAGTAGCCAAGAAAGGTAATCTTTTGAGAGATTAAACTTGCAACATTTTGAGCAGACTGTATCTTTACGATTATGCATTGATTCAGTATAAAAAGAAAGATGACGAATCTTTTTTGGGGAAAAAAGTTAAAATAATAGACTTACTAATATTGGAGTAGACGATTAAAATTAGCCGAACATGTTTAAATCATCCAATGAACAGACCGAGCATATTAACACCAAGTAGGCGCTACTAATTAGGAAATAACAGATTTTATTTTCATAGGTCCAGAAATCCCTGTCCGTGTGTTAGGACTTGTTTTAATGGATAAAAATACTAGTATAGTACTGGAAGCCGTTGAGTTCTATTCCTAGGCAAAAATATGGATCTGCTTATTGAAAAGACAGATTCCGGATATAACAGGAATTACTGGATAGAGCAATAAATAATTACGATCAATATTCCTATAAGATCACTGGACGTGACGTGGGGAAGGCCGGAGGATTGAGCAGCCAAAACAATGTGATAAAAAAAAGACAAAGGCAAGAAAATAAGTCGAATTAATTAATGCCTTTTTACAATTAGTATTGTTCATACTGAAATATTCCTTAATCTATCTCCCGTTCTGTTTCTATCTATCTATCTATATATATATATATATATATATATATATATATATATATATCATTTTGTTCATATCCTTCTAGCTATATATCTTAGTTGGTTCCTATCTCTCTATCTTATCGACATTAGCCTCATTAAATACATATAACTTTGTTAGGCGTTCAAGGCGTGTAGCTTTTTATCATCTGTTTGCTTTTCTGTTGGTCCTACACAATACAAAGGTATTGTATTATACAGTAGTGGCACGTAGCTAAAATTAGTGGCTGTTCTTTTTCAGAAAATTTTAATATTGTATAAAATGAAACAAATACATAAAAAGAAAATTTATGTATAAACTTGATATAATCCTAAACGAAAAAAATATTTTTTATTTACTTATAAATTGTTAAAGTTCAAGTTTGATCCATTAATTTAAAAACGAAATCCATTCTTCTTGTTTTACTTTATAAAGGTCAATAATTTTCTTCTTGATTCCTGGATGAGTGTTGAGGATATTTTTCTCCATTGAAAGCACTACAAGTGCATTTAGTCTTTCAGGATTGAAAAAAAAAGTTTTATTTTTTTATTGTTGAAAAGCAGAGTTCTGATTCTAATGAAGTTATGGGAATTGTCAAGAGAATTTTTATCAGTTTCGTAATTTCACTAAGAACACAATCGAAATTACTTTCCAAGATAAATTTCAGCAGCTCAATTAATTTTCAGTATTCATGCATATCGGATCAACAACAGAATACTTTTATTTCAGTTTCAATCTTTTCTTTGTCAATCATGGGATATGCTTCAGTGGTCAGCGCTGTCTCTTCTGTAGGTAGTTCATTCTTAAAACTAGCGAAGTTTTTCTAATAAGTGTTTAGTGGAAGAATATATGTCCATTATATCAAACACATATGCAATCACACACTTATAAAATGTTTATTCCCTACAAAATCCAAGACAAGTTGGAATAGTAAGTCATAATAGGCGCAAAATTACAAAAAGACTCACACACTGCGTAAAATTTTAAAAGGAAACACATTTAATACACAATTACGAAAAAGGTACAAAGCGTGCACAAAAATTTCTTTTTGTGCGCCTATTAAGGCAGGATAGCAATTTTTGACAAAAAGGATTAAGATAAAAAAATTTAAAAAAATACAGTTTGGGAAAAGACAAGGATTTTGAAAATGACAAAAAGAGAAAACAATTCAAGAAGGTGCAACAACTTTGAGACAAAACGAAAAGTCCTACTTTCACTTGTCCGATGAGCGTCTCTTGGACATACAATAATTTTTTAAAAGTCTCTTTTAAATTTACACAGTCACGTGCTTGGGAAAATTTCCTAGAAAATTTCTTTTCGAACTTGGCTGTCCAACCATATGAGAAATTTCACTTGAACTTCAAAATTCTTTAGTCTCTCTGCAGCTGGACGGTAACTGGGGCCGTCTTTTATGATCTCTTCTTGATGTCAATGCCTTCTGTCCTGATGTTAACCTGCCTTGTCCCCTGGCTGTCAAAAAGTCTTCACCCTTGTCCACTGACCTAAGTTCTATTTATTCAGAAAATTAGACTCACAAGACACCCCCGCCATTCTGATCGTTACTAGTGCTTGAGACCACATTTCTCATTGGTCAGTCTATAAGAAAAATAATTTTCCATAAACTGGAAATTGACCCTTCAAAATTTTGTGCAGGTTTTAACCCCTGAACCAGAAAAAAAAGATATAAAAATGTAACAATTTTTACACAAACAATTGGCCTTCATAAAATACATTTCTTTAAAAAAAAAATGTGTATTAAAAAAAAAAACCTAGACGATTACATATCTACTTAAGGGTAACATTTTTATACTCTCCCCTCATGAGAATGTGCAATAGACAAATTTAGTTTATTGTAAGAATTTTTTATAGGGACACATTTATTGAATTTTTTTTACACAAAAGGGTATATTTGAGAAAATGTTTTACACAAAAGGGTATATTTAAGAAAATGTTTTACACAAAAGGGTATATTAATTTTTCAGTTGCAATACCAAATCTAAGGATAATCAGGACAATGATTCCTGACTTTCATTGCAGCATTTCTTTTAAACATTCCAGACTTAAAGATATTAGATAGAGTTTTTACGCTTTTCTTACAGATATTTGTTTCATCGTTAGCTGATGAATTAAATTTAGGAATATTAACATCACCCAAATCCTCTTGCTTTTCTGCCTCAACATGAGCGTAATGTGCATGAGTTAAAGATAAATTTTGAAATCTGTTCTATATTTATTGACTTTAAACAGACTAATTTCTCGAGAATTTTGATTGTAAATTTCTTCAACATGAAATTTACAATACCTGAATGATAATAATTTCAGGTTTTGATTAGAACTTTTTCTGCAGATTATGACAATCTGCAGAAAAAGTTCTAATCAAAACCTGAAATTATTATCATTCAGGTATTGTAAATTTCCTGTTGTTTCTGCGATGGTTTGATCAGCATTTGATGTTGGCTAAATTTCACTAAGGCAGATTTTAAAAGGTTACTTTTTTAAGCGTCCATATGCTTCTTGAGAATGAATACACGTCGTGGTGATTTTGAGAAAAATGTTGGAATAGTTGGCTGAATTTCAGTAATGCAGCTTTTTTAAAGGTTGCAAGTTTTCATGAACTCTGTTCACGGTCCGTAAGTTAAAGTTCCACCTTATAGAGGATGGACGTGGAATGCTGACGTCCATTTGCTTCTTGAGAATGAATACACGTTGTAGTGATCTTGAGAAGAATGTTGGAATATTAGAGAAAATATTCTTGCGTTCCATGTCATATCCCCTATTTTTCTCATTATTAAATTAAGTTGTGCGCAACAGTGAATGAAATCGGCACGAATATAAACTGCTTTTATTTTTGCTTGAGTTTCCCTTTTTTTTTGCCTTTCATGATATGCCATCTGCAGTTTGATTTTCTGGAATAAAGAATCCACCAAAAAGCTCAAATATTTCTTCATTCAATACGTACCGTAGAACAATGATCATTTGAATGTGTTCCGAAACATCTTTTGTGCCATTAGCCATGATGGTTACAACAAAGCTTCCCTAATTTATGTCCGTATCTCCTCGTAATATATTTTGTAGCAAGCAATCAAATATCACATTCTGAACATTCTGAGAAACACCTATGAAAACTGTACTGGTTTATAAGTGATACTTCAAATCTGAATCTAATTTAGTTTTATTATCTAAATTATTATTTAAATGTATTATTCCTCTAAGTACTTCTAGATTTATTGAATCATCTTTTTCCTCATGTCCACGTAAGGAGAATGAGGTTTCAAAGTTTCCACAAAATAAAATGCAGTTTATTATTTTAGGTAAAATTTCATGATTCTTCTTAATCTTCCTGTTATACTCATTCATTGAAGGTCTGTCTGCCTCACTAAGTTTTTCAAAGAAAAAATCTGTTTTCGGCCTGTTTATCGCGAATGAAGACTTCATACTTAGAAATAGCGCACCCGTGTCGCCCACGTTTGGGGCGATAAGCAAAGGTCATCCCAACGGGAGTGCAATGGAAAGGCCTCGATCTGGGACAATTTGATGTGAAATTTAGTAAATATAATTTCTTTTTATTTTGGGGTGAATTAATATTTTACTGTGAATTAACGGGAAATATCCCAGAAAATCATTGCAGACTACATTTGGAACAGTTTCATTGGAATAATCTTAAGATTTGTGATTTAATTTTCACTTTGTTTATACTTGGATCTTTTTTCAATCTTTCTTTTCCTGTAATCGTTTTAATGAAATTCCTCATTTGTTTCTGTTCTCTAAACAACAAGTTGGTGAATGTATATTTATGCAAGATCCATGAATTCCTGTAGGCATGAATCAGAGAATTATGGGAAATTTTGCTTATATCGCTGTTTTACCACTGATTTTTTTTTTCTCATCTTTCGACATTTTCTTTTATGACTCTTAATTTTTTTTCTTCCACAAATTTCCGCCTCCTGAAAATATTTAATGTTCGTCACAGATAGGCAAAATAGGTCACTGGGGTCATTCATATAGCGGGAAAACTCCTTACAGAATTAATTTTGTACTCTGAAAAGAATAACATATCGAATTAGTTTATTTTGAAAGGACGTCTATATACTGAAGCGAGATCGTCTGTCTCTCTGTATGTATCTATCATTCCACCTTTCTCTTCTCTCTGTCTCTGTCTCTCTCTGTCTCTCTCTGTCTCTCTCTCTCTCTCTCTCTCTATTCATTTATGATGAAGATAAGGTTACGGACACAGAAGCTTTCTCGGGCAACTAGACGGCAGACCGAAAGCTGACCACCTAATTATAATTATAATTAAGTGGAGCATTGGTTCCAAAAAGGGAAAATAGAAAGTGTTCAAGAAAGGAATAGTTGAACACTGGCCCTATTAGGTCAAGTCGTTTGATGTTGAGGGATTAGGGAAAGAGTGGCTCATGGTATGAAGGTGACAACACCCACACTTCTTATAGCCTTCACAATCGAACAGTGGAAAACTATTTAGTTAATGCAGACGACTGGTGACCAAGAATTATGTGGTTGTGTTCTGATTACTAAATCTGGAATCTAAATGATGGAACTAAAGAAAGAACATTTGTATTTCAAGAACTAAATACCAATAATCATTATTGAAATTATTTACCCAGAATGGATTGTAGTTGTTACAATTGTTGACATTGATACATGATTGAAAATAATTTGTCAAATATTTTTTATGCCTAGTTTTGTATCTTAGTTGCATTTTATAATGACTATTTTTGATGTAACAATTTATAGGAATACACTTGGCTTGAAATCTCATATTCACTACCCTCCAAGTAACTGAATTTTGTGTAAGTGTTTAAAATGTGTGCTTTTCGGCTGTCCTCCTATTTTCTTAATTTTATTTTAAAAAGTATCATCCACTAAGACACAAGGGGTTACAGGGTGTGGAAAAATTAGGAACAGAAATATTAATAATAAAGCAAGAAGAGAAAAGAGTAATCGGAAGGACAGTAGATAGCAATTGACATTGCATTTAAATTTTTACAGATTAAAGTTGGTAAGCATGGAGCCGAAAGGGAGTTCCACAAGCGAGAAATGCAAGAAAAGAAACTGTTAGCATTGAATTTACAGTTACATCTAGCCATTTCAACTGTAAATTGACGAGATCTCGATGCCAATCTAGCACTGGTCTTATATTCAAAAATTCTTGGTACCATAGCGAAGAGGTCATCCGAACAATTATCATGAAAGTATTTATAGAAAAGAAGACACAGCGAAACAACATTGCGGCGGTGACTGAAGTGATTTCAGATTCGATGTTTAGTTTCTTTTATCTCTAATATCAATCTTAATGGTTAGAACAATAAATGATTTCCAAGAGGTTAGAGGCTCTTAAATGTCTGAGATGCATACTAGCACCAGTTAGCATTAACAAAAACTGTGACTTGAAACTATTTACATACGATTTCAGACATTTGGTCTGTTATGATCTTTAACCATAATATTTACATTTCCTAAAAGTGACAATGAAATCACATTTTCTATATGCTTCTTTGACTTCTAAT
The DNA here is from genome assembly GCA_963932145.1 of Acanthosepion lycidas. Lineage (NCBI taxonomy): Eukaryota > Metazoa > Mollusca > Cephalopoda > Sepiida > Sepiidae > Acanthosepion > Acanthosepion lycidas. The sequence goes on along the minus strand of OZ010600.1, from coordinate 38,950,834 downwards.
GTTTTACAGTTTTTTCTTTCATTTTGTTTATATTTCTAAAACCGTCTTTAGTCCAAACAGAAAACACAGGAAGCAAAACAACCATCTTTTGCTACTTGCAGTCTCCTTAGAAGTTCTTTTTTTCAATCCTAGATTTAAAATAACCACTTTAATGCGTTTCCTAAATGAAATTAAAAAAAATGTCGCTTGAAGCAATTCGAAAACATTAAAAAAGATATATAAAATATAAATAAAATGGATGCAAGATATAAAAAAAAGTAACTATTAGGTGACATAATAATTGTGAGTTCAGTCCCTGGGCCGAACAATGTGTACATAGATTCAATAGAGCCAGGGTGGTACTGAGAAGTACTAAAAACAAGAACTAGACGAGTTGTCTCTAGATATAGGCAATGAAACAAGAACAATCTACACCAGTAGATTAAATAAAGGGTTCAGTTCAGAATTTCCTATAAGTAACCGGGATCTACATGTACCTGATGAAGGAAGGTATAACGGCCGAAACGTTATGATAACAACAGCAAAAGTGAGAATAATAGTCCGCAGGTAAATAGTGTGAATAATGATCCCCGAAATTCAGAGAGAAAAACAGATGTTGTAAGAAATGTTCAAATGAACAAATTATTTATTGTGACGGTTTCCTTGAATATAAAATATTTTCTCCTCTCTCCCCCTCTCTTTCTTTAAATAACAAGTTTTTTTTCTTCTTCTCTTATTGTGCGTGTTATTCTCATTCGCTGATTTAAAAGACCAATCAACCCAAAAGACAGAGGCAGATAAAAGAAAAAGAATGCAATACTTGAATTTGTAATGACTTTTGTAAGGGAAAGTAAAATTTTCTGAAGAGCTTGATTGAAGACAACGTGAGAAGTGCAATGGCTATTTTCGTCGTATCTCTCTGTCTTCTTATTCAATGGCTTATTTAATAGAGATGCAATTCTTGTCTTACCGGCTCGAAGAAAGATTTTGTTTTTAAACTATCAAACAAAAAAATAACCTAATCATCATTAGCATTAACAAGAGCAATAATAAGAACAAAAGCAAGAATCAGAAGTGAGAAACACTAGAGAGAGAAAGAAATCTAAAAGGCTTTCTTGAGACGATCTCCATGACACTCAAAGACAGGGTGGTCCGGAATTCGTCTTCTAATGAAACAAATACACAACATACCATGGAATTATCCTCTCTGTCAATAAGCGTTATCTTATTTTTTCTGATCGGTAAGTTCTTGATCTTTCCATTCATTAGAGAAGTATTTAATTCATAACGCAGTTTGTTTTTTTGTTTTTGTTGTTGTTTTTTTTTGTTGTTTTTTTTGTTTTTGCAGTTTAAGATCTCTTTAAATCTAAATAATGTGATGCTGACAGTATATTTCAATCTACTAAACAAATTAAGTTTATTAATATGAAACAAACAAATAAAACTTTTGCCTACTCTACTTTTTACCTAGCTTTATTTACTTGACCTTGTTCTAGTCTTCTTTCTTGTGAAAATGTCTGTTTAACTTATTCCTTTGGGAACGATGATAACAGTAAAAGATTTTTTTTTTATGTGATTAAATGTCAGTCGTCTGATGTAAGACGATTCGTGGATACATTTTACTACTGAACTAACTTAAAATGGCAATATTTTTTTATTGAAATGCCGAAAAAGACCGGTTAATTTCATTGATGACAAAAACTAAATATTCAAGAAATTAAAGACTACACTACATCACCCCTGTTTTCAAGTTGCAAGACAAATTTACAAATAGCTTGTCTATTAACTAACAAATGTTGGTATCGTTCATAACAATACAATTTGCTTAAAAAGCTTTATAATTATCAAATGTTGAAATTTATGAGAGGTTAATATTAAAATAAAAAAAGTTCTTGTTCAGCACAATGCTTTTTTTCTTAAGTGCATCATTTTGAATAGGTTACCCACTTACTATTCACTAGTTTAAGTTATTGCTTAACTTGAGCTAAAATTCCAGCCCTGCTAATTTCATAAACTAAACATAAATAGAATTCAGAAATCAGTTTGTAATTATATGTTTGCCTTGACAAAATTGTAGTTATTGACATATTGTTGATTTTATAAATATTGTACTGTACACTGTACACTGTACACATAACGGATAAGTTCTGATATAAAATAAGTTTATTTCTTTTTAAAAATAATGTCGTTTTAAATCATGTCGTTTTAAATCAATATATCAACATTCGAAATAAGCTTTTAAATTAAGACGTAAAGCAACAACTTCCAAAGTTTACATTATAAAAAGATGCTGGGCTTATAAATGAAAGAGAAAATAAATGAAAATATAAAAGAACATTTTTTCTCTTTCAGTTATAACCCCAAGCATCTTTTTATAATGTAAACTTTGGAAGTTACAATAATAAATCTATGGTGAGAAATCAGATCTTCAAATTACTTGTGGTTTGGGAAAATACCGGGTAATTAAATCTAATGTGGGAAGTTCAACTCGATTTGTCGCTTCTTGAAGTCTAACAATATCGAGATTTGTTAATTCTAATTATCGTCATTTTACACTGAAATGATTGCCAGACCAATGAGAGAGCGATTGAGGTAGCGAATGAGTAAATGCACGCATATGCATACACACCCGGTCTGTAAACACGGAGGCAAAGGGAATCTATGTCCGGATAATGAAAAGTATTTTTCACAAAAATGAAGGGATTTCTCCAACCAAAATTCTCATGCTTAGTCATTTAGTTAGATTTTGAGAAGTCACTCGGACCAAGTTTTCAGAACTATTTAAGGTTCAATTTTTTTCATTTCATCGTCCTAAGCGCTTTCGGGTGGGGTGACTGGGTTTTTTTTGTTTTTTTTTTTTTGGGGGGGGGGGGGTATGTTGCTATTATTTTTCCTCATGTTTTGACTGTTTAAGAAGTATTTTATTTTTGTGCTGTTTTGAATTGGAGTGCTTATTATATATATTTATTTATATAAAATAAATATTACAAATTATGTATTTATTTATTTATATAAAGTAAATATTATAAATTTTATATATACACATTAATATATATATATATATATATATATATATATATATATATATATATATATATATATATATATACACGAGGGAAAGTAAAAAATGTTATGAAGATTGCGCGGATACTTTTTTTTACTTACAAACCGTAAAAGCGTTAAGAAATCAATTGACTGGAATCGCCTGAAGAAGATACCGAAAATTTTAAACCAAGGTAGCAGAATCGGCTTAATTCTTTATACTTAAAATCGCTACATGTTAATTTTTTTATATACGTGTACTTAGCACTTTTCAATACCACTGTTTCCTGGTCTAACTCAACTCTGACTATTAACTTTACTATTATTATTATTATTATTATATACAAATCACTCCAAGTTTTTTTTTGCGTGAACATGTCAATACATTTTCTCTAAATACTAACTAAATTCTTTGTTTCAAATGGTAAAGTAAACTATATCAATTATTATTTTTACTCGATATGAATCAGAGAACAAATGTTAGATTTAGGTCAATTTTAGCTGCTACAAAATTTTAAAGGATGCGAATAATTATATTTATGCATTTGTCGCGTTCTGCAATTTATATATATATATATATATATTATATATATATATATATAGTTTATGCAAACTTAGGTAATCCGTATCGGTAGACCCGAGGAGGATGATATCCGGGTCTACCCATACGGATTACCTAATAATTTATTACATGGAACCTTAACGTGGTCTGTTTTTATTAAAAAATATATATATATATGTATATATATATATATAAAGAAAGGAATATGCAAACACACACGCATATATATATATATATATATATATATATATATATATGATGGCTCGCTACTCTTTTCTGGCATGAGCACTTTCTTAAATTAACTGTTGATGAACTCTCATGGGCCCACAAATATACCACGAGTAGAGTATCTAGCAATTGCCCTACACAGTCATATGTAGCACAAGGCCGAATTTAATGTGGGGTTCCCGAGCCCGTAGGCTCGGCCAAAAAATCCCCGTAGACCCCGCATAAACGGGATCGGGTCGGCATAGCCTCGTCCGGTTTCCCCTCTGCTCAAAGGCAGAGAGTTCGACCAGCACAACTGAAAAGCTTTCAGCTAGATATACCACGAGGAGATACGGACATAAATTAGGGAAGCTTCGTTTGTAGCCATCATGGCTGATGACACAGAATATGTTTCGGAACACACTGAAATGGTCATTATTCTACGGTACGTGTTGAATGAAGAAATATTTGAACGTTTTGGGAGATTCTTTAATCCAGAAAATCAAACTGCAGATGACATATCAAATTCTTTTCCAGAACAATTAAATATAATCATTCAAGGAAATAAACAAAAACTGATAGCTTAGACATTTGATGGTGCAAATGTCATGAAAGGCAGAAAAGGAAAAGCTCAAGTAAAAAGAAAAGCAGTTTAAGTTTTAAGTTAAATCCATGAGTATTTAGAGGATTAATAAATTTTGCATCTACATTAGAAATTTGAAGAATCACTTAGAAACGAGTACGGTTTTCAAAGGTGTTTCTAGGGCCATTCAGAATGAGATACTTGACTGCCTGCAGGTATACCACGAGGAGAGTATCTACCAATGCCCCACGCAGTCACATGTGGCACAAAGCCGAATTTAATGTGGGGTTCCCGAGCTCGTAGGCTCGGCCAAAATATCCCTGTGTTGAAGTTCTATTATGTCTGGACTCAAAACAACTAGCGATCACCGACCGAGAGAGAAAAATGAAACTTTATTATCGAATTGACGCCGTTGCCGAAGAGCTCCCCAGCACGAGGGGTGGGGGTGCTATACATCACGTCTCTTTCTATTTTATACAAAGAGCACGAGTAGAACGCTTTCTTTTTTTACCTATTTTTCGTATATTTCCATAAGTTCAATATTTGGTTCTCAAGTCATTGGCTGGATGCAGGGACGTTTGCAGTTATATCTTTCTCATTTGCTATAACCTCTATGTGTGAACTTGTTTTTAAAATGCCATTAAAGAACTGATTTGCCGTCGTCTCAGCTCCGTTTCTTTTTCTGGCCATTGGTAGTTTTAGAACAGGCAGCATCCTGAAGATCCTGAAGACTATTCAACAGTTACAGGATGGCGACAGTATCACTCCCACTGGCGATAGTGAATTACCAACCGATGTTGACGTTAAAATCTATCATTTGAAGCCCACAATTTCAGATATAATTTGATTTATTATTATCACATAGCATTGTGTTGTGGATACACCAGATGCAGAAGTCAGTTACGTGTGCTTATGAAACAAGAATAGTGTAATTTTCTTGTGAGTTGAGAAAACCTTTGCTGTATCGTCGACACTACAATTTTTTTAAGTTGAAGTTGTTTCTCTTTGTTTTCAAACTTGTTTGAAAGTTTTTTTCCTTTTCTTTAATTTTTCATTCTTACTTCAAAATAATTGTTTTGCAAATTCGTTATTGATTTTTTTACCCTTGAAAATATTTACTTGTTGAAATTAAAAGTTAATTAGTAATTTTCTGTTCTGACAAACAATCATATTGTTGAAACTCGACTAATGCATGGAATAATAATGCAACACAAAATGTACTTAGAACAAAATGTATTGAAACAAGAAAGTGTACACAATATTTACATATAGTCTTTTGTATATTCCTGCGAAGACTGTTCCTGGAACGTGTGTTGACTGAGTCGCAGTCGGGCAGAGTCTCTGGTTGGATCTCCTCGATTCCTTCCCCTCTTCCCGGTACCAACCATATTTATATGGTCGGTACTCCACTATGCAAATTAGGTGGATCCCACTACAACACATATAAATATTTGATAATACATAAAGTTTTTGATATTTTCCCACACTTAGCTTCGGTCCTTGTAATGAATGTTTGGTACTACCAAGTAATCCAGTACCATGGCGACTTGGAAATGATGCGGGATTTTAAATACAGCATATACTCGCGTATCATGCGACTTTTGAAGACCTAATTTTGAAGCTAATTTGACTATAGTAAATAGGTATATAATTTGGTCAACGGCGTAGCCAGGGTCAGCAGTACATAGGCTAATTTTATATCACGCGTATGATGGGACCCCCTTAAAATTAATTTCCAAATTAGGTCTTCAAAATTCCATGATACGCGAGTAAAACAATATTGCTGCCATTATCTTTTTCTCGTTTTTTAACGCTTTCAGGTGAAATATTTTTTTTTTATTTTATTTCTGTTCCATTTTCTCCTCCTGCTCCTCCTTCATCAGTGGTGCAAATAATAATAATAATAATAATAATAATAATAATAATAATAATAATAATAATAATGGTTGTTGTTGCTGCTCCTGCTAGAGAGTAATTTTAAGTGTTTACTTACCAAGTCAGCTTCAAGGGTCAATGAATAAAAAGGGCACTGTAAACGAGTTATCTATGCATATTTGGGACGTTTCCTTTAGATGGAGGGAGCTTTACGGATCAAATGTGCAGTTGCACACAAAGTAATATCTTGTAGCTCTGGGATACGAGCTGTCCAGGAATTTTACTCATATGATTTTGAGTACCCTTCTTTATTATTCCAATGCCCCTATCACATTTTTTGTATTTCTTTAAGGCACCAGGGATGCTTCAATAAGTATATCAGAAGCTTTTTTCCAGTCAAACTCATGATCCCAACTACAGCTGGAATTATTGATACCTTCATGTGCCACATTTTTGACTTTTGAGATTTCTACTTCAAGATCCTTGTAATTTGATAGTTTTTTGCTTTTTTTATAAAGATTTTCAAAGATACGTTCGGTTACAATCTTCAGGAACTGCCGTCTCAGTAAGAAGGCACATTCTGTTTCTGTGGACTTTAATCATTAAGTCTGGGTGATTAGCTTTGATTGTGTTATGTGTATGTAAGGTCACATAAAATTGATATAGGTCTTTAGCCGAGTCTGGATGGTGTTCATACCAATTTATTGCAGTTTCCTTCCTGTAAAAAGGTAGTAGTAGTAGTTGTTGTTTTTGTTGTTGTTATGAAATTGTTCGCTTAGAAACAGAGAGAACTGAATTCAAAATTTGCTCATAGCATAAATGTTTTTGTTAAGAAAAATGGGTGGAAAGATAAAAAAATGTAATCAATTAAGTTATGTTAATTTAATATTTTTACATTTCTAAATTGGTTTTCTTTTAAAACGTTATTAAGCAATTAACTTAAAAACCCAAATATGTATAACTTTATCATAAGATTTACAAGAGAAATATTCAAAAATATTTTCTTGTACACATCTCTCGTAATTATCGATATTTGGATGAGATAAATGCAGATTGTTTTAACGCACACCCACAATACATTTGATTAATATACAGCACGCCATCACACAGAGGAGAGAATATTTATAGGTGTTTCCGGGGAGACGCGTATTTCTTAGAAACCTGAGTGCAGGTAATTTTACAATAATGAATAAATAAAAGAGCATGTCCATTTTTTGTTGCAGCTGTTGACGCTTGATTCGTCCTGGGTATGACAATAAACCAGATCCGGCAGAAAAGCCTCTGATCGGGAAGTTTCGAAGAATGAATGCTGTTCACAGGTCCTCCCTGATCGTAGCACTTGCTTGGGTCCCAGTTATAGGCAAATAGTCAAACTGGGGTCAAAATATATTAGAAAAAATTACCAGCAATAGATTTTCATAGTAAAAACAAAAAAAAAAAAAATTACCAGCAATACGGTTTTTGGAAAAAAAATTACTAAAGCAAAGAGAATATAATTTCGGCATTAAATGACCAATATGCCGTTAAACAAACCAAACCAAACTAAACTAATCTAACTAGATTATTATAATATAACCACTATTGAAAGAAATTTCTGAGTTGCAACCCGACTACAATAAAACAATAAATCTACTTTACAGATGATCCTTTTTAACTGCTTTTCGTTTGTTTGTCTATTTTTATTTGCATTATTCGATAATTATAAAATATTTTAAATTCATCTTAGTTTATGTTTTTAATATCTTGAACGGGTCAGATATGATTATACAAAATTCCAATTTATGATTTAAAAATGGATAACATGACAAAATAAATGGTGTTTTCATTGGTGTGTATATATTAGGTTAAAATAAAAGTTTGAATAGGTGGCATGTGAACATGTGATTACATTTCACACGTGACTGAAATTTAGGACATATATACCTATCCTGAAAGGCGTTATTTCAACGAGTCCTTCTCTACAATTAAAAAGAGTCATCTGTAAATTAGATTTATTCTTTTGTGTGGAATGTGAAATTTTTAATGTTTTTTTAATGTTTATGTTAAAAGTGAAAATGGAGGAAAAATAGATACATTTTCTTTATTTGATGTCTTCTATTTTCCGGAAAGGGAAAAAAAAAAACGCTTTACAAGTAGCAAGTAAAATTTAGATCGTTTATGGAAATGGTTTCGAGAGTATTATTTGTATGTAGTTCATTATATTCAGAAATAAACATTTGGATCTGGAAGACTAAAGACATTGCCGCAGGCCTGTAATCGTTGATAATGGCCAAATAGAATTGCTAATTAAACATAATCCAAGTCACACGAGAGAGGACATCGTAGGGATACTACGCACATTTCATATAAGCGTTATAAGTCAAATGAAAATAGTTGAATAAGTGGGTCACTACAATGTTTTGGTTCCTCACGATTTAAACGCAAGAAAAATAAAACGGATCGCGTTTCTATGCTCAAAAACCACAAAATGATCCACTTTTGAAAAGAACGATCAGAGACGATGAAAAATAAATCGTTTACAACATTGTGGAGCGAAAAATATCCTGGCGAAAACGAAATGAGCTACCATTAACAAATCCAAAAGCTGGTCTGCTTCCAAATAAGGTGATGTTGTGTATCTGGTCGTATTGTACACTACGAGCTCCTGCAAAATCAGACATTCATTTCATACAAGTTCTGTTCTCAAAGGGTTCGATTAAAGGAAGGAATTGGTTAAAAGCATTCGGAATTAGCCAATCAGAAGGGCGTCATCTTTCATCAGATCAACTCCAGACCTCACGTCTGTTTGCGGACCCGACAAAAACTAATACCGTTTGGCTCGGATGTCCGTCTATATCCAATGTATTCACCTGAATTTGCACCTTCAGATTACTATTTATTTTGGTCCCTATAATATTATCTTAATAGAATCTTTCTGGAAGTTGCGTAGATCCGTTCATCAGCCAGAAAGTTCTGGGAGGATGGAATAATGAATAAGAAAGTAATATATATAAATATATATATATATATATATAATAAATAAGAAAGTAATATATATAAATATGTGTATATATATATTACTTTCTTATATATATATATATATATATATATATATATATATATATATATATATATATATATATATATATATATAGGGTGGCAACAGTTACTTACAATAAAAAAGCAAAGCATTGAAACAGGTGGCTTGCAGCTCGAACAATATCGGTAATTAATTTACTATTATTTATCATAGCATTTTATTGTTATTAACCAGAATTAACCAGAACCATTTTAATAATAAATTTCTGGAATATTGATTATTATTATTGTAAGTAACTGTATCATGACTTTATTGCCACCCTGTATATATATATATATATATATATATATATATATATATATATATATATATATATATATATATATATATATAGGATATATATATATAGGATTAATACAAATATAAAATTTGTCACTTTGTCACTTAGTAGATTGATGTTAACTCCAGGATCCCGACTCTAGATATTCGTAGACGGATCCTCTATCAATCGCTCCAACCAATCGTCAGGAGGAATATCGCCTTAATAATAATAATAATAATAATAATAATAATAATAATAATAATAATAATAATAATAATTCAATTTGTAAAATGGACAATGAAATTACGTGTATGTGTATGTTTCTGTGTGTGTGGACTCTCATGTCGGTGTAGGCGTAGGTTTGTTGCGTGTCTGTGTGGACCATCTACACTTACACATACAAAATATTTTTATACACATAGACACTCATGTACAATTCTTGCTTATTTTGCCATCACAATCATCATAATCATTATTACTATTACTGTTTTTTTGTTTTTTTTATGTCACATTATCCTCCACATTCCAACAAAGTAGGAACCACTAAAACTATTTCTACAGACATAGACATACATAAATTTAATCTTTGTACATTGAACCTTTTTATGTTTGCCACTTAGCTCCAATAATCTGAATTCCTGACACTTAACACTTGGCTGTCATGAACTACTTAATATGTTGTCCTAAGCTACATAGCTATTTACGGTCATTAGCTACGTTCACTGAACTATGGCACTCCCAACTTTTGATAACAAAATCTTATAATCATTAATTTTAGGCGCAAAATTTACTATGCCTTAGTACGTGATCATAATAAACCAATCAGATTGCATTTTAAAGAGATAGCAATCGGAGCCACATTTTTTTCTGAATAAAACAGAAAGAATTCTCCAACTCCAGTCAGATGCGAAACAGATCATGATATAGTCACACGTCTCTTTTCTCAATTTAACTCTTGAAAATCATAGAACTGTGAAACCGGTAAAGTTATTCTAAATAAATATTCTTAAAGACTCCGGTTTCATTTTCAGCTTATATATATATATATATATATATATATATATATATGAAATGTATACTTATATATATATATATATATATATATATATATATATATATATATATATATATATGTATGTATGTATGTAGGAAATATATATATATATATATATATATATATATATAGTAGTTATATACATATACATACACACACACACACACACACACACACACATATATATATATATATATATATTAAAATGACCACATAAAAGAATGAAAGTGAATTTTTATTTTTATATTTCATAGTGCGTAGTTATGAGTAATTTAAGTAATAGAATTTTTGTTTAATTTTGATTTGAATGAAATACTAAAAATGAATCTTTTCTTTGTATCTTAATTATTTTTTAAATAATTCAAATGTAAAAAAAATAATGTAATTTTTTAATAGAAAATAATCATGTCCTCATTAACTTTAGTGATTCAGGTTGAAATTTGAAATAAATTTTTGAGCATGATAAAAAATGTATCGAACATGATTAATGAAACCTCCTTATTTAATACATATTTTTGTGAAATAATACGTGCCTTAAAAATCAACTAGCTTAAACTAAGACCTTTGGAAACTGTTTCCTTTCTGTGAAAAATTCCAGTAGTTACGCCCAACATGAAACCGCCAACCAAGCACACTACGAAAATTTTATCTCCATTTTAAATGCAATTTTTATTCAAAGTACAAGTTTACTTTATTCTAGAAATGAATGCACATATTTAATTCCAAATATTTTCTTTCAAAATAATATTAAAGTACAAGTTTTTCGGCTAATATTTTATATTACAAACGTTTATTGACTTCATTCTTCGCTTCTTTTTTAACATTTTTCTATTTAGACAGTTTGGTCTGCATTTAAAAAAAAATAAATGTTAAGTTTTTTTTTTTTTAATGTTAGTAATTTTTAAACTAATAACTTTGCAATATTTGAACAAGCCACTAAATTCCTTGGTGTTCAAAAATGTTGAGTTAATTCGCTACAAAATAAGTAATTTTTACACCGGACACGAGTTTTGAATACAATACAGAGCAATGACTATTTTAAATTTAGTGATTCGGTTCTTTTTTCAGATTATGTTTTTCCTCCATGTCATTACTTATACATTTTTAAATAAAAAGATCGATATGTATTGAACAGAAATTCGACCGAGCGCTTTGAAAACCAAATGCAGTAACTTACAGTTTATTCCTCTTTAACTAAAACTTTTTAAACAAAAGATTATCTTAAAAATAAAATTACTTTCTTTGCAGGAATCGATGCCCATTGTTCCGATAGCGACATTCAATTCAAAACTTCAAGATGTGTAAACCTCTTGCATCCGGCAGATTTCAAACTAAATGAAGTAATGCGAAAAAATATACATGAATGGTCTAAATACGAACTCGATGCTATTTGCAGGTAAATAGAACGAAGTTCACAGTTCATTGTTCTCATTATTATTGTCATATACCTTACCGTTGTGCGATGGCAATCGTATTCAAGGGAAGTAACTCTAAAAAATAAAAACCACATCTACTTCCCTTATGCATAAATAGAAAATAAAATGACACAGACAAAACAAATCCTAGTTCAGAACCTTTTACTTTTTATGTGAAGAAAAGGTAAAAGTTGAAAGTCGGAATAAAATATAGTTAATATCTACTTAGGCGTGACAAAGCAGCCACTCTTGTTATGGCTATTTTCTAAGTGCGGCTTAGATGTGACACAAAGTCGAACTCACTACTCAGTCGTAATAGTTCTAGCGTGATAAACTTGCTAACTATTTATCATGTCGAGGTGTACCAGCCACTCTTATGAGTGTGTATATAAGTATTATATAAATGCGCATGCGTAAAACATCATAGGAAAATCTAAAATGGTAACGTTTCATCACCACCGAGCAGAACCTAAACTTGCACCAATCCTGATGTGTGGTCATTACCCTCAAAGAGGAAACTTGCCCCAAACACCTACTAGGTCTAAAGCCCACTCCCGACTTCAAATGGAATGAATGTTTGGTATCATCGCAAATGCTGGAAGAAAGGTCGGTTCCTTGTATCGCTCCAGAAAATACCCAACTCCCGCTGCCATGGTCTATCTTTATGAGAGTCAAATCAGACCAAGAATGGAGTATTGCTGCCATATCTTGGCTATTGCTATCCAATCCTCACTGTCGAGCCTCGACAGAATTCAAAAGCACTTACCAAGAATTATAGGTGATGAATAATTCTTCACCCTGCAACTTTTTATCCCACAGAAGAATCATTGCCAGCCTTTCATTAAAGTCACTACTATATCACTAATATTATGGCAGATGTTCGGACGAGTAGTATTTCTTTTACCAGATTAGAGACCATCACAGTTAGGACCCACCATGCCGTGTTCACGGTGGTAAACCATCAACATTCTCTTCGTGTCCCTTTAAAAACAAAAAGCAAGTTCCACTCAGACAGCTTCTTACCTAGAACCAGGACCGGATTATTCATTAGGCTAATATAGGCTGCAGCCTAGCCCACCCCACCGCTTCAAAAGTTTATAAATGAATGATTTTAATTTTCCGGGTGATTTAAATAGTTTTATAAACTGAAATGATATCAATATGCCGAACTCATATTTATGTTGATTGTTTTATTGTTATAATGTTGGTTATAAAAAAAAATCTTTTTTTTTTTTTTTTTTTACTATGGTTTGTTGTAGAATGTACTAATTTGATTTGCAATAAATAGAAAAATACTGGTATTTCTTAAGGAATATTTTTATTGAGAAACAAAAAATAACTATTCTAGCTTAATTAAGAGATTTGCAATAAGTTTACTTCAATCTCTGTAAATGTGGCTATTTTAGCCACATTTACAGAGATTGAAGTAAACTTATTATATCACGAGTGCAAATATTTATGATGAATGCGGGTGAGCTAGAGGGTTGCTTTGTCTGAGAAGGGGCCATAATTTAATTAGCCCCAAATGGTCATAATCCGGCTCTGTCCAGAATTGTTACTTTTTGAAACAAACTACCAAGAGAATTCTTCCCTGACAACGACAATACTGTTTTTTTTTTGAGTCCATGATCAACCGATATCTATCGTACTCGTTCTCATAACATTCATCTACTTACTTCTTCTACCTCCTTTAAAATTCCTCAGTAACCCTCTACCTTGAGGAGTGTCCCTGGGGTATTGTATTGGGTGAACTATCAGTAAAAAAAATTAACACAGTAAAAATAGTCTAAAGTTGGTTTTATAAAGCTGGGAACGTAATTGGCGACAGTCAAATAATAAATATTGCCTGATAATTTGAAGTTGTATTTTCATTTCTGTTGTTTAGAAAATTCGAAACAACGAATATAGGATATGTAAAAAGTCAATTAAAGTTCAAATAGGTAGACCGAATAAATAAATATTGTGTCGTCTCATAATTTGATAGTCAGATTTCATTTTAATTGTTTAGAAGAAATGCATTTTTTTTTTCGCATAGAATGTGCTCGAACTAAATATAGGAGAGAGCTCTATTTTACAATCTTAATTTCATTGGAACATCCTCCAATAAGGCCCCCAAAAGTGATTTATTAAATGCCAATAAACAAGCTTCAAATATATCTTCGTGTTGTCTAACTTTTTCATTCTGTATGTTTCAGATAGGTTGCAGATGCTTTACTAAGGTAACCAATTTGTTTTAGATTAGGAACTGTCACCAACCTGTAAAATAATTAAATGGTATAAAAATAAAAAATTAGAAATTTTCTCATTATTGAAGTTAAATTTTCTTATTTATTGAAATCAGTATAATATATAGGCTACTCGCCATAATTCATTTTTGTTAGTGGACGAGATTTCAAACAAAAGCCAATGGTGGAAAGTCGATTTATTCTAAGTAAAATTAACTGGTATCTGTCAATTGGAATGATTCCTTTATAAAGGAAACTATTGGCAAAACGGATCCCCAAAAAGAATAAGTGCAGAAAATAAACTGATTGGCTTAAATTTATATTTACACTGAGTTCTTCTTGGCTAGAACGATCGTAAATAACATTACTCTCTAAAAAGATGTTAATTTTCATGATAAATAACGCAATTCTATCTTAAATAAATATTTATTGGCTCGCAATCATTTTTTTCTTGCAGGTGTTTGATATTTTTCTGTTTTTTCTAAAATTGACAACCAAATATTCTTTAAAAATATTTAGATTTTTTTCAGTTTTTGTTGAGACTTTTTTCTTTTTCAGTAATAAAGACCATTTTGAAACATTTCGAATCTTAGTAACAATTATCGTAGTATGCAATTTTCATTTATAATAATAAATAAACTGTTGTGATAAAATACATTAAGGAATTTATTAATTCATAAAAATATCTAGCTTCTAGAGGATCTGACAGAGTTTAATTTTACTTTTCCTTATTGAAAATATAAATATTAACTCGTATATAACGAAAGAGAAAGGGTAAAATAAGGATAATTAAAAAAAAAGAATGTGTTTTTCTTTTTCAGTAATAAAGACCATTTTGAAACATGTTATCAGCTAATGATGTACGAATGCAAAGAGAAAAGGAGAGAAACAAGAGTTGTACTGGAATATTTTCACAATACATTCGATTATCTTTGCAACAGAGGCCACGAGAGTAAGTAGACTTTCAATAAACAAAACATCTCAAGGGAATAGGCAACTTTGCCTTGTTTAACGAGTAGATCTTACAAATGAACCTACAGATGTTCACCTGTACACAGTTACACTTGAACGCATGAACTTATAATACGAGCAATTCATTTTTATGTTACTTGCTGGAAAGAAAGTGTATTCATGCTATGCATTTTTTTATGGCAACTGTCTATAATACCCACTTATCAAGTGTTTGTATGATTAAAAAATAATATGCAATTCATCTGAAAGTTTGGATCAAATTATAAAACGAGAGATTCAATTATAAATTTCTTCATCAAATTAAATACTAAAGATTTTAACATTTGTATTAAAATGGTAAAATATTTGTGACACTCATTACCGGAAACCAAATTCTGAACGTTACGTTACAAGAAAATGTAATATTCAGCAATAAAAGAACAAAAAGAAAATTACTATCATTTTTTAAAAATAAAACTTAATCTTTTAATTTGCATTTTTGTATATTTGTTTTGTATATTTGTTTTGTATAACAAAGAAAGCTATTGTTATCGAAAGATAATTGTAGACTTACAACTTGTATAAAAAGTCGAAATATTAATCAGAAAATATTTTAACCAATTTTAAAGTCAGCATTTCTTTTCGTTATATAGTCATCAATAGTCTTTCTTTTCTTTGCATCCATCTTGTCTATTTTATGTGAACATTTGTAACTAAAGTCTGTTTATCATAATATTGATTGAAAAATGAAAAGCAACCACATCTGAGATTTTCATATGAGTTGGTGCTGAAAGGTTGACGTCCGCTTCTGAAAATCTGGTCAAATGGCTAAATATCAGATTTTTAACGCAACAAATTACGTGGGACTTATTTCGATTAACCGCGTTACTTAGAACGATTACTTCGCTACTTATTTAAATGTGAAAACAGTCTTAGTTAGCAATAAGTAACAGATGTCTATAAAAATGCACTGTTGATTACTTATAGTTAATTTTTTTGGATGAAGTGAATATTGGTTGCGTCACGTGGCAATAATTATAGCTAAATGGTTAGCTAAAATAATTGACCAAGTAGTCGTTTTAACATCTGTTTATATTTCTGAGATGAGGTATTGTAACTATTTACATTTTTCGGACTGTTGTCCTCATCTTTATTGTCACATTCACGACGTTTCGGACGTTGTTACGTTCCTGCTTCTTACGTTGGAATTGTGAACCGAACCCTTGAGAGTTGGGGAATAACTGAAACTGAGATATCCAGAAAAAGTATGGCATATGGAACTAGAACAATATACTCCCAGTGGACTAAATAAAGTGTTCGGTTCGAAATTCTAAAAAGGCCGGAGCGAGCAACATCCAAAATATTGTGAATATGACAATAAATATAAGGACAGCAGCCCAGACAATGTAAGTAGTGTAAATAATCGTTTGAAGTTTTCTTAAATATTGGTGCCATTGTTTGATCGAGCCATAAACTTTTCAGCGGTATTTTCAATGCTTATTTTCAACTTTAGCATTTATGATATTCATCATCTTGAAAATGGAAACTTTTAACACCAATAATATCGCTTTAAATAATAGAAATGATATTTTTGTTTGAGTAACTCTCCGTTCCACTCTTTAAATCAATATTACAAGAAATCATCTGGCTTGAAATTCCAATAATTTCTATTTAGTTCCATGTCGTCTACAAATGTCCTAAATTCATTCTAGGGCTTTTTAGCGTATTTTGCTTTCTAGAAGAGGGTATTACATGGAAGTGTGAACAACAATTTATATCACTTCTCGAGTACGTTAAATGGTAAGTGGGTGAATGAATATCATTCTCAGTTGAGCAAAAAAATCGTTAATCCAGCAAAACAGAAAGGGATATAACTCGACTGAGTATTTTTATGTAATTTAACAAGGAAAACTTACCTGGAAATAGCAGCCAAAATCTTTAAAAATAAAAAAATAAATGCAGCAATAATCAAACAAACACGTATAAAATAAAGAAAGTGAATAGATTGTTTTTAAAATTACTGTATATTTGATTTTCTGGATCAATGTCTAGAGAAAAAGCTTTTTTACCGCTTGGATAAAGAGTAAAAGTTAGTGCCTCAACAATATGGCGATCGTGGATTGTATCGAGGTAACGTCTTGTAATCTTATTGGCGTCATTAACTATTGGAAAGGAATTTTTTCTTTTCGATTTCATTCTTAACATATTACCAGCTCAGTAGTTTGACATTACATATTGAGACATCGTTCTCACATTAACTTAGATAATATTAATGCAATAAACTAACAAAGTTTAGGTTTCTGATTAGGTAGAAATCATACCTTCCAGAACTTGTTATTTTCTTAATATTTTCATTTTTACTCTTTAATAGCCTATTTCGAAGTGATGCCCTGTCTCAGTAGAATGGGAGTAAACTCAGCGATTTCACAATGTACGGATTACAGAGACCATTCAACACATTTGTGTCGGTGAGTAATTGAGTCAACATTATATAATATAATTATTACTTACTACAACTGCAATTACTAGCACATAACGGTCCCCCGCTCATAAACAGATATAAAAATTATTAACATCCTCTTACGTTAAATTGTGAATGCGACCTGGTTCATGATCCATAACAATATAATATATTAATGTATTTTATTTATTTTTTTACCGGTAGACAAAATAAATATTGTTTGAAATAAAACGGAGAGTTTACTCAAATACGTGCATCCGCTAAAAATAACGTTTCAAATATATATATAATATTTGAAACGTTATTTTTAGTGCAACTTAAAGTTTTACCAGTTTGTGTCTGACAACTTGGTAAAACAATGAAAGTTGCACTATAAATGTACGTATATGCATATTATTAATATATACTTCTTAGCTCTGTCAAACTACAGTA
The DNA here is from genome assembly GCA_963932145.1 of Acanthosepion lycidas. NCBI lineage: Eukaryota > Metazoa > Mollusca > Cephalopoda > Sepiida > Sepiidae > Acanthosepion > Acanthosepion lycidas. The sequence goes on along the minus strand of OZ010600.1, from coordinate 38,932,707 downwards.
AGCATTTTTTTGTTTACACTTCATATTAAATTAAGTAAATATTTATTCGCTTATATTATACTGATTATTTGGCTTATATATATTTGGTTTAATTTTCCTCTTAAAATTATCAAAATTTCAATCACTAAGTCCTCCACAGTAAATAGAAATTCTCTTCTAACCTATGAGACAAAAAAAAAAAAAGAATAATTCTAGAATTTTCATTTTTTTTTTATTTCAATTACAATATTCACAAACTTTCCTATATCTTACTAAAAGATTTCCAGTATATAAAACTAGATCACACAATTAAAAAGATATTTAGCGAGAACCCTCTCCACACCATGCGTCAACCCCCAACCTACAATATTTGGATAATCCTTTGGTAGGGATTATTCCAAAGAGAACTTTTAATCCATATGAAAGCTCAATATATGATACAGAGCAAATTATAATAATAATTAGGAAAAACCTTAAAAGTTTAAATGTTGCTAAAAACCAGATATACATTACGGATGATGAATTCGGAGTTAACCTATCTCCCAAAAAAAAAACACTATTTTAAATAACAATTCCACTTGGATGAAAAGTCATAATGATAATTTTGAGGTTCCTATGAACGCCCATGACTCCGCTCAAATAGTTGATTTAGTGGACATATTAGACACTCTTAGTAGGATTATTGATCCTAAACAGGTTGGTCTTTACAGAGATGATGGACTTTTTTCATCCCAGAGAGAAATGATCCACTATCTAGAACACAGAAAAAGGTTATAAGGGCTTTCAAATTCCTTGATTTTAAAATTGAAATCTCTTCTAACCTTAAAATAGTTAATTTCTTAGATATCTCATTCAACCTTTCTAGCAACACATTTAAGACATTTCACAAAGACAATCAAAGTCCTATTTATATTAATGTCAACTCCAAATTCAATAATTAGAGAAATGTCTAACACTGTAAACACTAGAATTAAAAAGTATCTTCTAATAAAAATCTTCAATGAGAATAAAATAACTTATAACGAAGCCCTCAATAAGAGTGACTTCAAACAAAAATTAATTTACCAGGAATCTTTGAAAGACATTAAAACTAATGGAACCAAAATCATAAAGAAAAATAATATGATTTAATCCTCCTTTCTGTAAACTATCTAATGTAAATATTGGCAGATATTTTCTGAATTTAATCGATAAACATTTTAATCACAAGAACATACTACAAAAAAGTTCAAAAGAAAAGCTCTAAAAATTAGTTATTCCTGCACAAACAACTTATATAATATTATTGGCTCACATAACAATAAAATATTAAAATCATTTTATGGCAGCAACATACCAAATAACAAACCCACTTGCAATTGTAGAACCAAAGCCAATTGCTCAGTTGGAGGTATTTGCAATTCAGAAAATGTTGTATACCAAGTTACAATCTTTCCAAAAGAAAATATTAATGATATCTTTTCTGGGAATTGGAAACAGAGGTTCTAAAATCACAGACTTTCCTTTTCTGATGCTTCTTTAATGCACCAAACTTCTCTCTCTAAACGTTTTTGGAGACTTAAAGACAGAGGCTTCATCCCATAGATTAAATGGCTTATCATCTGTCTATTACAAACTCCCAAGAACTCCCGGAATAGATACAGGAAAAAAATGCTCATAATTAAATACAAAAATACTGACCAATGATTAAACCAAAGTAATGAAAATATTTTCAAGTATCGGCATAAAAACAGATTCATATTACCCTAAAAACATTGACTTTTCCGGTAATACACCTGTGAATTTGTTTTTTATTGCATATGGGTACAAGCATATGTGTGTATGTGTTCGTATGTATGTATATGTGTGTATATGTGTTCTTATGTGTTTGCCACAAATGTATATATGGGTCTTTATATGTATTTGATTATTTATGTGATTATCATGCAGATACCTACATCATATATATTGTTTAATCTTTACCAATATATATATATATATATATATATATATATATATATATATATATATTGAAATTATTATTTTTTATTTATTATTATATATTTTTATCTCTATATCTTTTATATTGCATTTATTAATTATTATTTATTTTTATTATTTATTTTTTATTATTATCATGATCATTTTTTATTATTATCATGATCATTTTTATTATTAGTTATATTTTTGTTATATATAGATATATATGTTTATATATATTTATGTTTTATAATAATATATATTTTTTATAGGTTTATATAATTTTTATTATTATCATTAGTATTATGAGATGATGATTATATTGTATGATGATGATAATGCTGTCTAAACAGACACCATCTTAACCCCATCCATTTGATACATTGTTTTAAATTTAACTTTTCTATCTCTTTATCTTCCCTTGGCCGTTATATTAACTTTATTTTTCTGTTCTCTCTTCATAATGTATGCTCCCAAAGAAAACTTTTCTAGGTCAAATTATTGTTTAATCCCGTGTTTTTTTTTGCGGGGGGGTGGGGGTTTAATTATTATTTTTCTATTTCTTTTTATCTTTCTATATCTGTCTGTGTGGGATATATTGATTCCATTTCATAAAATGATAAAATGTAGTCGGTCTGATGAGATAAATATGCTTATATTCATCGAAATAAATCTATTACTGACAATAGATTTTTAAGGTTTTTCTTAATTATATATATATATATATATATATATATATATATATATATATATATATATATATATATATATATAAGACAGAATAGTTAAAGTCTTCACGTATAGCCAGCTTGACAGTGGACAAAAGACCGTGGCTCAGGTATAAAGGCAAGCTAAAGATTAACATCTCAGCTGTCAAGTTGCCTCATATTAACTTCGAGTGAGTTGCGCAGGTTAGAAATAACAGGAGATATTTGTGCCAGAACAGTATCAGAAATTTCGAAATCAGTCGTATTGACCGGCTAATAGACGGAATACAACGGACGGCGAAAAGCGTCAGCAAATATTCCTGTGGTTATGTCCCAAGATCATCGCTATTGTACCATATGTGGATTTGTACGCAGATCACAAGCGACATTGAAGCGTCACATACGGCACAAACATAAAAACTGAATGAGGTGGTCAGATCCTCATACGTCAAAATCGACGGGAGAGCCCATCATATAAGATAGATAGATAGATAAATAGATAGATAGATAGATAGATAGATAAGTAGTAGGGGAGGAAAATTCTAGAATATAATGTATTTCCGAGTTTGTAAATTATAAGAATAATAAAAATATCAATTCGTCAATCGCTTTCTACTGTCCTCCTGGTTAGTCCTCTTTGTTCTTGCTCCTTAGTAAAATTGCTGTTTTCTAATTCTTCTACTCAGTATACCCTTGTGTCATAGTGGCTTTACTAATAAATTCAAGGTAATTTTTCGTAGTAGATGCCTAAGTTATTCTCACTACAGAAAACCATATGCGTAAAAAAAATGGGAGGAAAGATTTTTTTTGCACATGTTCTTTGTTTTTGCTGTTTAAGAAAATACTTTTTCTATAATCAAAAAATAGAAGTCTTGGTATATTTTTCATCGATGACAGTGTGATTAATATATGCCACCACGTGTGAGTTATTTCTAATTTATTCATTTAAAAATAAAAAAAATATATTTCTTCTCCAGAGAAAAAATTATGAATGTTTACTATCTCAAACGCTAAAGATGCTTATACGTATGATCTTCCTTAGTTAAAATCGGCAACGGTTTAAAATTACGAAAACGTTATTCTCACCGAAATTTTACAAAACTCAAGAAACATTGTATTTAACCATTGTTTATATATGTGGTTATCTATGAGAGAGTGTGTAAGTGAACAAGTGGGAACGGAAAAAAAAAAGAAAAATTTCAGAAACTTTACTTTCCTTATGAAATTAATCGTACCATTCAGAAAAATCAAACGGGCCGTATGGAGTCCGAAGGCCGCAGTTTACTCATAACTGATATAGACGATGCGGAACAAAGATAGAGCTGGGACCGCCAGGGAAAATGTATCATTGGGGTAGTAGAAAAACGTTCAGGACTCATTTCGGTATATGTGAGACTGTTGAACAGACAGATAAGCCGACATGTTGACCGTGTTCGTACACTTTGGCCGATATGATTTAATTTGTTAACATAAAAATAAACTTTGAAATGTAATGAAAAATAATTTCTTCTAATTTGTATTATAAAGAACGTAGTTTATTACATTGTTTTACCTAATTCTCCGTTATTTTTTATTTCCAAAAATACAAAATTGAAATAGATCAATATTTCTAAATTTAAAGCGATATGATGGTGGCAAATTTGCGCTTGAGGTTCATACCTAAGTTTTTCTAGGTGAATTTTTTTAAATGAAAAGTCTTTCTTGAAGCTTTTATTTTAGTTTTAATTTCAAGCTGGTGGATTAAATTTATTATTTACAATAGACAAAATACTTTTCTGTATTTCAAAACTAATTTAAATTGACTGCAAGGAGCTTTTTTAATCGCTAATCGTAGCTGATTTTAGCCATCTGTCAGCACAGTATAATTCTCTTAAAAATCTTTAAGAAATAAAACATACTTGTCTGAGACTTTATTTGAGGAATATTTGCTGATTTAAAGTCTAATTAATCTGATCTTAAACAAATATTACTTTCAGTTTAAAATATCGCAGAAATGCATTTTTTAACATAGAAGTAGGTGTTTTGATTAGGTGTTGACACATCTATTGACAATTTGATAGCTAGAAGTTTATCTAATTTTCTTCTACGAGGGACATATCTGTTAAAATTACTTGAGTATTTTAACGTTTGCGTCTTTTTTTTTTATATAACTTTAACTTACCAGTAATTTTTAAAATTTAGGAAAATATTCTCCGTAATCTAATGTTTTATTGAATTTTAGGTTCCTTGGCTTTAAATTTACTATTGTTAACGCTCTTATTTTCTAATAATCTCGTGTATGGACGCCCGTATTTACAAAAATCAGCATGTTTGTAAAGTTTATAGTGTTCCTAAATCAAAATAAAAGCAATCTTATGAAAATATTTCTTTTTGCGAATTTTATATCTAAGAACTTCGCTATTATATAAGTCCGATAAAAATCACTTTCTTTATCGAGAAGGACACATTTAACTGTTTAGATTAGATCTAATATGGAGCTTTTGTTATATTCAGTAATGCACTGTCTCTTAACTTAAGTTTATTCGTTGGCTAACATTTATACCAGTTTGATTTTCTTCCCACTCACTGAATAGGGAATCAAGTTTTGGTTGGTGTTTTTGTTTTCTCACGCAAATTGATCAACATTTTTTCTTTCCCACAGAAGTTGACAATCGTGAAGAGGATTTTCTTCTGCGCCTTTCCATATACATATTGTCGATGTTCGTTTTTAAACACACACACATAAATACAGACGCACACGCATAATAAGATGTGCACAAACGTATATGATGATAATATCAAAACCATGATCATGAATAGATAACGAGTAAATATAAATTCATCCAACGTTTATTATTAATTAAATGCCCATAATAGTTTTTTTTTTCATCTTGAATGACGGGTTTTGTTCTGAAAAACCTGCCTGGGTGAGCTAAGCATAAAGATTTCTCGTCATGACTCATTAGAATTATATTAACTTCAACTCCTTCAATGAAATTTATGAAGCTAGAATTACCTAAATTAATGATGACCGCTAATGGAGATCACGTTTCAAGCCGGTTTAACACGATTTTATGGGATTTGATTGAAAATCTGCTGTCAAACTGTTTGTAATATCTGACTGAATTTGTGATATAGTCTGAATGTAAATAGTGTAAATAATGTTTGTAATATGTTAAACCCAAAATATATTTTGAATAATCCAGATAATCTGTTTGAGGCATCTTCTTCTGTGTACCATGTCCCCTCAGGACATTGAAGATTGTGGCTCTCAATTTCCTGTCCTTTGTAACTCTTAATAAATTTTGTTATATTTCCTCAACTTTCTTCTGCCATCCATTTACTTAAGCTCGCTAGGTTGTGCGTTATTTTTCCCACCACTTCTCGACCACTTCAATTTGTCCTGTACTTTCATAATATTTCATTTCTCGAGAGCGAATGAGAACCATATTAAATTATTTTATTTTGTTCAGCAACTCTTAACATTTATTCAATTGTTGGAATAATTTAGAAGCGTATCATAACAACCCTTTCTCTATTTAATCATACTTTTCTAGTCAATGTTGATCGTATTTTTTATTCGTTAAATCTGTACAACGTAAATAAATGCATTTAACATCTTTTTGTTCGTCATTAGTTTTAAGAAAGCTTGAAAAAAGTCTATGAGAAAAAGCTTAAGATGCAAACTACAACTTAGGTATGTCAACATCAAGTACAGAAGTTTAAATATATGGGAAGCGTTTTTACAAAGAATGGAAAACGCATTATTCAAATTTGAACATGCATTAGACTAGAGGCATTCCAAAAGCTAAATAAATGGCAGAGAAACAGAAATATTTCATTAGAAACAAAGAAAAGATTCCTGGATTGCTATGTATTATCCATCCTCTTATATGGCAGTTGGTGCTAGACAATCTCCCTATGTATGAGGAAAAAATAAAGAAATATGATTCTACAGAAGGATACTGAAAATTCCATGAACGAAGCAAGAAAACAACAAAAAAGTCTTAAAGAAAATGGCAACAAAAAGAACACTTACGTTCAGAATCAAGAAAGGTCAACTGAAATTCTTTGGATGCATAACGAGGGAAGGGGGCTTAGTACACTTAAACCTTACATGGCATATTTAGGACAAGAGAGAAGAAGAGAGATAAAAGGTAGGAAGTCATCTACCTGACGGGCTTGTGTGAATGGATGGTGAGGCGCAGCGGGGCTTCAGTAAAAGAGAAAAAAACTACTAAGGGTCAAAAGGGATAAGAAGCTTTGGAGAGCCATAACCACTCATGTCCTAAAGGGACACTGAACATAGAAGAAAGTCAACTACTGAACTTAACTTTGAAAAGGAGAATAACTCAGATTTTTTAAAAATACGTTTTTAATTAGATCCAATAATAAATCTGAATTCAAAGTATATCCACAAATAAGAACGACTATATTCCGTTTTTCACGCATCATGACAATATCATAAAAACCTGTTTAATGACAGGTTTATCTGAAAGCATTTAGAATATGGAACACTTACAATCGAGACGAAGAACTTAAATGAATTCTAAATAAATTCAAATCAATACAATACTCTACTTACTTGATACTAACCGCAAAAAAACAAAACTCTAAATATATACATCGAGAATAAACGTGAAAATAAGATAGCAATTAATGACAAGCTAATCCATATAATTGTTGACAAACTCAAAGACTTTGGAATTAAAACCACCTCAAGCACATCGTCTATGACAAAATATATAATTATTAAGTATAAATACAATAATAATAAATATGATTCAAACGTTGGCATATATATATATATATATATATATATATATATATATATATATATATATATATATATTATGAAATGGATTAAGTCCAAAAATTATTTAATATAATTTTTGTTTATAAAAATAACGTTTTGCCTCCCAACAGGCTTCTCCGAAATCATTTCGTTTTCTATTTTTAATTAGTTCTTCGCATATATATATATATATATATATATATATATATATATATATATATATATATATATATATATATATATATGAAGAAAAATATATGGAAAAATCAAACAAAAATCCTTATATGCAATTATGCTGTTTTAATGTTAATATGTCAACGTCGGACGTTTCTGTCTAATAAACCATCTTCCATAAAACTTTCAGTTATCTGTTTGGATAAGTCTTGTTCTTATGTCCATCGTCTTTGTCATGTTCAATTGATAATGTTAATTATATTTTATGAATATGTCCTGAAGATGGTTTATTAGACCGAAACGTCCGACGTTGACATATTAACATTAAAACAGCATAATTGCATATAAGGATTTTTGTTTGTTCTTTCCATATATTTTTCTTCATATATATATATATATATATATATATATATATATATATTATAAATTAACTGATTTAAAATATGTTTTTTTCGCTACAAAGTAATAACCATGTTTCAAAAATGGGAGCTAAAAACTTCAAATTTAATTTTGTAATTAAATTAAAAGCATTAGCTCCATTTCTTCTTCAAGCGAATATTGGAATAACTTATTTTTAAATTTACTTAGTTTTAAACATACACATAAATTCATAATTTCTTGCTTCCAAGGATACTGAGAAATACAATCATTCAGACAAGGGGTGGTAGCATGTTCATTTTTATTAACTATTTTTGTATCTATTATGAGTTACGTTCGAAAAAGAGGTTAAGTTTAGGGAGAGTAGGGGTGTATTTTTCAATGAATTCTGACATCCGTTATATGCATGTCGTCTGGGTTTTTTCTATTTTTAACTGCAAAAAGTTTTTCGGCGTTATTTCCTACTTGTATATTTAAAGATTTTTTTATGGGATGTTTAGATTAGAATACGTTTTATTTAACTATTATGTTGTTGCAAAAATAATGTCGTTTTCTCACATATGTTACTACGTGAGAAAACGACATTATTTTTGCAACAACCTAATACAATTTTAAAATATTTTCACTCTTAATTACTAATTGACTATATTTCTTTTTAAAACTAATAAATGTAATAGAATTACTTAAATTATATAAAATTATTTTTTCATATCAAATATAAGCTCGCATTTTTTTACTTTTATTTTTAAATATTACTTAAGGAAAATTTTTGACAATGACGGCAAAAAATAAAAAATAGAATAGAATTTCTGTGAGATTGTATGCTCTTTAAATTTACATTGAGCACTTTTTTGCAAAAATAAAAATAAAAAATATCAATAAGAACACCGGATTATATATCCTACTGTTCTTTCTTTATATATATATATATATATATATATATATATATATATATATATATATATATATATATATGGTGGACTCCATTCGACGTAAAGGGTCAAACAGTTCAGTTCCTAGGAACCGACAGCCCAGACACCCATGGAGTAATGGATAGCGGCTTGGATTGAGGAATCGGAGAGCCGAATTCACTACATTCATCTATGTGTTAATAACTTTGGAAAGGTATTATTCCGCTTCTTCTCCCACCAGCTATGGGTAAATAGTAGGACAGACTAGGTTCTAAAAGCTTGGATTGCAACTGGTCTAGGAGAAGGACAACTTTGGGGAGGTAGTGCATCATGTCTCTGTATTCAGCCTTTCAAAAAATTTGTAATATATATATATATATATATGTGCATATACATATGCACATTTATATATGTTTATATACATATGCACACATATAATATAGATAAATATATATACATATATGTATATGTATATATATGTATATATATTTTATATATGTATATATATTTATATATGATGATGATGATCCGCCGGATCTTTACAGATGATGGCTGCCTAATCATGTTCGCTCCCCAACCTCGCATCCCTCTCGTGCATGTGACTTGCCAGGCCGACAGCAGACTTGAATAACTTGTTACACAAGTGACAGACGAACAATGTGCTTGCCACAACCTTGACGCATTCACACCGCTGTGCCTGATTCCTGTACACCACCATGTGACTTTTCAGTCCGGATACCTTTTCACACAGCGTACAGGCTGTGACACTCTATGTCTTGGGAATGTCAAGGGTGATTTTTTTTCCTTTATGTAACTTCACATGATTCACCCAGCCAGCCTTTGAAAGAAGTATGTGCTGACAGAAATCACATGTCCAGCCCTTGATACCCTAATCGAGTCTATGGTTATCACCCATTCGAAGTCGCCGCTTCAGCCTTTTGTGTTCCAGAAGACATTATTCGAAGAGTTGACACCCGTCTCTTATTTGACCTCTCCATCCATTTCTATCTAAGGCCATTTCTTCCCAATTGTTGAAGTCAAATGCTAGTTTTTTTAGGTTCTTCTTGATACATTCCTTGTATGTTTTTCTTGATTTGTGCTGAGGGCGCTATCCAATACTCAGCTCATCATAAAACAATTGTTTTGGGAGTCTACTATCCTTCATTCAAATTATGCGTCCTGTCCATCACATTTGGGAAGATGTTACAAGAGCCTCTATGCTTTGTCAGTTGATTCTGACTAGGAAATTAGTATCAGGAGTTCTGCTTACCCATTTGAAATTCAATATAAATCTTAGGCATTTCTGCTGGAAACGCTCAAGTATTTTTATGTTGAGTAGTGTTCAAGTTTCGGAGGCGTGTAGAAGAACTGTCAGAACGCAAGCTCTATACACACATACCTTGGTATGGTTGGTAATGTCACGAGCTACCCATACTCTCCTTTCCAGCTTTCCGAAGGCTGCTGAGGCCATCAGGATGCGTAGATATATTTCAGCATCCAGAGAGGCATCTTTTGTAATTGTGCTGCCAAGGTAAACAAACTTCTAATCTTATTCCATGAACAAGATGTTGGGCACTTATTCCATGAACAAAGATGTTGGGCTCGATATATGGCTCTCCGGGGTGCAGAAGTAATCATTACCGTGGTTTTTGTGAGGCTTATCGTTAGACCAAATGCTATGCATGAGGATGAGAAACGGTCCATATGCATGCCAGCTTCTGTATGAGCTAAGAAGTCAACGTCGTCTCCATAGAGTAGCTCTCTAATCAAAGCTTGCAAAGTTTTCGACTTGGCATTGGACCTTCTCAGATCGAAAACCCTTCCAGTGGTTCTAATCGCAAATGGATACCTTCATCACAACCTTAGAAAGCATGCGCAAGTAGAGCAGCAAAAAAAAAGATAGATAAAAGCGTCGGAGTAGGGATATCGCCCTGCTTTACGCCATTGTCAATAGGGATTTCCCTGAGAGTTGTCCTTTGAAAGTAACCCAGGTTTTATATTCCTGTGCAGCTGCTTGACCATTTCAACAAACCCTGGTGGACATCCTACCTTTTTGAGTACTATCCAGAGAGCATCTTGGCTAACAGTCTCGAAAGCCTTTGGCAAATCTACAAATACTTAATAGAGTGGCATATTCTGCTCGTGCAGAGAAGATCATGTCAATTGTCCCTCTTCCAACCCTAAAATCACTCTGTGATTCTGGGATAGCTACAGGACTTCTTATTAGATAATATTCCCCCGAGAACCTTCCCAATAGGCTCCAACAAAGTGATACTTCGATAGTTACCACATAATTATTTTTCACCTTTACCTTTGTATAGGGAGAGCAGGTTACCATCGACCCAATCTTGTGAAAACCGGAGTCCCATTTCAACAATCGATAATGTGATTTGTTATTATATCCGTCGCGTTCTGACTTCCAACCTTCAGTAATTAGACCAGGTTCTTTACCAGAGTTCAATTGTTTGAGATTCTCTGTCTGATTTCGTGAAGTGTAGGTTGACGATTCCATTTGGTGAACAATGTCACACTGAGGTAGGCTCATTATAATCCTGTAATTGAGAGAAGAAAGATTATCAAATAGATCTGTGAAATGTTCTTCCCATCGTCGAAGTATTTCTCCTGGTACTTTGATGGTATTAGAATTGTCTTTTGACAATGTTGGTGGACTAAAGACTTGACGTATCAATGAATAGAATGATTTGGAATCTTTAGTGTTTAAGGCTTGTTGAATATCAGAGGCCATGTTCCTCCACCAATCATTTTTCATCCTGCATAGTTCACGTTGTAGGATTAACTTGTGGTCCTTGTAAGCTTTCTCACTTTCTGGTTGCTTTTCAAAATTTTGGTTAAATAGCTTTTTATATGGAGTGTGCTTGGTTTCCACGAGCTGGTTGATGTGAATGTTATTGTCATCAAACTAATCCTTGTTTCCTGATTCTGAAACCAAGTACATCGATCCTTATTGAATATACCTGGTCTCTAAATTTATCCCAGGTACCCTCGATGTCAAGTCTATAAAGTCTTTACATCGTGGTTGCACATATAACTGCTTGCTTTAATTTGGTCACAATTCGTTTCAGTGCTTTCACTCCATCCGTACGAATTCTTTTACGAATACGCAGCTTGAATTTGTGGTCAGTTCCACATTCTGCGCTACGCATTGCACGCACCGAACACACATCACTTGAATCTCGTTTACGAGTGATGGTGTAGTTTATCATGTGACCATGCTTGGATCTCTGGTGAAACCACGTAGCTTTGTGCTTAATCTTTTGACAGAAAAACGTGTTGCAGATGATTAAATCAAGTTCTGAACAAAGTTTGAGCAACTTCAATCCGCTTATATTCATTTTACCAATGCCGAAGGGCCAATAGCGCCCCAAGTTTGGCAAGCTTTGCCTACACGGGCATTAAAATCTTCAAGGATCAGTAATTTATCGCCAGCAGGCGTGATTGTTATAGTAGAGCGAAGACACACGTAAAATGAATCGAGAACTTCCTCGATGGCCTGTAGGGTTGGTGCATAGATGGACAGGAGTGTTGAATGCCGATCATGCGTCAATGTTATCTGCATCTTCATAATTCTATCATTCACACTAGAAGGAAATTCGATGCGATCAAGAAGTGATATTCTGATAGCAAAGCACTACCCCTACCTCCGTTCGGCTCTGGGTTTACCTAGCCAGAAAATCGTGAAGCCTGACGATACCCCGGTTAACTGATCCTCTTCTGCTAATCGTGTCTCTACTAGAGCTACTATGTTGCTGAAGTTCCTTTGTAACGAGTGTGGTTCTCCGCTCTGGACGCTTGGACGAGGTTCTGTATAAGAAAGTTCTGACATTCCATCAACAAATGTTTAGTCCGACCCGATCCGCAGCGTACATTTTCTGGTGTCCATTAATATTATTGTTGTTCTTCCTGCTTTATTGAACTACCGTTAGCCGCGGGAGACGAACCAGCGTTGATATGACAGACATTTTTTTGGCGCATTGTTTCTAGCACCTTCCCATGTATTTAGGTAAACTGTACTCTCCTTGAATAGGGATGCTCTGTCGCAAAAGCCTCCACCAAAATGGGTTCCTGTCAAAATGAAGACAGACAGCAATGTTAGGATAAGACTCTCGCCGCCAATGTGCAAATTTTCCCTTAAAGAGGCATCTGTACATCACTTGATTATAGTGACAAACGCTTGTACAACACGAATGTCACTCTCTAAGCCTCGAAGATTATGACCTGGTGACATGCAAAGTCGAGATGACCAGTAAACGTTTCAGTCGCAGGTTGGTCATCTGAGTTTCCTTCTCTTAGATGGGTTGACATAAACATGACTGGAGAGTCCCATTTACCCTGGTTTTGTCACCTGAGTTTCTTTCTCTTAGACGGGTTGACATAAAGAGCCCCATCTACCCATATACGTATGTACACATATACATATATAATCCTTTTGTGGATATTTTAGGGGATGGGTGAAAACCAGTGTTGTCCGACCACCTTAATAATAAAATGCAGCATCCGAGCAACAAAGGTACTGCTTCTACCTGCTGATCCCTACACGCATGAAATACATGAATGTTTTACATTGGACGTCGGAGTAAACAGTTCGTCATCAATGTGCTATATATAAAATTATTATAACTGCGAAAATTTTATTATTATCATTATTATTGTTGTTGTTGTTAAAAAATATTGACTCGTAGTAAAAACGAAACAAAATAACGTTATAACGTGGAACGCTTTTCCAACAAAATTGAAATTACGTTAATTTACAATTAAATAATGTAATTTTCATTTACAATTAATAAATGAAGTAATAATTGCTAAGAAAATGTAAGGGAATAACATTTATGCCAAATGTATTTAATAAATGTATATAAAGGTATCTTTGAATATAAATAATAATAGATAAGGAAATTGCCGATAATGAGCAAAATAAACAAAATAAACATTAAAAACTCTTTCATCCAATTTCGAAAATTACGACCACTTTTGTAAAGAAAAAAAACAGAGAAATACTACGCTTAAATATACTAATATAAATAGACGAGAATTATTCATGCCACTATATAATTCATTTAATAAACACAATACATATATATATATATATATATATATATATATATATATATATATAGGCATATATATAAATACATATATATATATACATATACACACATATATATGTATATATATATACATATATATATATGTATATACACGTACATATATATACATATATATATGTACATATATATATACATATATATGTATATATACATTTATGTATATATGTACATATATATGTATATATACATATATGTATATATATACATATATATATGTATATATACACATATATATACACATATATGTGTATATATGTATATACATATACATATATATACATATATATACACATATATGCATATATATAATATATATACACATATATATATGCACATTTATATATATATACATATATACATACATATATATATATACCTATATATATGCACACATATAATATACATGGATATATATACATATATATATATATATATATATATATATATATATACATATATATACGCACATTATATATATATATACATATATACATATATATAAATATATACATATATATACGCACATTATATATATATATATATATATATATATATATATATATATATATATATATAAATTGCATTACCAAGATACGTAACACCGACATAATAATAATAATGATAATAATAATAATAATAATAATAATAATAAACCTCAGATTTAAAAATTGTGATTGGTAGTGGGTGGTAGGTTTTTTGACCTATGTTGGACATTTCAGATTATTTTCACATTAAGTTTCGCATGCGAGAAATCAAACAGAGTACGCATTTTTTCTAATAATTCCACCTACAAGCGGATTCTGTCCACCTCCAAAAACTAATGTTGGATACTTTCCTCCGTCACTCTGTTTATTTCTTGCATCCGCTGATGAAGAACACAGGCGTGTTCGAAAATTCCAAACTTGGAACCTCCATCTCCGTGCTTCATTGTTATCACCTGGTTAATGTTAATAAATGTTTTTCGTACTGATTTCATCTGTACCCTTTTGTTTGACTTTGTTTTATTCACCAATTATCTACTCTAACTATAATATATATGGAACATCCGAGTACACTTTTTTTCTAATCAGACACACACACACACATATATATATAAAGACATTTTTTATGTTTATATGTTCTTTTTATAGATACAAAGATTTAAGTAAATGCTCTGTTTATAGTAAACAGTATTAACGACATTTACCGGCCTGAATGTCCGAGAAATTTTCGCAGAAAATATGCGTCCTCCGACAGGGATCGAACCTGTATCCTATACGGAACCGTCATATAGCCTGGCGTGCTTTTACCGACTGGGCCACAGGGGAGCGTTTCGGTTAGCAAGGTCGATTTTACTGTTTTTAAACTACAATTCTCCATGAAAACAGTAAAATCGACCTTGCTAACCGAACCCATACTTGAATCTTCAGTTCTTATTTATAAACTGTATGTTTATTTATTTCCATCCACCGGTCTGGATATTCGAGAGAGTGCATATTTTTCTAATAAGATTTCTCGAATATTCATGGTGTTAGATGCAAATAAATAAATATATTATTTAATAAATAAGAACAGACCATCTACTGAAATATGGTTATACATAAAAAGTAATGTTTAAGAAATAAATTACCATTATATATATATATATATATATATATATATATAGAGAGAGAGAGAGAGAGAGAGAGAGAGAGATTGAGAGAGTGAGTGAGAGAGAATCCTATGTAGTAAATGTGATAAAATTTATATTTGTCAACAAAGTTTTAAAAATATTTATGAATACAAAAGAACTATAAATATAGTGACTACATTAAATTATTTATTCTTCTAAATACAATACATAAACCATCCTTTCGATTTAAAAAAAAATTTAAAAAAAAATATTATCTGCTATAATATCAAAATTAAATTCGATTTATCAAAAAGTGGATTTTTATAGAACGTAACCTTTTCTATCGCAGATATTAAAGAAAAAATATTAAAAGTGATACTGGTTAAACATCAAGCCTTTTACTAAATCTTAATGAATTCTATTTGGTTTATTTAAAGTCCAAATCTTTCTACAGCCTTCTTCGAATTATGTCTTCTATTATTTAATCAGTTCTTGGCAAAGTTTAAACTTTGTGTTCGGGAAAAAAAAAAAAAAAAACAATGTTTTGGTTAGACGTTGGTTAGATCAAGTGACAAAACCCAAAGAGTGTGAGTTCAATACCCGGTTAAGGCAGTGGAGAACTTTCAGAGGGAAAATTAACAGGAGATAATTGATAGCTGTCATCCATCAAACATGGCACGTGGAACTAGAACAGTCTACCACAGTGAGCGAAATAAAGGGTTCAGTTCGACATTCCAACCACCTGAAGGAGGCCAGAGCGTACAACGGCCGAAACGTTGTTATAAATATGGCGACAAAGATGAGGACAATAGTCCGAATAATGTAAATAATGTACATAATACCTCATCTCAGAAATATAGACAGACCCCAAAAAGTATTCTAATAATTTGAGAGAAAAATGTATAATGTCAGAAAAAATCATGCTTATTTAAATTTTCTTTTTCCAAACTCAGATATTTTTATAAAATTATGAATCAAAAACTCATTTTCATAGTTATTTATAAAACAGTAAATAATAAATATTACATTGTAGTTAGCTAACATATTTTGGTAATTTTCTTCAGATTGTTATAAATTGTTTTAATAAATACATTTCTTTTCAAATGTATTTCTTTATCCAATGATAAATAATAAATCTTTATAAAATGGTAATTAATAAATATGGCATTGTACTTGGTTCACATACTTTTATAATCTTGTTAATGAACTACCGAAGTAGTTTCGATTGTATCCATTAATAGCGGAGTCAACAGAAGAAAAAAACAACCTTTTGAAACGCCGTTATTTTTTTGTTTTGTTTTTTTGCGGGCATGACTGTTAAGCTTAGCCCAGTTCTTTCTTTCCTTGTTATTCTCAACACTTAATTAGTTTACCTGAGATGTTTTTGTATGAAATATTAATTATTTCCAGCTTCAAATCATCATTAAGCATTCTAATTTAATAAAATGTTGAACCAGGATTACAACCCTGTTTTAGCAAGGAGAATTTGTGAGAGAAGTTTCTCTATAGCGTCAATTGGTCATTGAAAAATTTAATCTGATAATTACAGCAGCCAGGAAATCAGAGGATTATATAAATATTAAATATAAATCTTATACAGTTTTTATTTAATCTCATCTTGTTTTCAAAGTTTTTAATAACATTTTGCATTAGTATAAAATATTTTATTAATAAAAAACCTTCATGCATTGAGTACATTTTATTAAACTTGAACAATATTTTTCAACCAGTTAACAGTTTTCATCAAAACAATGATATAATTTGTCTATTTGGAACTTATTGCAAAGCCGCATGATAAACAACAATTTTGGTTTTCCAATTTGAGATCAATACAAATAGTTTGTTTCCATTTCCAACCCTTGAATAAACAGCATAGAGCTGGCCGTGAGCAAACTAGGGCTCCATCAGATGAAGTACAGTTACTTTTAATGGTTGTCTTTGGGATTTATTGATTAACATTACATAGCTCACTGGAAACTGAAGTCTTTTGAACTAAAAAGAAAAATCTGGTGGAATTAAGAGGGTTCCTGGAATTAAAACTCTTTCCTCCTTTCCTAAACCAGTAAGGATCAGTGCTTCCAAAAGATGAAGAAGCATCTTCTTGATAATTAATGTTGTTCCATTCCAAAGTTTTGGGCAATCTAGATTTCTCAATAGCATAACCGGCACATTTTCTTTTAGTTTCAGCTTGTATGATGGTATTCCAGGAGGACAAAATGAGGTCAGCAACTTTATTGGATAATTCACTGCCTGCTCTTGTTCAATGGAACAGTACTTCACGCTTTCTTCTGGAATTTCTTGGGGAAATTTCCAGTTCATGCTATACAGAGTTTGATTCTTGGGAGCTAATATTGCCCTCTTACAAAGCCAATTTGAATCCATGAAATCGTGTTTAATGTTTGAATAAACATGGTTAATCAAGTCTTGGATGCTTGAGACTCAAACTCCACAGCCATTTGGGAATTAAATATCTCAATTTTGGACGATTTTGATGGTTCCATTGCCAATCTGCAACAGCAAAGCAGCAAATCTTCCTGCTTCAAGGTCACCTGTTATTCTCTCATGTTTGTTTTCAAGCTGAGTCTTTGAACATAGCTTCAGATGTAAGACTTTTTCAAGCAAGCATTGATTTCATCAGCTGGAGTTCATCTTGCAATGACTGGTAACGTTTTAAATCACCAGAGACTAGCACAGTGATACCTCCCATGATTTGTGTATTCTGCCCAATGTCTTTGAGTGTTTTGTCCAGGGCCTCACATACTCACTTGTGTGCCATGGTACATTCATTCCAAACAATGAAGCTTGTTTCCTCTAGTAGCTTAGCCAAGTTGATTCATCTTTTGATGTTGCAAATAGGGATTTCATTGTAGTTCAAATCCAATGGAAGATTGATGTCCTGTGAGCTGTACGCTCTCCAGGCAAGAGGGTAACAGCAAATCCAGATGATGCTACTGCTAGAGCTACTTTCCTTTGGAGTTTCACTACAGATAAAAAAAAGTTACTTACAAGAGTTTTACCTGTACCTCCAGGTGTATTCAAGAAGAAAATCCCTCCATTATTGTTGCTGATATCATCAAGGACCTTCTGATACACTTGCTGTTGGTCTTAGTTCAACAGGGGATCATTGTTTTGAACACACCGCCGCAGTTCTTCTATGTTGTATCCTGTTTCTCTCAAAACTTCTCTGTTGATCTGTCAAGTTTCTCTGTTTGGATGTGGCATACCAAAATTGCTGGACCAAAATTTCTTAGATCTCTTTGAATCAAGTTCATCACTTTTGTCTTCAATTTCACAGAGGTAAATTTGCAATCTGAGGATTCGATTCCAGTCCTGGATGAGCAAGTCTCATTTAAAGAAGACTAAATATTTAAAAGTTAGAGAGTTGTGCGCCTTTAATTGAAAAAGTGTGACACACAGACATTTTCGTATTTATTATATAGAAGACATAAAAAAGAATTAATCCAATATTTGCAAACTTTACTATTTTATTTGAATACTCTACCAATTCCTTCCTTCCCCTATCTCATAACCTAGAGTTTCGCTAACACGAAATAAGTTTTATGGCAATAAAACTTTACCCATTGCATTTTTCGATGGCGTTCATTTTTCAAAAATCATATTACGAGCAAAAATTAAAATCTTTTTTCATATCTGTTTTATATTTTAATTGATGCTTTGTTTACTCATAAGCACAAAAGTATTATATAAATATAAAGTAATTCCTTTACTATGCTGTGAAATTATCCATCAAGAAATCTCTCGCGTGAAACATCGCAAACCACTTTTGATCCACTGGATCATTCACAGTACCTTCTCAATAACCTGCACAAATCCGAATTTACGTTTGAGTTACCCGCTTAAAGCCAATTACTCAATACACGAAATAGATTTGTAGCGTTACAAAACTCACTTAAATGCTTTTTACAGAGCTAGAATACATGCACATGTCAAAGGATAAGGGATACATCACTTGACAGTCTGGCAAGAGGTGCAAAATATAAGTCGCCTCGTCAGTTTCATCAGAATGATGTTAAGTCTACCCAACTCCATTTTCTCTCGCTTGAGATGGCTGAGGTAAAACCACGGACGCAAATCAAGTAAGATCTTAATTCTCTCCTCTTTTCTATATCTGCTAATGTATATTCTGTTCGATGTATAAACAAATAATTTTCCTATTCAAGTTCTGTAAATTTGTATTTTTCTTAATAAATATTTTTTCTCTCAAATATACATTTTTTTTCACCTATTAACACAGGGTTTCTATATCGCGGATATAGTAAGGATTACGTCGGGATAATGATACCTTTATCACCAGTCATTCTAAGAGATTTTAAAAAGTTAATTTGTTTCATGATTACAGTTTTCTTTTCACATTTATTTGTTGTGTATTTTAGTCAACTAGAAAAACTAATTTCCTGTACTGGAAATTGGGCTCGAAACAACTGTGGTACCAAAGCTTCCCAATTCACTCAGACCATGTTAGAATCCGGATTAACATTTGTTCGGGCCCATATACAGTGCCAAAACCAAACAGGTAGGTTTAAAGCTCATCTTATACGATATAAAATAGAATAAATCATTCATATGTTCACGCTATCACATCTCTCAGCAAAATACAGTACATTCAAGCACGAACGGAAATGTATACATTCGTGAATTTTAACGACGTGATTGTGTTTTCTTTTATTTTTATACGCATGCACAGACATATCAGTGCAAACTTACAGATCTGTACGAGTGTAAAACGTAAATACTTGTGCTGTAATAATCTGGCTATGTTTTTTTACACCTCTCTCTCTCTCTCTCTCTCACACACACACACACTTATGAACAGGTGTATATTAACAAGTTATTTTCCAAGTAGATAAACTGGCACTCAACTACTTACCCATCTCTTTTTGAGATTCTTAAATGCGTACAATAAGCCTTGCTTTGATTTATGAATGATGACTTCAAAATTTCAGGTAATGAATATGCTTGTTCATTGAGCAACATTGAAAGAAGAATCGATCATTGTGCTTCCAATCTGGAGTTGTCTGAACTGGACTTGTCTACATTTATCATTGATCCAGTTCCTGACTGGTCAGAACAGAAATTAACATTCGTATGCAGGTAAACAATTATTCCTTCATCTATCTTGTTGTTTTTAGCGGTGGGGGGGCAAACAATTAGTTTTCTTATCATCCTTCCTCTTTCACTGTGCTCCGTCCGTCCGTGAAATTAGTTGATACTTGATCAAGCCTCTCCCCAAGTAATTTCTCACTGACTCAATTAGCCACTTTTCTACTCACAATTCCCTGTTTTTTCACCATCCAGTATAATTAAGACTAAGTCAGGTAGCATCCATTACGACAAAATTCATTTTGATATCTTTCGTTGAATCTTCATTATCTTTTTATTTGCTTATATATGAGTGCCTTTAACTTATTTCCAAATTGCATCCCAACACACAGCATAGGATTATGGACAATTATCTTTATATTAATTGTTAAGAAGTTAAAACAACTATCGTAAAAATTGCATTGTGAGTATTCACTGGACAATATTTGAACTTCGATTCTCATCATCCATACGGTATGAAAATATACAACATCGAAAATAATTATCAGTGACGACACTGACATGGCGGGTGTAACAGCAAAATTGTTCAAATCGTGTTACAGCATAATTGTCCATCTCACAAAATGTTTAATATTTAAAAACAAACACAAATTGAGTTTCTTTTTTCCAGGTTTTCAGATAAGACGTTTAACCATCTTGATACCATTTGTCGTAAGAATCCCTGAAAAACGTTATTTAGTAAGAAAGAAAACAGGTTAAAATCGTTTTGTATCAGCTTCACGGTCTTCTCAGCTGTGCAATGGTGAGATGAAAAATCATTCAGGCATTTAGTAATGGTACCAACATTCATACTCTGGTTTCCATCTTCAAAGTTCCAAGAACGGCGAATAAGTTTTAAAAAGAGGGAACAGTAGGAAGGAAAACTGCATCAGGAGGTCACAACAGCAAGAGGAATCATCATTTCAACTTAGAGCTAAAGGGATCAATTAAAAAAGATACCCCATAAGACGTTTTGAACGCGAGAGAATATTATTGCTCAAAGTAGAGTCCAATATTGTTATAAAAACCTCGGGGAATCCCAGTAAGATATCTTTAATCATTTCTAAGGTACAACGGTTCAAAGCTTAATCTAGCAATTGGACAATTTTGCTGTTACACCCGGTATATAACAGTAGATGATCAGTATAAAAAGAAGACACTCTTCAGAATAGCAAGTATAAGGACGACTTCCACCAGAAGTTCAAGGGTGGAGGACAATAGTAAAAAAAACTGCCAATGTCTGTCAACTTTACATGAGACATGTCGGAAAGGATCGGGAAGATGTACGGTTCGTACAGGGACAGCGAAACTTGCTACATACGATAAAGTTCAGATACTTGAGAGCTGCAAGACATGAACAAAATTTGCATTCAAGGCGTATTAATTGATGCAAGATAATCCCAAGTATGGAAAGCAGAATTATAAAAATTTACTTCTTTGGATTTAATAAAGGATTTTTTTGAAAATTTCTAAGAAGGTTGTTTAATATTTCGACAGACACCTGAAGAAAACTGGAGGGTACAATGGTCGAAATGCTAAATTTTTTTGTTATACTCTCCGACTACCATTCGATGTCTGTCGACGTATTCGATAACATTTCGTAATTTTGAAATGAACACTTTATTCAATCAATGGGAGTAGATTATTTTTATTCTGTTTTTCGTGCTTAAGAGATATTTAATTCCAATTAATACTCACCTGCCATGTTCATCTTTATGTTCGTGACCTTTCAGAGTACGTGACCTTTCAATAGATTCAGGGTTTCAACATCTTTCTGCTTATGTATTTGTCTTTTGTATTTTTCTGAATAACTTCTAACATATGACTCACTTTGATGCACAGTAAGGAATTCGACCCTAGACAATATTTCTTTTGTTTTTGCTTTTTTTTTAGATCTGATCTGAATGCGTGCGGGTGAGAATTTCATTAAATATAAAAGAATGAAAAGTGCGAGCGCACGCGCGCGTGAGAGAGAGAGAGAGAGAGAATAATTGTAAACAAGAAGATACTGGTTCATACAGAAGCTAAAAATATTTACTATATAATCAAGATCAAGGCAATGAAGAAAAGAAAAAAATAAGCTAACGTTAAAGTACAACATAATAGAATCTACGAAATAATTGTTATTTTATTAAGAGGGAAAGACCTCTACGTAAACACTGTTTGCAATAACAGCAAGAATAATTTACTGCATTTTGCAATAACAAATTAAATTTTCTTATCAATCATGCGTAATAAATTTAAACTGAATTAAATATTTCGAATTCCTAATATTATAATAACTTGACTAAAAATTTAAACATTTTGGGGATCTTTTCTGTTTATTCATCCAAAAAATATTAATTCACCCTAAAATAAAAATCATTTTATATTTACTAAAATTCAAACCAAATTCTTCCAGAGTGAGCACTCCGATAGGGTTGACTTTAACGATCGCCCCAAATGTAAGCGACTTGGGTGCGATATGTGGGGTCAGCATTCGCGTCACGCCAATAAACAAGGCAAAGACAGATTCATATATATATATATATATATATATATATATTTTAAATTGTAAAAATTCCTTGTAAGTACCTTGAATAAGGAGTATGTATGCATATAAATAGTATACATAAGCATTCTGGTAGGTATATATATATATACATTCCTATCAGATTGTTTATATGAATTGTATTCCTTGTTAATGCACGGAAGAATATCTAAAGTGGTAGAAATAATTCTAAGGCATCTCACAAATAGAAGTGGAAATTTCAAATCCTCATCAAATAACCTAATTTGTTACTTATGAAAAATAAAAGAGTATCCGATTTTAAAAAAAAAATTAAATTTTTCCCATATATGCATTTAAAAAAAATAACAGGTTCCCATTGAAAACTTGTCTATGAACAGCTTGAAGATGAGCTTGATCACTTGCATAAAGTGTGGCCGAGTTGAAATCACGGAATATTTTGTGGTCTCAATGCAAAACAATTGAATTCTGATTTTACAATAAAAAGGAATGCATTGTAATTATTAATTACTGACCCATTTATGTCTAATAAAAAAATTACTCCGTATTCGGAATGTGTAATATTTTAATTTTTTTTAAATTTTTTTTAAATTTTTTTTTTTTTGTAGAAAACACCTAGTTACAACTGATTTTAAAATTGAATTCCTTCGCCATTTTACATACATAACAAAATGGATTTGGGTGTCACACAGCTAATAACGAGCTAGTTCCCGGAAATATCACCTATCGCGATGAACGGGTGTTATTTCAGAGACGCTCCGTACCTTGAGGGCCTATTGAGACTTAAGCTCAATCCAGACCTCAAGTGGAACTCTTGCATACAATCCATCGCTAAAGATGCTGGTAAATTGGCCGGCTCCCTGTCCCACTCCAGTAAGTACCTGATTCCCCCTGTAATTCTCTATCTTTATAACCGCCAGATCAGGCTGAAAATGGGATAGCTCAGCAGGAGCTGCCCAGTCTTCTCTTTTCAGTCTTGATAGATTTGAAAAGCGTCTCCGTGTTCTTGTGATTTTGTTTGTTTTGTTTTGTTTTACGGCATATCAACCTCAATGAGTTAAATGCCAACAAGATTTTTATTGCTAGTAATATTTAATAGAAAATGTATTGTTGGTATTAAAACCTATTTTTACACTTTCATAGTATTTTGACCCCAGTTTTTGGGTTAACTATTTGCACATACATAGGACCCTAACAGGTGCTACCACCCTGGATCAGAGTGGACATAGGAACACCAGCAATTAAGAGGTGGTTCCACGCTTCTCAAAACCTCCCGATCAAAGGCCTTGCTGTTGGATGTAGTTTATCGTCTTACTCGAGACCGGATGTAGTTTATCGTCATACCCAGGACGAGCGTCCTTGTGAGCGATTATTTTCCATCGTACTTCCTCTTTCCCACAGACGAAACGTTACAAGCCTCTTGCTGTTCTATCGTCATTTCCATGGAAAGTGTCTTTGAAGTTTATTTGATATTCAGATGATTGAGCTGAAATAGGAAAATGTTATTCTAATTATTGTAAATAACTTACGCTTCTGGTTTTTGTTTCAACCGTGCATTTATTGGTTTAACTTTTCAGAAATTTGGCTAAATTCAAGTTATGTTACGATCACCTGATAGCAAAATGTGATAACAAAGGGAAGGAACTGGCCTCACAACTCCTCTTCATCATGGACACTTTACACTTCCTCTGCAAAAAAGGCCGAGTACGTAAGTAATGTTATGGTTCTCTGTCTTTTTAAAATTCATTATTCATTCATTTCACATCATTGCAACATTTTCAAAATATTTACTTATACCAATACATATATTAAATCACGTTCTAGTATTGCCATACTGCCGTCGAGAAATATCTTCAATTGCATAACCAATAACCAAAAATTACTATCGTATACAGCTAATTGGGCAAATATATTTTAGGGCTATCGTACATATGTAATACTCATAAAAAGTTCTGGATACTGGGATTAAGGTGTGTTTAGTTTTGCTTAAAGAATTTTATTTCTCATGAATAGCTTCATATTTGCGAAGTCAAGTGTGCCTGTACATGGGGAATATATTACGTTTTCTTTGCTTACATTTCGTGAAAAGGAGTGGAATAACTTCCAATCACAAACAAGTAGCAATAATAACTATTGTGTACAATTAATGTTTTTAGACCTATAAAAGCACAGTGTCATAATTAGAACGATGTTATTAGGTTGGTGCAAAAATAATGACGGTTTTTGACGTTAGAAAATACGTCAAAAACCGTCATTATTTTTGCACCAACCTAATAGTTCTGATGTAAGCGGTTACGATGTACCGTATAAACAGCTATGCCTCGTAGCGCTTGCTAACATACAAATATTATAGTAGGACTGACTTGTTTCCAGATACCAAACAATAAGAAAAGTACATGAGTGGCCTCGTTCCCAATACCCCAACTGCTACTGACCGAAATTACGATCAGTACGTTGGAACGTGTACACTGCACCCACTGCCATTCAACTGTAACCTAGGTCCAGGGATGTCCCTGAATTGCCAGAAGGGCAAGAGTATATCGTCAAACAATACGAAACTGACTTCAAGTACGCAAGTAACGTTGTATGAGATTAAAAAATTTAAAGGAATCACTCTAGAAATCATTATAAATAAAGATTTATTAGAGAATAAAATTTCACTGTTCCAGCAAAGTACCAAGTAAAAGGGAAAGTGAGGGCAAAGCTGGAGAAATATTTAGATTTAACGAGACAAGAAAATATTGTGACAATTTCACACATCAATATTGTCGTGATTGGGACAGTGACAAAAGTTCAGCAAAGAGATTGAAAGAACTGGAAACCTGGGGAAGAATTGAAACCTTCCAGACAACAACATTACTGAAAAAGCTGAGAAGAAGGTTTGAATGTTGAAGTAACTTGCTGTCACTTGACTTCCAATGAAAGTCACCACTTAATGCTGGTGCGAAAACTTAATGAGTATAAATATAATTACTTTTATACAAATTTTTATTATCCACAGATGATTTATAAGACATAAAACCATATGAAATATTTTCCGTATGATTAGGTCTTCTATTATTAATCCATCCTGGGTATGATGATAAAAACAACATCCTTGGCAGCAAGGTCTCTCTAATCGGGAGGTTTTGAAGAGCGTAGAACCATCTTTTATTTACTGTTGTACCCAGGTCCACCCTGACCCGAAGTGGTAGCACCTGTTAGGGTCCCTGCTATGGGGAAATAGTTAACACCCTGATTATAGTTAAAATACTATGAAAGCATAAAAATACATTTTTGTAGTAGACGTGCCAACAATGCATTTTCATAGTAAAAGAATTGCCAGCAATATATTTTTTGTAAAAAAAAATAAAAAATATTACCAGCAATACATTAAAAAAAAAGATAGTACCAGTAATACATTTTTGTAAAAGAAATTACTAAAACTCCCAAGAAAATTAAATTTCGGCATTAAATGACCCATAAGAAGTTGATATGTCAAACAAACAAAACAAACAAGCAAATCTATTATTATTGTATTTAAATATCCAGATTAACTGCTACTTCCATGTACAAATAACAAAGACATGATTTTATCTTGTAAAGGTGGTGTTAGATTTATCTTCGTTTCTTGCCATCCTTATTTTAAATGATTAGTATTGAAGAAAACCAAGTTTACTCACGATGCTTACAGACCATCTGAAAGCAAAGCAAAGCAATATACTTTAGCTTATTCAGTTTATCCAGGTTGTTCTTATAATCTATATTATTTTATATGTTATTATAGATAAAACATTTCGGCTAACTATTCAATGGCCATTTTCAAATGTTCATTATTTTGACTATGTGCTGATATGTGTTTCTTGTTCCTTGTTGCTGATTTGAAGTACCTTTTATCATTGCTCGATCAGAGAATTGAACTCACGTCGACAAGATAATAAAGTGTTGCTTATTTTACTTTGACTTATTTGATTCTATTGTTCTCATCGTTGACTATTATAGATGTTATTAGTAAAAGGAAACTTTTCGACCAAGTACCATCTGACCATCTTCAGATTTTTATTATTTTTACTTTATAACTAGATATAACAATATCTATAATAATGAAAATGAGAACGATATCGCGAATAAATCAAAATAATCAAACAATTTCTCATCTCGAAAATCAAAACAAGTTTACCAAAGTTGGGCAGGGTAACCTTGGTTGTTGTTTTATCGTGTTTATAAGAAGTTTTTTTTTTATGGGGTAGTAGAAAATAGAAATTTAGAAATGTAAATTTCTCTTCGAATCTTTATCGTTTTTCGTACTTCGTATTTATATTTTTAATGTTTAATGCTTACAATTTCTATCAATTTAATCATAATATCTTATAAAAACAATACAGTGTAATTGAAACTGTGTATTTAAATCAAAATTCCAATTCTATAGACTATATGATCCACAGCAAATGCCTGAGCCACTATCCATTGTCCACGGTCCGTAGTCAGTGTTTGATCCAAGGAAGGATGAAAATCCTCGGGGCCTTGGACAAAGCACATGTATGTCGGTGAGTATTTTAGTAATGAAATAATAAAAAAAAGATTTAAAAAAAAAAAAGTTTTCAACCTCCATTCAATCGTAGTTGTAAAATTGTTACTAGATTTTCCATTCATTTCTACTTTTTAATCATTTCACCCCAAACAAGGCAATATAACCACTAAGACGCAAGGGGGTTACTGAGTCTGATAGACTATGAGAAGAAAAAACACTATCAAAAGAAAGAACAATAAAAGAACAAGAATTAAAAAGATAGAAGTTAACAATTAACATTGCATTTAAATTTTTGAAAATCAATGTTGACTGGAAATCTAGAAGCCAGTAGAGAGTTCCACAAGCGAGAAATGCAAAAGAAGAAACGGTTAGCATAGAACTTACGGTTACATCTAGCCATTTAAACTGTAAAATGATGAGATCTTGCCACTAATTTAGTACTGCGTTTAAATTCATGAAATCTAGGTACCAGAGAGCAAAGTTCATCAGAAAAATTACCATAAAAATATCTATAGAAAAACACAGGGAAGCTACGTTACGGCGGTAGGACAATGATTGAACAGAGATGTCATGTCAGGACCAAAAACATTGAAAATTCTTCTTTATATTTTATAAATTATCTCTAAATACATAGCAAAAGCACTAGATCAAATGTAGCTACTATATTTAAAACAAGGACAATTGATAGACTTACGAATGTGTAAGATAGATTCTGGAGAGAAAAATTGTTTAGTACGACACAGTAAACCAATTTTCTTAGCAGTGGACCTAGCAGTTGATTCGATGTAATCTTTCTACTTCATCTCAACAGGAAACGCTAACCTGAGCAATGAATCACTCTCCTGGAGATTAGCATCAGCCATGCTGATGGAAGGCAAAAAGGTTTCTCTCAGACAATTAAAAGAGGCGTTTTGGAGGTGTTCAAATTAATAAACCATTTTTTACTCCAATTGACAACAGATTGTAGGGCATTTTGATAGAATGACTGCCAATTTGACATTATTGAACAGATCAGAATTACTATTAAGACAGGAGTAAATAGTTGTGTCACCAGCATAGATATCGAGATATATACTGATGGCACCCGGGAAATTATTGATGAAAATTAGGGACAGCTTAGATCTAAGGACAATTGATAAGAATAACTGCATTCGTCTAGAAGTATCATAACCTTTCAACTTGGCAAACCCTGTCAAATGCCTTCGAGATATCTAAATCCACAGTCCGAATTTAACCATTCTTATGTAAAGCATAATAGACTCTTTCAGCAATAATTGTTAATTTCATCAACAGTTGATCTATAGAAGCGAAATGCTTATCAGAAAGAAGACTCTGCTAGGCGAGATTCTATTTGCCAACACTGTCTTTTTGACACATTTCTATAATAAACCTTTAGAAAAATTAATCAGTAAAGATAATGGATTGAAAGCCACCGAAAACATACTGCTTTCAGATTAAATCTGTGCTAAAATTTGACACTGCAATTCCGGCAAATCATCCACAGCAGACGTTCTTTGAAAATATCCACTTTAAACAGCCGTGCCATTTTATAAAATATTGAATAAAACTGTTGCCCTTGTATTAGAATGGATCCTTACTATTAGGTTGGTGCAAAAATAATGACGTAATAATGTCGTTTTTTGACGTATTTTTAACGTCAAAAAACGATATTATTACGTCATTATTTTTGCACCAACTTAATACAATGGAGATGTTTATACCTCAGAAAAATATCCAGTAGAAACTGAACAGTTGCTCTGGTTCATCCCCGAATGTGCTGCAGTCATAGGACACCGTAAACACTACTACAATATCTATCACAGGAAGCGGTGTAGTAGGACACTTGCTGCATTCAGAACAGCTGCAATCTTCGCAAGAAAGCTCTGGAAAATACAATATGTAGCTATGCTCAAGCAGTCCAGGCCAAGTTTGAAAACAAATAAATTGGATTTCGGGAATTCTGGAAGATCTCTAACCCAATTCTAAATAGAGGCAAAGTGTCAGTGCTCAATGTTATAAATGGTCACGAAGTCATCTCATACTCATCAGGTAAAGCGAAGCTCTTCGCTTCGATCTTTGACTTAAACTCAACGTTAGGTGACAAAGGCCATCCACTTTCTGACTTTGCCCGTCGCACGAAACACATTTTTTTATTAATAACTTCATACAGTCCGGGAAGTCTCAATAATCTTGACACTAACAAGGCCCACCAGTCCAGACAAAATACCTGTGGCTGAGAATTTTAAACGGGGGTTATCCACGATCGTTGCGAAATTATTTAACCGCTGCTTGAAGGAGAAATCCTTTCCAAATTGGTGGAAGGTGTCACGTGTATGCCTGGTTTTAAAGAATGCGGGTGAGTGCTCATCTCCTCATAGTATAGACCCATATGACTCCTTAGTGTCTTTAGCAAACTTTTCGAAAGTATAATCAACAAGAAGTTTGTTTACCACCTTAATAGGAACAACCTCTTGAACGACAAACAGTATGGGTTTCGATCTATCTGGTTCACTGCTGATATCCTAACTGCGATTACTCACAAAGGTCTTTGACAAAGTGTGGCATAAAGGGTTGCTACACAAGCTCTCTCGTTATGGAATCACTGGAAGAGTCTTCTTAGTTATATAGTTCTCCCTAACGAGTAGGTCACTGAAGTTAGTTGTTAATGGCCAGTACTCCGAGACCCAAGTGATCAACAAAGGTGTTCCGCAAGGTTTGCTTCTCGGTTCAACCCTCTTCCTACTTTACATAAATGATCTGCTTAAGAGTATGCTCCGATCATTTGTGAATAACTATCCTGATGATGCAATGGTATACTCAAATGCAAAACGCTAGATAACCAGTGCTTAGCAGTTAATATTTCCTCTGTCCTAAGCTCTAATAACTCAGTGGGAGAAAAACTGGCTAGTCATATCCAATGCCTCGCACCAATCGCGATGAACAGATGTTCCCACAGAGAAGACCCTTGACTTGAGCGCCTATTGGGACAAACTCAGCCCAAACCTTAAGTGGAATCCGTAAATACGATCTATCGCTAAAGATGGTGGGAAAATGATCTGTTCCCTGTAGTGATCCAGTAAGTTCCTGAATCTACCTCTACATTTGCAAGAACCAGATCAGGCCGAAAGTAGCGTATTATTGCCATATATTGGCAGGATCTTCTTTGCTTTCTACTTTCAGTAGAATCCGAACGAGACTCTGCCTCCTTTGTGTGACGAATTATTTTTCACCTTACAACCCTTTTCTCACTGACGAGACGTCGCAAGCCTTTCCCTACTCTATCGCTGTTTCCATAGAAACTCCTTCGTCCCACCAGTCCTAAATTTCACTGCTAAGATCCGCCATCCTACACACATTGTAGCGAATCACGCTCATTCTCTTCGTATTTCTTTGGCGAGGTGTAAGTTCCACTCGAGCAGCTTCTTCCCACAAAACACTGCCTTGTGGAATGGACATGCAAGAAGATGCTTCCACAATCACTACGATCTTAAATTGGTCAAGTCCACAGTTAACCGTTATCGTCCACACATATCTGCATAAACTGTACCTCTAAATCTGTAACCCTTCACTTCAAATGGCCTCCAAGCCTTGTGCAGAGTGAACACCATTTTAAAAAAATGCACGCATTCCCCAAAACATTATCCTATCTTTTGCACAAGTTTCTACGACTCATTACATGAAACAAAAGCTTAACAAATTCTTTCTATTTTCCTTGTCTTTTACAGCGATGTAGCAGAAACCATCGCCTGTGCAGCTGATGCTGCACAGCATGAGTGTAATTTGAACGCCAAACAATTCACAAAGACACTGTACCAGCAGAGTTTACGGAGCATCTGGGAGAAAAACCATTGTTCAAAGCAGATTTTCGCAAATTCCAGCAATGGTGTTACGTATGATGTCACTTCAACAGAGATGAATGTACAGAATAGCAACGTTCCAAAAGAACTGTCATCGAAGAAGTTGGGCAACGGTCAGTTTCATGCAATCAGCGTACCATTTTCATATGTATGAGTTTAACATACATTTTTCAGATTGTATTTCAAAGCAAAATCTACATTTGCTTCAGCTGTTGTATTGGTGGGATAGAAAAACAAAAAATTAGCAAAAAAATGGGCAAAATACCTTCGATTTTGAAAAACTACTACAGTTTTTATTTATAGGAAATTTGGATGTAGTTCCTTCTTTAAAAGTATTAGTGAATTATTTTGTCAAAACGCTTGAATCGGGTGGGACTGACACCCTCCTCCTACTCAGGGTTTAAGATGAAATAAATAAAAAAAAACCAGAAGATGAGGGTAGTAACTTCTCTTCAACATCGCCATCATGCCAATTTGACTCGACTTAATATACTCGAATATGGTGTGAGTTTTTATGATCATGAATTTGTGGTGCCCGGTTACACTATACACAGGCAATTTTTTCTGGTGGAGATATAAAATTCATTCAAAAAAATTCACACTATGGATGAAGTAGTCTTATACCTGAGTATATACGGTGACCAAATAGAAGTCTCTTGTTTTACTGGGTGTTCTCTTAATTTTTATATTCATTCATTGATTATTTATTTATTTTAAATTCCCTCTTTGCTTATAAGTTCACAAGTGCTGTAAGTGGTCAAATGTAAGAGCGACCAATTTTGAAAGAAAAGTATTTTATTTAGTTATTTTATTTATAGGAAAGCTTGGAACTTTGTATCTCGTTCCTTCTTCAAACCTATTAGTGAATTCTGTTTTTACGAAGCTTGAATGCGATTTGGGCTGTCACAAAGAATTTTAGTTTAGTCCAGTTTAGTTTCCTCTAGTTTTTACTTTGGTAGGAGATAACGAAAATTCTACGAAGTTAAAACTAGGTACCCCCAAAGATTCGATAAAAATGAACATACACGATGAAAAAATGTCCCAAGCTTAATAAAAACAAAGTTTTGTCGCCAAAATCTTTATGTTATTATTAAAAGGAAAGACCAAAGTGTATTTGATTGCTAAATTATATTTTTAATCCTTTTAGAACCTTGTAGTTGCAAATGTTGTTTTTCTTGCATCAATGAGTAACCATAAATTAGGATGTGCAATTTTATTGTCTTTTTGTCGTGAAAAAAAAAACATTGATTTGCAAATTCTTGCAAAAATCAGATAAGTGTCGGATTTTAATGAAACTTTCAAGACTTATATAGAAATGAATGAAATTATTATTTAATGCTTCTTTTCTAGAAAATTCTGATAAAAATATTTTTTTACATCTGTTACAACCCCTTACGCCCCATAAACACACACACACTTATTCAATTTTATGAAATTTCGAGAAATTCTTTTTGGCAGCGTTTAATTTTTCTATTTGTTATAAGGACATAAGGACAAGTCCTTGCAGAATTTTAATCATCAAATTTCTTTTGTCAAACAAGACCCCAATTTATAGAAAATCTGCTCTGAATTTTAAAATAAAAATGCAATAGAACTAATACATTATTTAATTAGAAAAGCTATTAGTTGCTTTTATGAATAAGATACATTATGAACATTGTTGTCCCGAGAAGATTATTTTTTGATTAATAATGAATTTTTACAAGCATTGTTTTAATTTTTATAATTTTAATTAGAATAATTTACAATCTTCTAAAATTCTATATTAATTTGTATCGATCAAATGATATGGTTATTAAATAAAAATTATATTTACTAATCATAAATGGAAAAGCTTGCTATAATTCAGTGACCCCCAGTATTTTATAACGAATTTTGAATTTTTGTGTGTGTGTGTGTATAAACGTTTAGATTTTGTAAATACGGACGTCCATACACGACATTACCAATAAATTTTAGGTTTACTATAGTTACTGCACTTATTTTCGTAAAAGCAGTAACTATAGTAAATTTAAACTTTATTGCTAATTTTCTAACATTTCCTCAACAAGCGTCTTCGTAAGTTAAACTATAAAGCCAAAGTACTTAAAATTCAATATAATATTAAATTACTTAGAATCTTTTCATAAATTTATAAGATTACTGAGTAGTTAAAAAATTATATAAAAATGGCATTCACTTTATATTAATTAAATAATTTTTACAGTTATGTACTAATTACTTAAAAATGCCAAACATTAAGCTATCGATAAGTGTGTCAACTCCTTTTTTAACACGGAGGTGGGTGTTTTTATAAAGACTCAGCTCCGTGTTAAAAAAATGTTAACCACTGATTGGATGTCCTTTTCGAGAGCAGCGGCCAGTTTTATTTTGTCAGCGTTGACGGATTTACAACTGAAACAGGAGTAAATGGTAGTGTTATCTGCATAGATGCTGATATGTCCCGGAAAGGAATATATCTGTTCGAAGTAGCAAAGTGGTTGTTGACTGCTGTAACCGAGTAGGACAATCTAGCAGGTAACCGTAATGGACTGGTCCTCGTCGTAGTGGTAGGCAATAGGCGTAGGCAATTGGCTACCAATAGGCATCGTCAATAGGCGTCTTTGTACCTCCACATCAGTCTGTATTTATGGCTGATATTACTGTGAGGGGGAACCAGGTGTATGCATATTCATTACATCAGATGCCGACTTGAGAATTGATAACATCAGGAAAATCATTGATGAAGATCAGAAAGAGTGTAGGACCCAGGATAGAGCCTTGGTGAATAACCGCCCGTTCAGAACGACATTCATTTCACGATTTGATAGGAACGATTGGATTAAATCAATCAATCGTCCTGTAATACCATAGCCCTGAAGCTTACGTAGAAGACCAGC
Organism: Acanthosepion lycidas; assembly: GCA_963932145.1. Lineage (NCBI taxonomy): Eukaryota > Metazoa > Mollusca > Cephalopoda > Sepiida > Sepiidae > Acanthosepion > Acanthosepion lycidas. The sequence goes on along the minus strand of OZ010600.1, from coordinate 38,898,253 downwards.
ATGACAAACCCTGTCAAACGCCTTCGAGATATCTAGAGCCACAGCTCGAGCTTCGCAGTTAATAATAGCTTGATATTCAGTTATGGCCATAAGCACATCAGCCGTCGACCGGGCAAAACGTAATTCATATTGTTTGTCAGAGAGTAGGTCATGATAGGTAAGATGCTTAACCACTCTGATTAAAGCCTCGAACACTTTGCCGAAAAGCGGTAGGAGACTGATAGGACAGTAGTTAGAGGAGTCAAAAGGTTCTCCAGAGTTCTTAAAAATAGGAACTACAGACGAGAATCGCCAACAAGCTGGAAAGCCGGAAGTAATGAGGCAATAGTTGTATAGTTTGGAGAGTGGAGTCAGCTCGGAGACATTTCTTTAGGACGATGGCTGGTATCCCGTCACCTCCACTTGCTTTATAGGAGTCTAATTTAAAAATGATGTCCGAGGCCAGCCACCGGGTTATGCACATATCACTCAGTAGAGCCTGAGTTCTAGGGAAGTAATTAGGTGTGGGTACTCCTGATAAATCAAGTGTTGAATAGGATAAGAATTTTCGAGCAAAGCATTCAGCCTTATCTGCTGAGGGAATAGAGAAGGGTTTGAGGATTTGCTGTTATTCAGCACACTCTTGCAGAGCCACCAATAATCTCTAGAACCGAACTTGTAAATGCTATACATTGTTTCATTCTATCAGCAAACAGTAACTTTGCTTCATAGAGGACACGCTTACACTTGTTACGAGCAGAGACAAAGAGACGTCTGTTGGAATCAGACGTGTCGCTCTGGTACAGTCGGAAGAAGTGATTCCTGTGGGCTATAGTGGTCAAGGAAGCAGGTGAAAACCAAGAAGATGAACATGGTTTAACTTGGTATTTCCTTGCTGGAATGAAAGCATCGATGCCGGTTTACACCCAGGAGGAGACCCCAGACGCGCATTTATGAAAGGGATAATTAAAAAGTACATTCAAAGGGACGTTACAAAGGAAATCCCAGAACTAGTCACAATCTGCTTGTTGATAACAGAAAGATATTCTATTGGTGACAGGTTCTGGTGGGGGAGCGAAAGTAAGTGTTTATGGACACTACCGTGTGACCAGAGTTGCCAAGAGGGTAGATCTGCGTAGTACGCCAAGAATAAGGGATAGAGGTGAATAAGAGATCGAGAAGAGAAACGTTTCCGTCATGGTTACTGGGGAAATGCGTAGGGAAGCCAATTACTTGTGTGAGAGATTGAGTGATTAAAAAGTTAAGGGTTTAGATGCCAGCAAGGTCAGTGACAGAGTATTTAAGCCACCTGGTATGGTGGACATTAAAGTCACAGAACACAAATATGTTTGCAAACAGATGTAGGGAGATGGCCTTCTATATATTATCAGAAATACTAGCTAGTACGCAACAGTCATAACAGGAAGGGGAACATTAGAGAAAAAAAAGAGATAATTGACTGAGTTAAGTAGAGAGAGACGGAGACACGAGTACGAATGGTCTGAAGATTCAAGAGAGAATTCCCTAGCCAGTGGAAGATGTTTCGCGAACATAAACTCCCAGGCCATGCATTTCTAAGTAGAGCAAGGTAGCCAGGAATCGAGAAATCAAAGGAGAAGATTAAATAGTTATGGTTATTCTCACAGAGAGCTAGGATATCTGGAGACTTTTCGAAAAGGAACAATTCTACACTGCAGAAGTTGGTACGAATACCATGAATGTTGGGGAAGGAAAGGTTAAGGGGTTTTGTTCAGCTGGTTAGATTTATATCTTTGAAAAGGCCTAGGGTAGTAGTAGCAGAGTCGGTCATCAAATGTAACATGTGCAGAAGGGAACTGACGAAGACTGCAACATAATGTGACCTCGGGGTTGCCCACCGGAAATGATTGCAGAGACACCAGCCCATGCGCAACATGGCACTGCAAGAACGCCAATATTATTCAACTGTTGATCAGAGCAGCCTCTCAAGAGTTCGGGCTCTTAACTACCAGTCGGGCTCTTAACTACCAGTCGGAAACATCAACCCGAAAACTGCGAACCCGGTACCTCAGTATGAAAAGACATTGCCACCAAACACACACATCACAAGAAATTCATGACAGCACCAGTATTAAGGCCTGAGAAAAGGCAAGGAACCGGGAACCCTTTCCTAAACAGGAAACAAGATATTAGCCTCTACTCCTGTTCAATTTAAGAGGGAGGAGTATGAACCGAGCGATATATTGGTGAACAGAAGAAAGGAGCTATCTCTCTAACATTCAATTTACTTAATCTTTGACTAATTATTTTCAGCAGTAGTACTGGAATCATTCAGTAATGTAATGCAAGTTGTCACATTCACATAGACCCAACACGAGGAAAGATACAGATCTGACGCATCGGGATAATGAAAATAAGTCGTGCATAATTTATGGAGCCACGAGACCAACCACTGAACTAACTGCTTTTATTGATGAAAGAAAAAAATGCATAAAATAGTTTTTTTCGTATATTTAGTGACATTAAAAGTCGTATGCAATATTTAGTATGGCCGCATTTGGATAAACTAGACCCTCAACTTGGCGTAGAATGTTGGAATACAACTTAAAAACAATTTCTGCCATTCTGCTTGACAGCAAACCTAAATCACTTGGAAGTTCTTTGGCCCAAGGTTTCAGCTCTCTCCGCGCAAGTTCGATTATATTAATGTCAGGGCTTTAGACAAGCCAATATTGAAACATCGCAATGTCTTCATCAGTGAGAAACTTCTTTGTTGCATGCGATGTATAGCAAGGTGATCCAATTATGTTGAAATATTTCACTTTCTGCTATATCTGGAAATTAGTGAGTGCAGCTGTTCAGTGTTTCATCGATTTTATCAACTTCTCTTTTCCATTGATTTTGAAATAACCCTAAAACCATTAAACCACCACCATCGAATTTGACGGTGTTGTATATTTTGGATAATTTCTTGCACCAATTGCTATTCGGTCATATTCTCAAACAAACATCTGTATATCGACAGACTACTTAAATTTCCTTTTACTTTGTTAATAAAATAAATGAGTTTGTATAATTCTTAAAATCCTAATGTGCTTTTAAATTCCACAAAGCCTGAAATTTACGTTACTTCACTTATTTTTTATTTGTTTGTTTCTCTTCAGGTGCCATTGTGGGGATTGTCATTGGATGCCTTGTAGTATGTGCGATTGGTATCGGATTGTTCGTATTCTACATGAAAAAAGAAAAAGCGAAGCCACAACGGACTATAATCATGCGATCGACGACGACGTCGACAACTGGCGTTGGTGATTTTGTATCGCGTGATCCTTTCCGTCCACCTCGTACGTTCAACGCACTGGACGGTGAGTTGGTCGACACTGCTCCACCAAGCTACGAACAAGCGATACGCAGTAACTACAGCGTGTCCGATACTTTCTAACCTTTTTTACACCTAAAAATACGGAAAATCGACTAAATAATTCTTACACCCAAAATAAAAATATTTGTGAATATCCTAAAATTTACACATAAATATAAGTAAATACGAATATATATATATATATATATACACACAAATACGATGAGAACGAATACAGTACACTTCCAACGTTAGTAACATTTAATTTAAAAGAGAGCTCAATACATAGTAGAGGAATATTATTTATTTTATGATATTAAAACAAAAACATGTAAGAATCGCGAAACAATTTCAAACGTGTATCGATTCTTACATGTTTTTGTTGTAATATCCTAAAATATACACACACTCACACACACACACACACACACAAACGGGTGTTTTCTGCATGTTTTTTGACTGGAGAGGTATTTCTATTAAGTTTTATGTAAGTATATATAGGTTCTTTTTTTAGACTTAGCGAGTGTAGAAATTATCCTAATGACACTCCGTCCCGAGTACTTTCGACTGATTTATCAGTTATTTTCAAGGATTTTTGTTGTGTTAGTGCAAAACGGTGTATAAGTTGCTAAAAGGTAGACATATTCTTAGTTCCTGCATACGGCCAGTTCATTATGACCGTGTTCATAATTGATAGTAATTGTATGTGTTTTGTTTTTATGATAATTTTTTATGATTAATTTTTTTCCATTATTTTTAAACAGTTTTTATAGTTGAAGTTAAGTTTCCCATTTGTGTCGACAAATATGCTGTGTATCGAGGTTGTTAGGTATCCATGCTGGTTTAAATATGTCCATATGGAGGTCTTTGTGGGAGTCAACAGCCTTCATAACCTAATGATAGTATATTCAAGATAATTATATCTAAATTTGTTTTCGTCTCGATCACAGTTCCCTTTGGGGCATTTTAATTCGTAAATGATGTTGGTCTTATGCAGTTTTGATTTAGCAGGGAATTCTTGTAGCTCATCATAAGGTAGTCTGTTTTCAATTTTTTTGCAGAAAAAAATTAACTCCATATGTTTTTGCTCAACCGGAGTGAAATTGATTTTATTATATTCGTTAGAACGAATTCGTTCTGTTTGTAATTTCTATGCATTTTGCTTTCGATAAAATATATTAATCTTATTCCTATTATCTCTGTGAGCTGTGTTATTTTGCATATTACACAACTATACATACATTATATATATATATATATATATATATATATATATATATATATATATATATATATATATATGAGAGAAAGAGAGAGAGATTAAACTTCAATTAAAAATGTCATTAACAATATGCATATAATAATGACATTCTAGGTAAAATATTAATGATGCATTATGTAATGAATACGCAAGTTTAGTATGTGCACACACACACACAAACATATATATATATATATATATATATATAAGTGATAGAAATTATTAGGGGGACTTGAGATAATCATAATTAAGTAATTCATCGAGTCTAGAGGAAACCTCAACAGAATGCAGAAAGCATTGGACGGCTGTTTTGTCCTAATATATATATATATATATATATATATATATATATATATATACAATGTAAAAATATAGTTTTAACGTATGGTATGTTTATGGGTTAAAGTGCTCAATATTAAGTACATAGCGTATGTAAATATAAAAGTGGACATTGAGGTCAACACAATGTTAAATTTTGTCCGTATTTAATGGCTGTCAGAAACAACCAGAGCTACATTATCTCTTTACCTTAGGCTACACAAAACGCCATCCGGCCGGTTGATTCCCTTTATACAAGTAAAACAGAATGAAAAAGTATACAGCTATTCCCAATTTAGCATATATATATATATATATATATATATATATATATATATATATATATTAATGTCTATTTGAGTAGTAACCTTTCATTCAAACATCTTTCATTAAATACAGCAGACAAGGAAGATTTAATTATTTTTATTAAGTTTTTCCAGCATCCTTACATTTTTCCGTTTTGTAGGATTAAGGAAGTACAAAAAAATTCCATCATTTTCATTGTCACAAGCGCGCGCATATAGATAGATAGATAGATAGATAGATAGATAGATAGATAGATAGATAATAAAATCATACAATAAAATATATAGAATCAAATAATATGATTGTCGAGAGCCCCAATGAGTGATTGAAAAATTACGAAACTGAATTGACCATCGACAAATATTGAACGTTATTACTTCTAAATTAACACCAATCGTGTGTGTGGGTGAGAGAGAGACAGACAGACAGACAGACATTTGGTGAACTCTCTTTCACCGGAAGTTTGAAACTTTATTGTATGTTTACATGTTTTCTTTACTTATTGGGATTTTATTTCTTTTGCACAAAATAATCTCAATTCCTCTTGATTGTAAACACACACACACATATAAGACATGTCGCAATGAATAATTTAGACAAGTCTTGTCTACTTATTCTCATATTCACAGACAAGCTTCTTAGTATCCTTATCAAAGGAAGAGAGAAAATTACCATGTTGATACATATTCATTTATTCTGAATACTTTCATCATCAGGGTGTTGTTTCTAAAACAAAATTGTTGTATTCAACTGAAAGTTAATTTTAATTTTAAGTACGATTTAGTTTTCACCATATAAACATCCGGGAATTTTGAAATGTCCATTTTTTTTTAAACCAACACAATAAATTTAATTATTAATACTACACTACTTTTTTCAAAAGTTGACAGTAGATAGTTAAAAACCTAGATATTTTAAACTAATAGCTAGTTTGTTTAACATCGTGAAATCTAAACCGTACAGAGTACATAACCTTAGCGTTTGTTATTTCAGAGTTTAAAAAAATAACTTTCAGATGAACACAATTTTATTTTAGAAAAAACACCCTGATGATGACATTGTGCTAATGTCGAAAGTACTCGGAATAAATGAATATGTATTACCATGGTATATTTTCTATCTTCCTTTGATAAGTATAATAAGAAGCTTGTCTGTAAATATGAGAGGATCTTATTGAAAATAAGTAGACAAAACTTGTCTAAATTATTCACCGAGAAATGTCTTAATGAAAACATGCTGCCAAAATATACTCTCTCTCTCTCTCTCTCTCTCTCTATATATATATATATATATATATATATATATATATATAATTAAAGAAAAACAGACACTTTAAGGCTCCATTCATTATAATTATTTCACCAAAGAAATTTATTTTTCTCTGGATCGTCAGCCTTCACTTTCAAAGATGAAAAGTAAAAATGAATTTAAAATTTACACTTTTGAAGGGCAGAATTAAGCTTATATAAGGTGACATAGAGAGTGGTGATTTAAATTACTATCAAACGTTAAAATCTGTGTTTATCTAAATTGCTAAGGCTATACCACCCCTCTCCTTCCTCCAAAAATCCGACGTAAATCTCTTATCTCTTTACTTCCCCCTTTTTCCTTTCACCCACTTTTTCTCTTTTTCCCCATATCATTTCCGTTAAGTTGACCGATTAAATAGGTCAGTGTCTGATCCTTACCCCTTCCTCCTCAATATTAAATATTGTAATAAAAATAAAAGTAAATTTTAAAACTCTCCCCTCCCTCTCTAAACTCGACCATGTCTATCACACTATCCATACCACCCTCTATCTCACCTTATATAAACTTAATACTGCCCTTCAAAAGTGTAAAATTTATATTCACTTTTTCTTTTCACCTTTGAAAGTAAAATCTGAAGATCCAGAGTTAAATAAAATTCTCTGGTGAAATAAATTATAACTAATGGAGCCTTAAAGTGGTCTGTTTTTCTTTAAATTAAATTATTCGGTCTGACTTAACATTGAGCTCTCAGGATTTCATCCTCCTTGGGATTATCCATACGGATTACCAAGATTTTCGTTACTTAATTATATATATATATATATATATATATATTTATATATGGGGGATAAAATGTTTCTGGCTCCACTTAAAAGCACAGTAAAAAAATTGCTGTCTGGCCATATACCTGAAAATGTTCATGTGTGCAGCTTACGGCCACATTACGTTGAAACACCGGATCCCGTACGATCACCGAAATTAAGCAACGTCACGCTCGGTCAATACCTGGATGGGTGACTGCTTGCGAATACTAAATGCTGTAAGCTTGGATGTACGGGTGGTGTAATGCATAATGGCTCAGAATTATTAATAGGATTTCTATTAGGTTCGTTATATTCACTTATGTGCAAATACTTTTGGGAAATGTATGAATTCACATCTTCTCCGCAAACTATGGGTTAATTAGTAAGACTTTCATCACTACAATCATTATTAACATCTCACACAAAACAAAAATAAATAAAATTGCGTATAAAATATTCAGATATCGACATTAAATAACGTATATGCCGCTAAACAAAATCAACCAACTAATGCAGGAAAACTTTAGAATTAATATCAACGATTGACATTTTAAACAATTAAGATCATATTGCAAGTTCAGTCTTTTTTAAAAAATACGAGACTAACAATTCAGTATGCAAATACTGAAGCTGTTATTTAAATACCTTGGGATTCTTCATTACATATGAAGGGGAAAATGTTGCATAAAATGTTGTTGCCATGGCAATTTAAAACTGAGAAGCAAATCGTTATACCAGATGAATGATTTCAAGTTTGTTTTATTGCTATCATCACAGATAAAAATCCTAATTATGATTTCATAATTACCAAAATTGTACAGGTTAATTATGACGATAGTTTTAAAGGATTTTGTAAGTCATCTTATATGTAGATATAATTTGATAATTTAATTTGTTCAACCTAACTAAATAGGGTACATAGATCTGAAACTTTATTTCATTTTGATTACTTCAGGTACAAAGCCCTCAAACAGTACCAAGAAACCATGTTTGCTGGGGGTAGAATTCGCAAGTTAGTGATGACAACTTGAGAATTTTTATCGAGTATTGCTGACTGCAGATTATATAAACGAAGCCAGTATCGCGAAAAGAGAAAATAGCTTGCTTCTATTCTCATCTACTGTAGAAAGAAGTCATCTTAACGGAGACCACGATCTAAGCTCACTGCAAGTAAGACAAAAAAAAAACTAAAACAACTAATGTACGTTCATATACTGTGTGATTAGATTGAAAATAAAGGTGAATAAAATATATTCTGTGATTTTTTTTGTATTACAGTTTACCAGTCGGAAGTGTTGGAAAAGTTATTTTAGGATTATTTTTCCAGTTATGCCCAAACAAAAAAATACCCATATGGGCATATATAATGTAAAGTCTTTTTATGACCGAACAAAGTAAGTAAATTGAAAATTATTGTTCAGAGAATTACATTAAGAAAACTTCCGAATAATAAATGGATAAAAAAAAGAAACGGAAATATTCGTATAATTTTTTTTCGGATTAAATTCTACTAAAGAGGGATGAATAATAAGTGAAGACTTTTTTTAACACTTGTTTTGGTGGCGGTTATTGATGTTGTTAGTCTTGTTTTGACATGAAGGCGTTCATTGCTAATTCCCTTTAAAGTAAAAGGATGGTGATGTTGCAGCTGAGGTTAAACGAGAGAATGAAAAGGTCAACGAAGCGTCACTGTTGTACCAACCCGAGGCATTAAACGACAACGTCTAACAATTTGAATAGAATTTAAATAAAAATTGTGTGAAAGAGAAAATGTGTTTTTAGAAGGGTTAAAGTGAGTTTGTAAAATATCTATTGCAATAAAGTTTGAAAAAACAAATGTAAAGCGTATGCGTAATATATGTAGGTGCGAAGGTATATATATATTGTACGTCTGCGAGTGTGTGCATATATTATTCATGGATAGAAGTAATTCACTTAGGAGGTTTCTTTTTCTGCCTTCGATGTAGTTGCTATTTGAGACAAAACTTTTATCTCGCTTGTGTCGCTCTGAATGAGTGCTCGAATGCGTCATGTCTGCTCCCGTGCGTAGTTGCTGTGAGTACTTCATTGTGAGTCTTCCAAGTGGCTTTGAGTGCGTTCTTATATAGGCCGGAGATAGGCTCCAAATGAAAGTCAAAATTTAATATTGTCGAGGTTGTGTTCCTATTGGTTAGGAAGGGTCACGTGATGAGATTACTTCTACGTCTACATCGGACGATACTAAGTTTGCTTTTACGGGTCTAGTTTTATGAAACTGTGAATTTGAAAATGTATTTTTAATTATTTATTTTTGTGTCTTTTCGAAGTCCCTGCACATTTTATGTAATATTTGTAGCTATTCGCCAAATATATTCTAGAGTATACAGATTCTTACACCTTAGATAATTTCTTTGCTAGCAAATAACATTCAAAACTATAAAATATTCTTGGTTAGCCAATCCCTATTGTAGATTCCTGCTCATGTACATTCGTATTTGTTCAACACCCAGAGCCCAACTGTGGTTTATACTACAACTATATTGAGTGGACATTCGTTGCAGTTTCTGTAACAAATGGTAATTATCTGTCGTGATCAACAGTCTGAACCAACTATCTCAATCATCGGCGGCTCCCAAATAGTTTCGTCTACTCATTTTCATTCACAAAGCTTGGGTCAACCCGTGGTATGGTTTTCAGAGGCTTTCCAACGGTGCAGAACGTTTGAAATCGCCTCTAAAAGCCGATAGCATCAACAAATCTGACAAATTAACCTTGGTGAAATTCGAACCTGGGGTCTCATGGTCGGAAAGCGAGCATTCTAACCACTCGACTTTGAAAACAATTTAATAGCACAACAAACATCATCATGGTCACAAGCTTTTTAACAATTTCTCCTTTTGAAATATTTTTATGCCTTTTGAGATGGCAGTGAATAAAATAAAATAAGTTATGCTAAATAAAAGTTTTTTTTTTAAATATTAATCAAAATGACTCTTAAGCAAAGTTTTTAGATAATAATTTAACACTTAAGATCCTATTAAAAATTCTGATTGGTAAATCAGGAAGAGGCAGCTGAAGTTTCCGAGATACATAATGAGGAAGGCGGGCCTAGAGAATCTGATACTCACGGGTCGAATAGAGGGAAAGAGAGACAATGGAAAACAACGCATGATATACCTGGCGGGCTTAAGCAAGTGGATGACAGAAAGTGGTCTGAGGGAGGAAGCAGAGAGAAGGAACTTGCTGAGAGCTGCAAGGGATAAATGAAGTTGGAGAGCCATGATCGCCTACGTCCTGAAAGGACATGACACATAAAAAAAAGAAAAATTGGTAAATTATTATTTTAATAAAATATGAAATAGCTTCATTAAGTGAAGAATTTTCACACACAAAATATAAAATGCTTAGCCCTCAATATTTGATTTTCCAAGTTCAAAACTCGTGCACAGACACACACATAAATATTCTTTCAAAATAAAGGTATCTCAAAACATTTTTCAAATTTAAAAATCAAATGAGGAATTTAATTTGGCGAATAAATATTTTGGAACCCTATGTTCTCTGTGTATAATAAAAGGAAGCATAACACGCGATAAAATCATTCAAATTTTAAACTGTAAAACATGAAACCAAAAAATTGGAAATATAAATGTTGTTCGTCTTAAATAATCATCAGGATTATTATAAAACAATGTTATTTTTCTTAAGTTCGGTTTTAAAATCAGAAATTTGAACGAATTTCAGTGAAGAGAAACACTTTAATAAAGACAAGATGTAAAATGTTGTCTTTTTTTTTTTTTTTTTTTTGTTAGTCGTTTTGAAGTTCTCGTTGAAAAATGTGTCTCGTTGCATGGTTTTAAAAATTAATCTAAGTAAAAGTTCTAATTAATCATTTATATATTTGTTTTAATACAAAAGAATAAAACATGTTACATCTTTTTGAGATTAAAAAAAAAAACAATTGCGCGTGTTTGTAAGCGGAAATTTTTATAACTTTCCATGAAATACTAGATAGATGCATGCAATTGTTAAATTCAATTCAAAATAGACAAATAAAACAGTCTATCGGTAAATTGAGAATAGAGGAACTTAAACGCTTTTCAGGTTTAAGAAGAACTTCTTTGTAATTGAGATAGTGTTCGAACTCAAATACTTTGAATGCTTATTTTCCAAGCAGACTGGCTTTTCTCAATGATTGGCGCAATACTATCTTCCTACATTCAGTTCTCGCTTTTACTTTGTATTTTACTAAGCTAAGCTTAATAAATATGAGGCGAGAGAGAGATGAGGGAGAATGTTGAAAGAAGGAAGGTAAAATAGAAGGTAGGAGAGAAAAACACAAAAATCCAAGGCACTCAATGAGGAACGAATTCCCTATGACTAGATTATAATACTATCTTGATATCCAATGCATAATAAGAAGATATGATAATCCAATGAAAGAAAATATCTTAAACAGCTATTTCAAAGAAAAAGCAGAACTAACTAGACTGGTCCCCGCGTAATAAAAAAAAAAAATAGGAAAAAAAAAGGGAGAAATTCCTTTCTTTTTTTTGTAGATTAGCGTTCTTTAAACATTTTTAGGCCGCGACACATGTCGAAATCGAAAAAAAAAATTGATTAGTTATCGACTTAAGAGGTTGGTAGTGTTCATAATAAAGATACAGTGTAAAATTGCAATCCCTGACTTTGAAGTGTATGGAAAACGACTACTCTAGTTTATAAATGTCAAGACTGAAACTCTGCTTATGTCTTTGATATCCGCGTACTGATTTTTTTTTTTTTTTTTTTTATTTTAAAAAATTGTAATTTTTTATCTTTTTTTAGAGGTGTATAATAATCATTTATCTTAAGAATAAACGAATGTATATTTGTTATTAATTTACGTAAATTTTAAAATTCATCTCCCACTACCATTCTTTGAAAAAAGTTAAAGAATTTGTCTCTCTTGAAGAGAAGCAATTTTTTGTCTTTTTGTTAAAAAAAATCTTATGCGTAGATATGAATGACGAAAACAGTTTCAAACAGTCCCGATAACTCTTCAAAGTTAAGGATCGATTTTACACTGTATCGCTATTATAAACAAGACACCCACCCCTTCTTAAGAGATATAACTAATCAATATTTTTCGCTTCTGACAAATGCCGCGTTCTAAGGAAGGTCTAAAATATGCTAATCGAAAAAAAAGTATATTTCAACAGATGTTTTCCCTACTTTTTTATGAGTGGACCAGTTAATTTAAGTAGTTCCAAGGAAGAATAGTCCATCCAAGATCGATTTAAGATCTGTTGAACACTTTTGCCGTGATAAAAAATGATTTCATTCGAAGATTTCTTTGCTATCGATTTTCTTTGGTAACCAATATCAAAGAAATCTTAAAAGTATCAAGATATAAAATATAGTGATATAAATATTTTCTTCTTTGGATCTCAAGTTCCCGCTCAAAGAACTTCCATAAATAATGAAGTAACATTGGTCTGCGATGTTTCCATTCTCTATAAAACCTTCATTAGCTATATCTAAATAAGGCGAGATCAGGGAATTGATAAAAATGACGAGGACATTGTGTGAGATCAGGCGAATGACCGTTTTATTCAGTTTGTTTATAATTTCAACTTTTAAATTCCGAGAACTTCAACACAGAATTTGATAACATTTTTTTCGTAGATGATCATTGGGTGCATCTGACGTTTTAGATTTTTTTGTCTCTCGTGAAAAAAGCGAACAATCTTTATGTACTTTCAAAGCGGACATACCAAAAGGATAAAAATCGAAATAAAAGATGATAGTTTATGATTATTTGAATATATGTGAACAAAAATATTCAATAAGCAGACCGAAATATAAACACCTAGATAATATTTAAAGAATTTAATTGAAAGGTCTTATTCAGTATGCTTGCATACACGCACACACACACACATATATATATATATATATATATATATATATATATATATATATATATATATATATATATAAGAGGAGCACATTTTATGTCAAGGCATTTCGTTCCTTGAGAAACTTTATCAAGGCATGTCTTTATATGCATTATATATATATATATATATATATGACAAAAGGAAAAACCTTTCTCTGCTAATGTGCTTCGTCCTCTGAGGATCTTTATCAAGGTAAATGCTGAGATTTTTTTATAACTTGTATTTATAAATAGAATTAAAATGGAGGAAAATATCGTTAAGATTTCGAATTTCAAATTTAAGAACGCTGTAAAATATTCTTAAAATGAACTGTGTAAGGAAAGCAAATGAAGCACAAATTTTGCGAAATACAATCCCGAATAAAAGAAAAGAGAAGATAAAGTCTCCCAAATTCCTAATCCTTTCAAATAGACCTTGAAAAACGATAGTTATTGGAATAAAATTAAAACCTAAATAAAATCACTTAAAAGGCCGATAGTCCAACTTTTCTTTTGGATATACTAGGTTTTATTGCTATTAAGAAAAGTAAGATAAATATTTTTAAAAATAATATTGTTTGAAATTTATAGTATCCATTTATACGTGACAAATGAATTGTGGATAATGATTCTTTCCTAAGCATTAAGTTTGAGAATTTTACCAAAAGTACATCTCCTCATTGTAAATGTTAATGTTCAAATTATATCAAAAAATAACAGGCCTTATCTGTTTCTATAGCAAAGTAAAATGCTTTTATTTGAAATCTCGCTGCTAGATTGATGAGTCTAACTTGGAGACTCAGTCAAAAGAATCATTCTGAACAAGAGAAAGACTACTTTATATGTCTGCAAATTCTATTAATAATACTTCCCTAATCACCATTAAAGACTAAACTCATATTGGGAAATGAAAAACATAACTGTCTCGATTAAAGTGCACTTTTCGTCGTGCAAATTCAGGTTGTGTTTTTTTTTTTTTGTTTTGTTTTGTTTTTGTTTTTTTTTTGGGGGGGGTTGCCGGATAAAATGCAGAAATACAAGAAACTTTAATTTCTCGTTTTCCATTGCCATAAAAGATGGAGGAATCAATTCCTTGATGTGTGTATTTAATCTAAAGATACTAAAGGAAATTGAAAAATCTTCATTTTAAAAAGAATATGTACTCTTTATCAAGATCGATTTGTCCTTGAAAGAACAACTGAAAGATACTACTGACCTGATTAACAGTTCGTACGTCACATATGAATTCGATTTTTCTTCATTTGCTTTTGGAACTTTATTTATATAACTGGGAAAATACGTGAAAATTACGAAAGTTTTACATGTTTTTTTCAGGCTAGCAGAAGTTCTGCCAAAAAGCGCTCAATGGCTAACTTGAGCTATAATACTGAATAAATTAAGAAAAGTTCAAGTAACTTGTTAGCCAATTCAAGAGTTTCACATCGAAACGCTTATCAGGGCCAGATGTTGCATAAATCTATTGAACGTATCAGATCTCATACTTAATACTCTTTATGAGTGAACAAACGCTAATTCTAGCTTTCATATTTTCGGTCTTTTTCTGTTAATTCCCCCCAAATATTAATTCACCACAAATTAAAAAGATTTTATATATACTAAAATTTACACCAAATTCTCCCAGAGCGAGGCTCTTCCATTGCACTCCGCTTGAGTTAACTTTTGCGATCGCTCCAAAGGTGGGCGACTAGGGTGCGCTATTTGGAAGTGGGGGGAGGTCTACATTCGCGCTTAATCCTATAAACAAGTAAAAAACAGATTTATTTTATTTTATTTTATTTATTTATTTTTTTAAATTGTAAAAAGATTCCTTGTAAATACCTGGAACGAAAATGTGAATAACGAAATGTGAATAATTCATTGATTTTTGGTAATTTTTCATTCTGAGGGTTGGAGTTGTTGTGAGGCAAGTTAAACAAATTTTGATTCAAAATTTATAATTTCAAAAGAGTGCCAAAAATTTAATAAAAAAACAAGGTTTGGTTTAAAATTCATTCTTGGAGCGAATTAATATTTACGATAAGTAACTTTACATTATTTGTGATGAATTAACAGAAAAGATCCGGAATTTTTAACACGCTAGAGTTTCGTTAGAAACGTTACAAGTTTTTAATTTAGAATCAGTTAATTTTCATATATATATATATATATATATATATATATATATATATATATATATATATATATATATATATAAGAATCATGTAATTCGTAACATTCAAATTTATCGATTATTTGTTTATATATATATTATATTCATATAGATATATATATTATAGATATATAGATATATATATTATATATATATATATTATACATATATTATATTTATATATATAGATATATCTATTATATATATATTATATTTATATAGATATATATATTTATATATATATATATATATATATATATTATATATATATATATTATATATTATGGATTCAATTTACCTTTGTCTTTTTGATTTTAGGCAAAAATATCAAACGTATCTTTCTTTACCTGACATTGTGGCTATCGCATATTGCAAAAACTAGGCAAATATTATTAACCAATATTTAATATAAATGTAGAGTTGATTTTTTATTTTAATTTATTTCATATATACACTAGCGTACAAAACATTTGGGTCCCCTTGGTAAATTACTTTCGTTAACTTTACCCCACCCCCAATCGAGAGTGTATGGTGAATTTATAGTGGGTTATCAGTTATAGTGAAGTGTATGAGTGTTGAAACAGATTAGTTTGATTTGGCCTTGTTAGATAACTCACCATAAGTGCGGTGTAAAACAAGAAAATCAATTTGTAAAGAGAAACAACAAATTTATATACAAGTCAATTTAGGATTTTACAAATAAAATTAATGTATTTTGGTTGATACAAGGTCGTCAAAATGTTCGTAGTAGTCCTTGCAAGAATGAGTTTATGTGTACGTAGGCAGGGACGTATGTGTGGATGTATATATGTATGTATGAGCGTTATCGTAGGGTAGGAATGTCTTTGAAGTAATCGTTCAGTCTGAAAATGTTCCGTTCGTTTATCAAGTATAAAAGAGGTGTTCCTTCTCTCTGGTGACAGGCTAATTTGCCTGTCTTTTATTTTGTTTGTGGGGCTTGAAAAGGTCATTTGGGAATTCACTCCCGGATATGATTCGGGCCTTTCCATTGGATGACAAACAAACTTCGCGTCGGCTCACGAAAAGGTCCGTAAAATAATTTGTTTCTAAGAATTGAAGATTATTTGAACTTTGTTTTTAAATGTTTCCTAGTTTTCTATTGGTCGAAAAACATTTCGCATCAAGGTGTGAAATTTTATGAGTTTTGTTTTGGATTCGCTTTTGCGTGTGTGTTAAACAAAGTTTGTAAATTCGAGTCTTTTAAATTTCTAACAAAATCAATGAGTCAGTGAACTTGCATTTGAATTTTAATCTAGATCATGTTTTGTTCACTACAAATTATCAGATATTCTTGGTATTTTTTTATCTGAATAAACGAACTGACTCAAGGGCATGAACAAATAATATTTAATTTATTTGATTTAGATTAACTACCTCCAAAAATTCGGTATGCCTAAGATTTAAAGGTATTTTTCATAAATGAAAAATCATTTTTGAAACTTTCCCCTAGCTTCAATTGAAAGCTAAAGGATTAAATTTTCTAATTCCAGAAAACAAAACACTGTACAGTATTTCAAATAGAAATTATAATGACTTTTAGTCGATTCTTCTGAAAAACCAATAGAATAAAATTATTAATTATTATATTAATAATTAAATTATCTTACTCTCAGTTATTACATTTTTACATTGATAACTGAAATATAATAATTTTATTAATATTATCTTAATAATTTACTTTTTTAATTTAATAACTGAGTTATAATTAATAAAATTATTATGTTATCACTTTAATAACTGAGAGTGAGATGATATTTTAATGACCATCTCACTCTAGATTGAAGTGAGTCCTTCCTTTGTTATTTGGTGTAGCAAAAGTTTTTTTTTAATTTTTTATTTATTCATTATTTATTATTGATTATTATTAATAAATTTACTTAAGTGTGCGTTATGTATGCATTCGGGTTTTGTTAATTTGTTTATTATTTATTCACTTAATTTGTTAATTTATTTATTATTTTATTGGGGTTGGGTATCTTGTTTGTTTAGTTAGAAATCTTGGCTTTGTCTTCATTTTGTTACATTATCGGCATTGTATGTATTGTAGTGTATATATATATATATATATATATATATATATATATATATATATATATATATATATATATATATTTGTATTTTCTTGCTGATGTTTTAAAGATATTCATTTTTTAGTTTCCAATTTTTAAGTAATGTAGTAAAAATGTTTTCGTATCTGAATGTTTTTTGTATTTAACTGTTGCATTTACGTTTCTTGATTTAGTTATTCCCTCCTCCTCCACCACCGCCACCACCACCGCCGCCGCCACCGCTTTTCATTCTATTCGCTGCCTTTTCCGTTCTCTTCAACTCACCTGACACTCAGATGAAATTGAAAACTCATGATGAATGCTTTCTTTGAGCTAGAATAAATCGGTTTGATGACAGCTGAGAAATATGTCGATAGTGTTGCTCACCCAATACGAGTCCCAAGAGCCACTTAAGGTAGAGTATTACTGAATGCGGTTGTTGTAAAGGGAGGAAAAAAGTGTATATTATAAGGATATGTAAGATAGATAAGTGTTGACCCTGCTCTTCAGAGGTTAAGTTTGTATTGATTAGGAAGCATCCACTCGGGAATTCTTAGAAGTTGTCTGAATATAACTTTCTAATATTATGTATGAAATATACGTAATAGTTTTGAAATATGCATAATAGCTATCCCTAGCTTTAGATTTCGAATATACCTAAAAGCATTAACTCTAGATTTGAAATATAACTAATCCTTGGTCAAGGTCAAACTCTAATGTAACTAATAGTTGAACCAAAATTTAAACCACGTTTGAAATATACCCTATATATATAGGCCTAGGAAAATTTATCGGGAACTAGTGGAGGGAGGGCACGAAGGATCCACTACGTGAGTGGCTCGACATGTTAGAGGAGGAGTTTCACTCCTTCTGGTCTTGGCGCCAGCGGTGGATTACCTCAGCAACTCTGAGTTTTCGCTTACCTGGCGACTGGTTCGGAATAGACTACCTCTCAGTGACATAGTCTTCATATGGGGTTTGGCGGATTTGCCAGACTGAACAATGTGACTTTGGTCTGAAGGAAACGGCCGCGCACGCCTTCTACCATTGACCTCGGGTCCGCCCCCTATGATACGATGTCGGCGAGTTGACGGGTCGTATCTCTCCCGAAAAGCTCGTGCTCATTGATCGTGCGTATGCGAGTGATAATGTATCGCCCCGTATTCTAGGGTGAAACGAATGGTGTTTCTATTGCTGCTGGCCGCCGCTTGAATGGTGATTTGGACGACTCGACAGGGGGGGGGGCGTCTTGCGAGGTAGCCGTCTTTCGTATCAGGATCTGTTCCGATTATTTGAGCATTAGCTCAAGATGAAGATTAGAACTGATAGGAAACGGTTGGTTTCGACAGACTTTAGCGAGAGGTGGGTGATTGAGGCGAGCTTGGTTCTTGTGAACGGGGCTAGTCGATTTTCTTTTTTTAGGTTCACCTACGTCACATCGGAGTGGCTTCCTGTGGAGCCCTCCCCGGGTTAAAATAGACCTCTTCAGTGTACCTAGTTAATGTGAGTAAGTGCTGTTCCTGTTATGTTATGAACCATGTCGAGATTCCCAACCTCCCTAGTTTGTTTTTCGGGCCCTCCTCTTTTCATGTCGACCAGATCAACCTTTTTCTCCTTTCCTTATGGTCGTATTTATTTTATCTTTTCTTCCCTCTCCCTTAGCGAGTGAACCTCTTGATTTTGTCTAAAAGGCAAAATACAGCGGCCTCTCTTTTCTGAGGAGTGGACGGGTCCAACTAACATCAGTTTTGTTTGTTTTATGTTTTAGTTTTGATTTTGGGGATCATCCGTCATTTGTAAATTTTTTTTTTTTTTTTAATGAAATTATAAAAAACATGAACTTTTCAAATTTTTCATGTTATGGGGTGCGTTTTTGTAGGTACCCTGAGTGTATGACGTAAATGGAGGATTGAATGATGACGGACAAGTTCTTTTGGTGAATGTGTAAAAATTGTAACGAGTGAATGGGTCGCAAATCGCATTAGCTAGGTATAGGATAGCAGTGATGACCAGCCTCAGTATACCCACCCCTTTTTTCGGTCCAAGAAGCTTCATTTTAGCCGAAAAAGGGGCCAAATTTATGTTACTAACGTTTGTTCATTTACTCCCAGGCTACGGGGAATAGAAAACGCTAAATATAAAAATACTCCGAATATTTCCTTAATACTTAATGGTATGTTTCTAACTCAAAATATATCAGGATAGTTGTTTAAATGTTAACTGCTAATTCAATTTTGGCAGTAGTAGGGTTACGGAGATCAAGGTCGTCCTATTTTTTTCGTTTAGGAGTGGAGAGCGGTGGCTGCGACAATTTGAAAGTCAAAGTCAGCTGAGGGATACTCTTTGGCGTGATCCCGTTTTCCACGGTAGATCCACCGTCGAAGTTATATTATCTACGCGATTCGGTCCTGTTTAGGGAGGAAATTTCCATCATCGGGTTAGAACATCTCTGACGATTCACCCGAATCGTCGAAGCAGACTACCAGGTGGCAACCATTCAGCTCCCGTTTCGCTATTACGTTCCTGCGCGGCCACTGACCAGCTCCTCATCACTGATACGTTCCTGCCCGGCCTATTGACCAACTTCCCATCGTCGACACGTCCAGCCCGACCGTCGACGAGACTGCACCTCAACTTCCCGTCATCGACACGTCCAGGCTGACCACACTCCGATTACCCTACCTCGAAGTCCGACCAAACAACCGACCGACGATTAACTGACCTACCAACGGTTTCGCTGAAGATTACCCGATCAGTCTACCCGAACTTGACATTTCATCCAGTTTTCGATGTATAAAATCGCACGTCGTTTTAACGAAATGAAACTGACGTTTGGTTAAAATAAACATTCGTCTTGTGTACCATCATTGTCTCGGCTGTTCACACCTTTCTTCGAACACTCAATTAGCTTGCGGGGTCGACATACACTTATTGACCCCGCAACAAAATAATTTGAAATATACAGACGAGATAATAGTAATACGAACCCAAACGTTAATTCTTTTGTTTTTATTAATAACAGCTTTAAGTTACACTAGGATTAGTTAATTTTGGGTATTCGATATAATATATCGCATACCTAAAATTAATCAAAGATAAGAATGTTCACTCTGAAATTTGAAATAATAATTTTAATTTGTAGGAAGGATTTGACACTTCGTATTTTTATTAATTCCTAATTAAATACCCGCCCCGGCAAAAAAAAATTGTCTAAAAAGGAAACATGAAAAAATGGGAAAAACAGAATAAAAACTAGATTTTATCGTCAAAATATTAAGAGGAAATTTTAGCAAAAATTAAATTGTCGAA
This sequence comes from Acanthosepion lycidas, assembly GCA_963932145.1. Taxonomy (NCBI): domain Eukaryota; kingdom Metazoa; phylum Mollusca; class Cephalopoda; order Sepiida; family Sepiidae; genus Acanthosepion; species Acanthosepion lycidas. The sequence goes on along the minus strand of OZ010600.1, from coordinate 38,877,548 downwards.
TTTCAACGAAAATTTCAGAACTTATTTAGAAATAAAATCGTTTTATATTTCTTATGAAGTTTTTTTTATATCGGTGATTACATATCACTATGGATGTCCAAAAAATCCGAAAAACGAATTTTAAATAGTTTAAATGGTGTTTTTTGAAGTTATATTTTGGTTTTCTTTGAAAGTCTACTGTACTAAAATAGATTTCCGTGTGTAAACGACGTTCGGTATGGCTATGACATCTTTGAACTTAAATTTCGGTTTTATTTTAAAGTTAATAGCCTAAAGCTAATCCGAATTAAAAGAAAAATTTCTATAAGCTTTTATGGAATTTTAAAACTTTGTCATATTCACTCGACCTGCCATTATAGACAAAAAATATAAGCAACAAATTTTTAAAATCTCTTAAAAATCCAATATTTAAACATGTTTAGAAGTCATTTAGTAAATTTAGGGTTTAACTGGATTTTGTATCAGTAATCTTTTATTTTATACTTAAAACTTAATGGAAATAATATTTACGCACGGTAGCCCGTAGGATCAAAAATAAAACATGTATAATTACACCCACCCCCAATTTTTAAAAACGCGCCAAAAATTAAATTTAGCAGTTAAAGAAATATGGAACACCATCAGTGCAACAAATCAAGATTTTGGTATTTGTTTAAAAATTATATTTAACCTTAGATAACCTTAGATATTTAAGAATATAAATTTTATTCTATATTTTATGAAACTTAAAATGAATTTTGTTTTTTCTTATATTACATTAGAAGTTGTTTTTTTTTTATTTAAATGATACTTTTGATTTTTATACATCGATTTTTTATTTTCGTATCGGTTTGATATCTTAAAATATCTAATCGTGCCCAATGTGTTTTTTATTAATTTGAGATATTGAATTATATCATTACGTACCACCAAAATGGGTGCTATTTTCTCGAAATGAAAGCAAACGATCGCTACGCCCTTTTAGGACCGTCCTGAGTAAGACGATAAACTACATCCAACAACAAAGCCTCTAATCCGGAGGTTTTGAGGAGCGTAGAACCACCTCTTAATTGCTGGTGTTCCCAGGTTCATCCTGACCCGGGGTGGTAGCAACTGTTAGGGTCCTAGCTATGGGAAAATAATTTACCCCTCTCCCCAAACTGGGGTCGAAACACTATGAAAGTGTAAAAATAGGTTTTAATACCAGCAATACATTTTTGAAAAAATATTACCAGCAATAAAAATCTTGTCGGCATTAAATAACCCATAGAGGTTAAACCAAACCGTTCTAGGATCTTTTCAGTTAATTCCCACCTAAATGTGTTACTTTACTTATCGTAAATATTAATTCCCCCTAAGAAATTATAAATTTTAAATCAAAATTTGCCTACTTTGCCTAGCAACAACTCCAACCCTCAGAATGAAAAATTACTAAAAATCAGAGAGTTATTCACATTTTATAAATGCGATACTTAATGTTTTTTTTTTAATTTTAAAAAATCTCTTTTTAGCTTGTTTATCGGAATGAGCGCGAATATAGACCCCACACTTCCAAATAGCGCATCCAAATGGCCTACATTTAGGGCAATCGTAAAAAGTCAACCAAACCGGAGTACAATGGAAGGATCTCACTCTGGGAGAAGTTGGAGTGCATTTTGATAAATATTTTTTTTTATTTTATGGTGAATTAAGATACTTATCATAAATCGTGAAATTATCGGATTCAAACGAAATTTTCGGTATTTGTTCATTAATGAATGATTTATTGAATAATAGACTATTTTAATTATACTTTGAAGATATATTTGTGGTCGGTAGTTTCTCACGCACCCTTTCGATATCCCTTGTTTTAGGGGTGTTTTCCCACCCCTTCTTTTTTTTTTTCCTGTGAACATTATAGGGATGTTCATAAGGCATCATAACAATAATTCAATAATTTTTTCTGAGAATTGGTAATTGCCTAATTTAATAAAACGTTATTTTCTTTCAGATTGGACAGAAAAAAAATTACACCTAATGTTTATGCAAAAATTACTTGTAATTTTTCTGTGGGATTTTTAAATTAACCTCGTTGCTGTTCTTCGCAAGAGTTTATTAAAGACATGTCTGAAGATTTTAAAACAATGTAAACTTTAATGCCATTTTCTAGTGTGAACATTTTTTTTAAGCATCTGTTAGATTATTTTTTGGGTATGGACATAAAAGGATATAATTCTGATATCTCGCTTTGACGGATTCAATATAGGAAGAGTATTGCATTTCATACTACCGTTCAGTCAGTTCTTGTCTTGAAAGCAGTTTCCAACCTATCATTACGTGTGTGTGTGGCTTTTTTTTTTTTTTTTTTCGCGTGCGTTTTCCTACATTTATTTAGATTCTTGTACACAAGAACCAATTCTTATTTTGTAGTGACTACTCCAATTTACCACGCCCACAAAATACTCAGTTATAATTGGATAGAAAATAAGTACTGTTTACTACAGGACAATTTACCTATCGCAGTAACCACACAAAATTTTCTGCCATGACTTTGCCTAACTTGGTTTTGTAAAAAACTCAGTGATTGGTCAATTTTTATTCAATCGTGTATTTTAGATATTCCTTTCGATATTTTTCCCGCTTCTCTCTGGAGCCTACCCCAAAGAGTATTTAAACAGTTCGTACTCCAGAAATAAATCAGCAGAACTCAGCAACGCACGCGTATCTACATTCTTCTACTCACGCACACACAGACAGAGAACTACCACTGTTAACTGTCTGTCACAAGCCAAGTCATAAACCAAATTCTATTATCTTTTTTGTAACAACTTTTCATTCTTGAATTCAAATCACTGAAATTCACTGAACTCTAAACATTTCAACAAGAAAGTTCTTAAGTACATTATTCCTATCTTGCATCAGATATCAGTACAAGGGAAGCTACTTTTCTCTCCCTAAATATTAAGCACAATTGTTGTACTCGTTAATTTTCAATATATATTTTATTGTTGAATGCAATTTGATCTCTTGTTCTTCTTTCCTTGTGTTCTCTGCAAATTTAAATGTATGTGATCTCACTAAAAACGCAGCCTCACTAACAACCTCATTAACAATTTTAAAACAAATCTGAGCAGCACGCCACAATTTTAAGTTCCTGTATAGTTTATTCCCCTTGCTACCATGAAAATTTTCAGAATTACGACGAAACTAATTTCAGTATCTGTCTATATTTCTGAGATGAGATATTATGCACACTATTTACATTATTTGGACTACTGCCCTCATCTTTGTCGCCATATTTATTACAAAGTTTCGGCCGTTGTACGCTCCGCCCTTCTTCAGGTGGTTGGAATGTCGAACTGAATCATTTATTTCGCTCACTGGGGTAGAACTATTCTATTTTCACGTGCCATGTCTAATGGATGCCAATTATCTCCTGTTAATTCCCCTCTCCAAGTTCTCCACCGCCTTAACCAAAGATGGTGAGCTTGGACGTGGTGAGTTTGTTCACCAAGGTACCCATGGAGGAGGCACTCTCAGTAGTCAAAGACAGATTGGCCTCTGACTCATAACTAGAAGAACGGACCAGTATTCCAATAGATAATCTGATGGAGATGTTGATTTTCTGTACACAAACAACACACTTCGGAATGGGAGAACACATACATCGACAGTATGAGGGCTTAGCAATGGGCTCGCCATTATCACCAGCAATGGTGAATATATGGAATACTTTGAGGAAATGGAATTAGAATATATATCTCTAAAGCCAACTCTATGGTTAAGGTACGTAGATGACACCTTCATACTCTGGACACACCAGGACTATGTGAACTCAATAAGACCTTCGATACAGTTCACGATGGAGAAAGAGAGTAACAACACATTCCCATTCTTGGATGTTCTAATATCTCGAACAGTGCATGGGTTCAAGACATCCGTATACCGTAAACCGACATTCACCGGGCAGTACCTCCATTTCAACTCCCACCATCCATACAGCGTAAAGAAAGGGATCGTCCGCTGCTTACAACACCTAGCAAAAGTTGTAAGTGGCGTCTCAGAGACGAATTAGTCAGTATAAGTAGTACCCTACAACGTAACAACTATCCTGGGTACATGGCAGCAACCAAAAAAAACTGGGATAGGCGGGTACAAGGGGAGGACAACAACACTCAAAAACAGTCTGCCTGCCTTATGTGAAGGGGTTATCAGAGAAAATACAAAGGATTTGCGGTCCATATAACATCAGGACAACCTTCAAAAGCTGAACGACACTTCTCAGATATCTCTCCCAAGTAAGACCCCCCCATAAAGGAGAACATGACTAAAGACTGTGTGTACGCTATCCCGTGCAGCTGCGGAAAGAAATATAAAGGGGGACAGGCCGCCCCCTTCAGGTAAGGCTTCAAGAACACCAGAAAGCTGTAACACGAGGGGAAGTGGAAAAATCAGGCGTGGCTGACTACATATGGAGAGAAAAGGGAGATCACCGCCCTCTTTGGGATCAAAAAAGACCATTGGAAAATTCGTAAACTTAAGAGACCAGAGCCGAACAATCATAGAAATGAATACAATATGGGAACCAGTAATAGGAGTGCCAGAGAAAAGCGATAATAACAACAAAAATTGCAATATGAGCTCTGGTAAAAAACAGAAATGATAACAGCAAAAATTGCAATATTTATAATACCCTGATATTTATACACAAATGGTACAGTGGATAAAGACATTAGTTAGATCCAGTGTCAAAAGATTGCGAATTCAATATCTGGTTAAGACGGTGGAGAACTTGGAGAGGGGAATTAACAGGCGATAACTGACATCCATTAGAAATGGCACGTGGAACTAGAACATTGTAACGTTTAAACGTTGTAATAAATATGACGACAAAGATGAGGACAGTAATAATGTAAGTAGTGAAACTAATTTCATTTCATTCGCATAAAAGAATATTTTATATATTGTAATTTTTCTAATATTTAATTTAATTCTTCTTTTTTTTTTTACTTATTATTTTTTAGCTAGCACTTAAATTCCTTCAAATTTATTCATTATATTAAGTTTAATAAAATCATATAGATGAAAAATATTAAACTATTCGTTAAGGACAAGGTTAAAGAAAACTTTTTTTAAATATAACAATTTCTTGATTATTGTACTGCTGGTCTTCCGTATTTTCTTTTATTTAGGTACCCCCAATACTTAAGGATTACAATGAATTTTTAAAAATGAAAACTTTCTTAAAGCTTTCATTTTAGCTTTAATTGAATGTTCAGTAACAATAATACTCTGTATTTCAAATAGAACTTTTTTTTTATTGAAATCGATTTTTCTTTTTTTGTTAAAGTAGCTGATTAGCGTCCTTTTTTTAGTCGACTTTCATGTAATTCTCTTTATTAAAAAATCTTTTCTGAGATTTTATTTGCGGAATATTAGCTGATTTAAAATAAAATTAATATGATTTGAAACAAATATTTACTTTAAGTTCAAAATACTGCAGAATTTTTTAACCAAACAGTAGCAGTGTTTTTAACTGTCAGTAGACATGCTTACGTCTTTGACGATGCAATGATAGATTGTTGTTCTACGGAGACTTTATCCGTAAAACATAATTTAATAAAATGATGGGTGAGCGCCTTATATATATATATATATATATATATATATATATATATATATATATATATATAAAGTACTCACTAATCGTAAAAATGTGGAAAAATATTCTCCATAATCTAATTTTAGTATGTCGTGTATGGTCGCCCATACTTTAAAAATGGGCACATTTTAAAAAATTAAAAATCATTTTCAAAATCTTGGTGCACAATGATTTGTATTAAGCTTTTCAATTTTTGATTAGTAAATATACTTTTCCCTTAATAACAATGTCACCTAACGCAACCAAATAAGGCAGAAATCTGAAATATTTGAAATTTTATAAATTATTATAATTAAAATTAAAAAATAAACAATTCTTGTAAAAATTCGTTCAAATTTTTTCTCTGAAGACAATAATTTTCTTACTAAATCTTATTTATAAAAGCAGTTAAATACTTTTCTAATTAATGTCATAGTTTTATTGCATTTTCTAATTTATGATTTGGAGCAGATTTTCGGGAAATGAGAAGCAGGCTGAAAAAAAATTATTTACATTCTCCAAGGAGTCCTAATAGAACAAAATTTTCAATCAAAATTTAATTTCTCGAAAGTGTAGGGGGGGTGTTTACAGTCGAAGGAAAATAACTTACCATTAACCCTTTGATTTCTATACTCTTATGAAAAATAGATTTTAATTGTAAAAGTCAGTTTCCTGTTGTACCCGATGGGCAGAATAAACGTTGTTATCCGTCTCTGTGATTTTGTGCATTCACTTTTAAGATACAATAACTGGCGACGAAGATTATAAAGCTGAATTAATTAACAAATTAATTAACAAACCTCATACACAAAAAAAGAACAATATTACAACCCCGGATTTTTCGTTATTACAAAAAAAAATATGTCACTTCCAGGTTTTGAAAATTTCATTGTCCACTGACAAGAACATACAACCTGGACAAGATGGAAAAAAATGAATTTCTAAGCTGGATAACCCTTTCATAACTCTGAATATAAACACCGACAAACGTAAAAAAAGCTTTACTCTTACATTACGGAGGTAGCGACATAATGGAAATCTATGACGCCATGACAGACGAACAGAAATTTGATGTCAGCACCGAATGAATATGATGTATTAAACATGCCTTTCAATAGTCATTTAATACCCAAAACAAACACAGTTCATGAAACTTTCAATTTTCGTCAGCTAAAACAAAAAGAAAATGAAAGCATGGACTCGTACCACATTCGGTTACGTGCAACCGCGGCAAACTGCGGATTCCACAACATAGAAGACGAAATCCTAGGACAAATAATATTAGATGCACGTCACAAAAACTTGGGTGGAAGTTCTAAAAGACAATTTAACACTAACCCAGCTACTTGACGAGGCTCGGGGTATTCAACTCGACGAAAGCCGTCCGGTCATGATAGAAAGCAGAACCAGCTCACCAAGTACTGAAGAAATACTAGCTATCCAAGGCCGAAAAAACACACCCAAGTCAGGAAACTCAGAAACCAACCAACATAGACCTCACTGCCCAGAATGGTCACCATAACAGCACAAGGAGCTATCATTTAAGAGCACAAAACACAAAACAGAAATGTCCACAGACTCGACAAAAAAATAACAACAAACGCTGTATTTTCTGCAATTCCCCATGACCTCACCCCAGATCGGATTTTGTCCTGCAAGTGGGGCGGGGAAACATATTAACAAGTGTAAAAAAAACTGGATACTTTGCTCAGTCATGTTTGTCTGACTCGACGGTAAAACAGATTCAGATTTCACCTACATCAGACCCCTCTCAATCCGAAAATGAATATCTGTTCTCAGTCAATGTTCTCTCAACACTATCCCCGTTAATAACCTTACCCAGAATTACGGCATCTATCAACAACAACAAAAATTAATTTTATTATTGACACATGTGCCTCAGTCAATATTATGGGAAAATCGGCATATGAGTTACTTGGACGCGTGACACCCTTACTCAAAAAGCCGGTACCCAAAATTTATGCCTTCAACTAACTTACTCCCCTTTCAGTTCGTGGATTTTTCAAAACAAAATTTTTTTTTCGCTAGACAGGCCCAAAAGACATACCTGAACAATTCCCTCACTTATTTGATGGGAAAATGGGTTGCATCAAGAACTGCAAAGTCACCCTCCACATTGACAGATCCATAACTCCAGTTGCTCAAACACATCGTCGTATTCCCTCCCATGCCCGAAAAGATGCATAAAAGGAGTTAGAAAGATTGGAGAACCTAGACATTGAAAAGGTCGAAGGTCCAACACCATGAGTTAGCCCCATAGTTTCTGTTCCTAAAACAGATGGAGTGCGCCTTTGCATAGACATGCAAGAAGCAAATCGCGCAATAACACGAATCAAACATCCAATGACAACTAGTGACGATCTGATAGCGGATTTGAATGGTGCAACAGTCTTCAGCAAACTCGAAATGAGCAACGCATACCACCAATTAGAACTTGATGAAGCCAGCAGGTACATAACTTTCACCACATATGTAGGTCTCAGAAGATACAAAAGACTGCTATTTGGAGTCAATGAAGCAGCTGAGATATTCCAGAATGCCATATCAGAACTTCTGAAGTATATCTCAGGAACAAAAACCTGTCTGATGATATCATTATTGACAGAAGTAAAGTCTGCAACTGGGAAAGACCTACAGCTCCAAAAATAAGGCAAGCTATACAAAATGGCCTCTAGATAGACCCAGACATAAAGGAGTTTAAAAAATTCAAGGATGAGTTGTTCATCTATGATGGGCTTATCCTCAGGCAAAACAGGATAATCATACCAGAAACTCTACATCAGAAGACTATAGCTATTGCCCACTAGGCCCACTAGGCCCACCAAGGCATAATCAAAACGAAACAATGTATTCAGAGAAAATGTGTGGTTTCCAGGAATTGATAGGTTTGTAGAGAATACAGTAAAATCCTGCATACCATGCCAGGCATCTCACCCAGGCCACAGCCGACGTGAACCCCTACAGTCCACACCACTACCACCAGAACCATGGAAATCCCTTGCCATTGATCTTGTTGGTCTTTTTCCCTCAGGTGACTACTTACTTGTAGTCATAGATGAATACAGCCGTTTCACTGAGGTAGAAATAATCTCACCCACCTCAACAAGAGCAGTCCTGCCAAGACTTGAAGCCATCTTCTCACGTCTAGGAATCCCTACCACAATCAAGACGGACAATGGTCCTCCACATAACGGGGAAGAGTTTTCTAAAGCTATGCATGAGTTCGGGATACAACACAGAAAAATAACAACTCTCTGGCCAGAGGCAAATGAGGAGGAGGAACGGTTCATGGCCACACTTAACAAAAACATTAGGTCATGTGTAACTGAGGGTACACACACATGGATATCTCAACTACCCACATTTCTTCGTGTGTATAGGGGCACACCCCATACATCGACAAAAATGTCCCCATTTTAGACTCTCACAGTTAGGAAGATGAAAACCGGCCGACGTAGCATACCGTCTCAAGCCCCAACCCCAAACAACACACATGACAAAATAAGCAAAAAAATCTGTGAAAATGATTACATCAGTAAACAGATGTGTGAATATGCTGACAGGAAAAGAAAAAAACCTGTCCCTCAACATTTCAACCTGGCAACATTGTCCTAGTAAAACAACAACAACAAAACAAATTAACACCACCCTTCCCCCCGCCCTGCCTTACATAATAGATGAAAAGAAAGGCATCACACGGAACTCATCTCATTTTAAACCTATAAAAGGTTTATCACCTGCTTGTTTGAAAGGAAAAAATAAGAATGGCACAATAGATGCTGAGAGGCCTTGCCATTCAGCCCACATACCGTTTTCAGCTGAAACCTGTATTGACACCACACCCACATCATCACCAATCATCACCCCTTTGCTGGAACCAGAGATCTCCTCACCCGAAACCCCTACGTTTGACCCGAGACTACACTCCAGACCACAACGGCAAAGAAACCCCCCAAACTTACCTAAAGGACTATATCTTGAAACCCTTATATATAACGTGGAACCCTTATCCAAAGTAAGGGAGGATTGTTGTGTTTACAGTCGAAGGGAAATAACTTACCATTAACCCTTTGATTTCTATACTCTTATGAAAAAGAGATTTTAATTGTACTCGCTGGGCAGAGTAAACGTTGTTATCCGTCTCTCCGATTTTGTGCATTCATTTTTAAGATACAATAGGGAGGACATATTTAAAAAAAAAAAAAATTAAAAAAAAATTGCAATATAAGCTCTGATAAAAAATGCATTAATAATAGAAACCAAATTGCAATATGAACACTGGTAAAAAAATTGTTGTTGAAACATTAGTTCCAACAATTCATACACTGATGACACATGGCGCAATGGTAAAGACGTTGGTTAGTTCCAGTGACTAAACCCAAAGATTTTGCGTCCTAGGTAAGACGATAAACTCCACATAACGCGTTCTGGGTAAGACGATAAACTACGTCCAACAGCAAGGCCTCTGATCAGGAGGTTTTGAGGAGTGTGGAACCACCTCTATATTGCTGGTGTTCCCAGGTCCATCCTGACGCGGGGTGGTAGCACCTGTTAGGGTCCCAGCTATGGGCAAATAGTTAATCTCTAAACTGAGGTAAAAAGCATTATAAAAGTGTAAAAATAGGTTTTAATACCAGAAATACTTTGTAAAAAATTATTATCAGAAATAAATTTAAAAAACTATTTCCAGCAATACGTTTTTGAAAAAAAAATTACCAGCAATACGTTTTTGGAAAAAAAAAACTATTACCAGCGATACATTTTTGAAAATAATATTACCAGCTATACAATTTTGAGGAAAAAATATTTCCAGAAATAGATTTTTGACAAAACAAAAATATTACCAGGAAAAAGAAAAAAAGTTGTCGGGATTAAATGACCCATTGAGGTTGATATGCCGTAAAGAAAAACAAACCAAACCATTACCACCGAAGAAAAATTACCAGAAATAGATTTTTGGAAAAAAATATTACCAACAATGAAACTTTTGTCGGCATTAAATAACCCATTGAGGTTGATATGCCGCAAAACAAAACAAAACAAGCACAAAAATTTGTCAGTTCAATACCAGGCCACAGCAATGTGAACCAAAACTTGGAGAGTTCAGTTAAAGAGAAATAACGGCCGGAAGACGCATGGCACGTAGAATTAAAACAATTTAACCCGGTGGTCGAAATAAAGGGTTCGGTTCGAAATTCCAATCACCTGAAGAAGGCAGGAGCGTACAACGGCCGGAATGTTGTGAAGATGAGGATAACAGTCCAAATGATGTATCCATGTACTTGAAAATATCGGTTTCACTTTATTTTAAAACTGTTTTTTATTTTTTTTTTTTTTTGACTGAACTTAATTTTGAGTAGGACATTTAAAATTGCAATTCGGACTTATTTTTTTAAAATAATCTTTATTGCTGCTCATCCAAGGCATTCAGTATGCCAAAAGGAAGTACTCAAGTTATTACAAGACAATAGTTATGTTGCTGGTCAGTTATTGGCTTATAACAAAAATGTAACCTAATTTAATCTTGATCTCTAAAATGTACTCTCCTCACATATTTATCCCAGTGTGTCTTACACTTTTAAAACAAATTGTAGATTTTCGGTGTAGATATAAGCAGCTTCATGTCGCGCTGCTTAATCTCGTACACGCTCTGAAGTTTCCTTTTAGACAGTGTCTTTAAACTTGGAAAAACTACTACTGGCAAGCAGCCAAATCTCGACTTAGGTAATGCAATGTTGTTAAGAATTAACCCTAAAGGAAACGTGAAGAATTGTGAATCACCAAATTTTCTGGATACTTTGAACAATCCATGGGATCTCTACAGCTTCTTCCAATTCTCATATTGTCCAATTTTCCATTTTTTTTTTTTTTTTAATTGCCTCTTGCAATATTTCCGGGTGTTTTTTTTAAAAAAAAAAAAACGGGGATCACGGTCAAGTTTGAAATGTCGGCACAAAGTCTGGGATTTGGTTATTGAATCACCTCAGAAAGTCGTCTTAATCATTCTGCGAACAAATGTCCAATATTCAAACAACATATTTGCTGAAACTACGACAGTCAGAGAATACACAAGTTCACTCAGTTGCATTTTACTATAAATTTAGTAAGCCCACATATGAGAGTATGTACACATATGCACTGTAAGGTCTCCTCTAAATGGTTGTTATGTCAAGGTCGTGCAACAGGTTCTCGAGATACTCAAAATAACCAGATACTGAACAGACTTATAACTCAATCTTTAGTTTCACATACGAACTAAACCAATAACGCCATTTCCTTTTTCGGTGTACAAATTGATTCAAATAATATAGATGTATGCATAGACGCAGAGATCTGTAATATGTAAAACTAAAGCTGAAAAGCTGGTTACACAAGAAATGCATTTCTTTTATGGACTTCGGAAAGAAAGTTATTTTTACAACTCATGGAAACACAATAAGTAAAATTAATTTGGACACTCGGCTGGGAAATTTCCTTCTTCATGAATCTTGTCTGCGTACGATAATGAAAATAATGTAGAACTTCTATACGACAGTAAAATACACTGTTGTTAACTCATTCAGACATTCGTATCACCATTAATCATCAATTTACGCATATTGTCAACAAATTCAATGCAGCAAAATCGTATTTTTCGGTGTTGTCCAATTTTCTTAATATATATTTTTTTTCTATTTTCATGTAAAATTCTATGAGTTATTCACTTTTCTAGCTAAGGTTGTCACCAAGTTTGCTTAAAACATTTGTTTTTAATAGAGCTTTTAAATGTGAAAGCAAATGCTGACAGACTGGATAAACTGCAACATTATGAAGTCTGAAATTTTATAACATTTTGAATGAAATGAACTTGTTACGGCGCAACAAGATTGTACATTCTGGGACTGGATTTATAAACGATATGAATCTACGTTACATCACAATCCTCACGTTACTTCTTATAAAAGGTAAGTAAATTATCAGCAACTTTATATTCGCAAAACTCTGAGACATTAGTTAAGAGACAATGTACTGTGTAGTTTTCCGTGTCGCTGAGAAGAGTAATTCGCACTTATGAAAATGAATTGTATAGCACCGATTCGTAACGAAATCATAAGTATTTGTAGTTATAGTGCAATTCGTATGAAATGTCGATACTGCTTTTATAACAATATATTAAATAATGAATTTATGGTTTGAATATCACGTATTGTACAAGTGCATGAAGATTCTAATAGCAAGTGAAAATGGAAGTTCTACTCATTTCGAGTATGTAATACGTTTGAAAAATGTCTTTAATTGGATTTGGGATCTCTTTTTTGCTTTACTCTTTGTGTGTGAGCCCTTTTGTTTTGTTTTTTGGGATTTTTTTTTTTTTGTTTTTTGGGAGTTTTTTTTTTTTTTTTTTTTTATTTATTTATTGTAATAGTCTTAACTTTCATGTTTGTCTCTTTACCCAGAATGCACATGTTTCTGTTTCAATTATGAGCTGAGAGAAGCGGCTCCAAAATGTCTTCAAATACTCTTGCCAACAGGAGCTAACAAAATCGACGTAATAAAAAGGCCAATTCCCAATATCGACCGATTCCAACTAAAACAGATGTGCAGGTAATATATAAACAATTCTACATTAAAATGAAAAAATAAACAAATTTTGCTAATATTATTAATTTATTTTTAAAATAAAAGTTTTTTTTTAAATGTTAATCTCATATTTAGGTTGGACAGGTCCATTTAATTTTTTACCCAAATGCTTCACTTTTAATTTGCACTTTGTTCCCCATAAAAAATACATGAAAAAAAAATGTTTGAAATATGTTAAGGATCAAGGGATTTTTTATATAATATATTTTTTAATCCTTTTTAAAATCTTAGAAATTTTTTTTTAAATCCATTTTTGGGAGGGAGAGTTGGGGGGCATCAACGCTGGACTTTAAATTTTCACGAGAAATCTTTGTGAAAGCACACTGATTTGGAAATTTTTGCAAAAATCACATTGTTGGATTTTAAAGAAAATTTCAGGATTTATTCATAAATGAATGAAATTATTTTTTAAATGTTTCTTTCTTAAATCTTTGTAAAATATTTATTTTATGCAAACTACTCCCATCACCATGCATTCAATTTTTATCAACTTTCGAAAAATTCTTTTTTGTATCATTTGTTTATAAATCCTAGGAGAACTAAATTCATCAAAATTTTGATTAAAAGGAACCCTCAGTTGTAGAAAGTCCTCCTCGAATCGTAAAATAAAAAATATAATAAAACAAAGAATTTTTTTAATTAGAAAAGTGTTTAATTTCTTTTATGAATAAAATATATTATGGATGCTATTGTCTTAAGAAAAAAACATTCGATAAATAATGAACTTTTACAATAATTTCTGTTTTTTCTTCTATTTTTTTTTACATTGAAACTAAAATCTTTTAAAATTCCGTATTAATTTGTAGTGGTCAAGTGATATTGTTTTAGTATGTTGGGGACGTGCAGAATTTATTAATTATGCATGAAAGAATCAGAAGGAATTTGTGTAGGTTGCGTGACTTTCTGCATCCACAACAAATAAATAATAAACGAAATTTAAAATACAATTAAGAACAAGACATATTCAATTAGAAACTAATAAAACCTTTATATACAATTCAAAACAATATACAAGCAGGATAATTGATATATGTTATGTTGGCAAAATGTGTATGATGTTTTACTAGGTTTCAGAATGTCTCTCTTTGTAATCGTTCGTTCATTTGCAGTCCGTTTTAGATTTGTGTTGATATTAGAATTGTCAATATTAAGTGTCTTTTTAGAAGGAGTTCTTAAGGAGTGATCTACCTTTGACTGCAATTTTTTTAAGGTCATTCGCACATTGATGTTTACTTAATAGGTAGTGAATATAATTCACTTTGGATAAGCAATGTTTGAGAATCGATGTCCACAGAGTTGGTTGAGTTTTAATTGTGAGTGAGTCAGCGTTGATGTACCTTTGCGCGGTAAAATCGTGATTTCGAATGACGTGGAGTATGTTGGCAATTTCTCTGTGGGTGTTCGTCACTGACAATATTTATTAATGTAAAAAAATACAACAAATGTGGCACAAGGCCAAAAAGGGGGTTGGGGTAAAGGACGGTCATCACTTGTCTTAATATAAAACTTAGCTAGCCACAACCACTGACCCTAACATACAAAACAATATTCCTTTCACCAAAACAACACATTTATCCATACCTTTCTTACTACATCCACCAAAATACCTCTTTGACTCAATGCAAATCCTAAATACTCCCTTTATGTACAAATATTGTCTGTGGGGGGAGGGGCATAAAAACAACAATTTTTAAAAAGATCCCCAATGAGTATATACAAAATGACAAAAATATTTACAAGAAACCAAACAAAAATTAGTGTTTGCAATAAAAAAAAACACAAACTTTAAATGTGGCAGAAATATCAGTTAACCGGACGAAATCGATGCGGGACTATGAAAATAAAGAACACATTCATTCCTCCCAAGCATTCACACAGGCACACACTCATTCATACACAACAACAAATACGAAAAACACTCAAAACGAAAACGAAATGAAAGGCGCCCCGCATCCACCAGAGAACTGACATCACTGACCACCTAAACGAGGGAGGGTATGGGGAGTTAAACTAAAGGAAAAAAAATGGGGACAGAAATAAAAGGGACCAATGAGCAAGCACCCCCTAGCTAAGTTTACTGAAAAGAAGAAAAACTAAAAATCAAAAAACAAGACCTGCACTAACCTAATTTCGGGATGGGTTGCCTATGTTCAACTCAGGAATACAATATCCTAATGCCTAACCGGCATCAAAATGCCACTCAAGGTCAGCCCCTTTCACCCGGCACATACGCGCAAGATTCACCCACCTTTTGCCAAATTCTGATGAGGTGAGCCGCCGCCTTTACGTCCTAATCTTGACTTTAAGCTGATGCTTAAAGAACAAGATCAGTTGGGAAGAAGTGAACTTCTCGCCCTCATAGAATTCCTTCTGACGCGTCGTCCAAATCACGACTCTCATAACCCCTAGCAAGCAACAGAACACATAGTGTTCAGCCTTCGTCATCTGCGGCACCACATTGCTACAAACAGAACTGGCTTCAAGGACAAAAAACTTTCCCTGCAGCATGCGAACCATGAGGCCTTCAACAAACCTGCACAACGGCACTACCGCCTTGCACTGAAAGAAGGCGTGACCAATGGTCTCGACTTCCCCCGCACAGCGACGACAGTTTGGATATTTCTCCAAGCCTGCTGAACAAAGTCTCTTGCCGACCCAGAGGGCTTCACGAATCACCAGCCAGGTGAGTGATGCCTCATCGTTATTGAGGCATTTCAACCCAGGCGCCCAAGGCCATATTGAGCGAGGCTTCTGCTTCGTAAGACCGAGCTCGCCAATTAGATCATCTAGAACGGTAACTAACACTTGATACAATGCCTTGCGAGATAACGCCTGGGCGTTGGAGAGGCCATCCAAAGCCCGAAAGAGGAGCTTCAGAGCACGACGACATTCGCTGTAGAAGGAGCACTCGGCTTAGGGTCTACGGCCGGCCTCCTCCTGGCACGAGCGCACACTTCTCAGGGATGGGAAATGTTTACGGACGTCTTCTTTCCAGAAGGCGCCCACCTCATCCGATCCGCGACACATTCGGTCAAGAAAGGTGATGCGAAGCATATGTTGACGAATCTCAATGCTAGGCATACCCAGACCGCCCTCAGAAGGATGAAGGCAACAGATCTCGCGAGATACCATAGGGGCCTTGTCTCTTCACAAGAAAGAGAACAAGACCCGTACTAATAAAATTAGTCTGGCATACGGGAGTGGAAGTACAGAGAGTCGGTACAGGAGAATCGGATAGATGTGTGAAACACATACTTCCGCCCTTCCCTTCAGGGAAAGTCTCCACCGAGACCACAGATTAACCGCGATCTCGGCCTTCCCTTGTACTTCCGCCCAATTCATTTCCAACTGGAGATCAGGACCGAACCAGACGCCGAGTATCTTGATCGGCCCATCCGTCCAGAGGAAAGGTCCGGGAAGAGAAACTCCCTTCCACGCACCCAACCGCAAACCAACAGACATCGCGGTTGATCTTGGCCCCTGTCACCATCTCATACCCACTGATCTCCTTGCTGACTTCGTCAATCTCGGCTCTGCTCGACACAAGAATCGACACAAGAATCGTCAGCATAGGCAGAATACCTGGCTGAGGTGGTAGCCCCAGGCAGGGAAATTCCGCGCAGGACCGGATTCGCCTTTAACTTGCGAAGGAATGGTTCCAACGCAAGAACGTACAGCAAAGGCGAGAGCGGACAACCTTGACGAATGGAGCGAGACAATACGAAAGGCTTCGATCTTACTCCATTCACTTTCACCAGCGCACAAAAGTCGGATCCAGGAGCGAAAGTCGGCTCCGAAACCGGCCGCCGAAAGGACAGCCTCCAGAAACCGATGGTCAACCCTATCGAAGGCCTTGAACTGATCTAAATTGATCAGCGCGGCTTGACTGTCGACTTGTTCTAAGATCAAGCGTACCATATGAAGGTTATCCTGAATAGTCCTGCCCTTCACAGCACAAGTCTGTTCGGGGCCAATCAGACGAGACAGGACAAGCTGCAAACGGTTGGCTAAGATCTTCGGCAAAATCTTTAACTCTGTGTTTAACATGGTTAAAGGGCGAAAGTTCCCTAGCCCACCCCCACCGTTCTTGTCCTTACGCAGCAACTTGATCACACTCCTGGTGAAGCGTTGAGGTATAGACCCCTGCTTCATCCAGTGGTTGAAAATCAGTTCCAACAAAGGAACAAAAACGGGCGACTGTCTCAAGTAAACTTCGTACGGAAGACCATCTAGTCCCGGAAACTTATCCAGGCCAACCTGCTTCAGCGCTTCCCAGATTTCCGACTCTGTAATGGGAGCCTCGCACCTAGCCACTTCATCTGCCTCAAGGCAGGGAAAGTCAGCCAAATAGACGTCGAACTGAGCAGGGCTCAGACCGGGCTCCCTGGTGAAAAGATCCTGAAAGTAATCTCGAAAGGCCTTGCATATGCCCGCGTTTGTAGTCACGGTCCGCTTATCCAGCAATGTGACGCACGCTATATGTCGCCTAGACGCGTTCCGATTCTCCTCTGCACGCAGTTCAGCGGCCATATTCGTCGCCTCAGAAGACATTCTTTTTAGCCTAGCCCTAACTACCAGAGCTTGATCCTGCTTGATAAGCAAGGAGGACAACTCTGCCTTAGCTAAGGCTATATCCCCACTAACACGGGATTTCACGGCCCGATCAACTTTATCTTCTAAATCCGTTTGCGCCGCTAATCTATCTAGATTGAGTCGACGACTAAAATCGGCAGCAAACGTTGTAATTTTGAATCATTAGTAGCAGCTGGTCCCGGAAACCCTGCTCACCAAATAATGAACAGTTGAATTTCCAGTAACCAGCCATTCTAACCTTAGGCTTATCTAAGTTTACACGGACCAGGACAAGCCTATGATCCGTATAAACTATATAGTGGAAACTTGGACACCCTAAGAGCCCTACATCGACTCTCTTAACTAAGACTCGGTCCAGGTAGCTCGCAAGGGTGCCAGGAGCCGAGTTGCCACTATTTGTCCAAGTCTATGCTACCTACCGAGACTGCTCATTCCGGAACTTATCGACAAGATCAAACCCGCCGGTAAAGTCCCGAAATGCCTTCACATCAGGATTGTTAGTACCCTGATTTTGCCCTATACGATCTATATCGGGGTCAAGGACGGCATTCCAATCCCTCACTAAAACTAACCAACGAGAAGTCATCAAAAACGGCTCGATCTGCCGAAACAAAGCAGGCCGCTCAGCATGGTTATTGGGCGCATAAACCCCAAAGCCTTATCCTTTATGGTAGCATCCAGCACACAAAGCCTGCCCGCCGGATCTGCGAAGACAAGGGTACATGCAGCCTTCAAAGACCTGCTCACTAGCCAAGAGACACCCCTCGAACGACCATCAAAACATGCTGAATAAAGGGCGAACCCCCTAGACAGTATCTCACAGTCATGAGAAGAAAATCGGGTCTCTTGCAAACAACAAACATTCACTCCGAGGCGCTGAAGGTCACGAGAGAGCCTCGCCCTGCGAGACTCGGACCTCAGGCCCCGCACATTTAAAGTAGCTAACCAGAGAGCCATCGAGAAGTCCGATTAGGGTTGTTTACCTGAATTAAACATGGCCGGGGTAAGGATACCGACAGCCTCTCCCAAAGACCCATGGCCCATCTCAGTCTTGACGGTGCCATCCTGGGAGATACCGCCAATATCCCATGGAAACGTTAGTTTCAATGCTCTATATAGGGAGGGGTGAACTAAAACGGGGACCCTCCCTGTACAAAATTGCTTGAGATTTTCTAGCTGCTTATTTTGAACAATGGCTACAGGTAGGGCCATCTTAAACGCCATGATGGCCTCATCTACCATTGCCCAGATCTGCTTAGCACCCAGCCCAGTTCTAATGACAGTTAGGACCCGCTGGGCTTGCGGGAAATTCTGCGGGTTCTCCACGTCCAGGTCTGTATACTGGCTAACGGACAACAAATATTTTAAGTCCTTTAACCTGTTGCCGTAATCTAGGGCTCTCTCGGCCTGAGCCGGCGAAATCCGACAGACATCCTTCCCTGTATTAAAGATGTGCTTTTGAGCCCTCTTTCTCCGTTCTGTCGGATCCAGGGTCGGGCTTCTTTGCCTTTTAGTGGCGGAGGGAGGCATTTCAGATTTTTTAGAGGGGGAAGGACTGGGAGTCTGCCGAGGGGTATAGGAAAATTTTTGTTTAACAGGGGAAGGACTGGGAGTATGAAGAGGTGTATAAAAGGACCTGTGTTTGTAAGGGCTGGGATCTCGAGATTTGGGCGGGGTTGGCGAAGGGGAAGGTTTCTTCTTAGGAGAAAGTGTCTCCCGGACAGAAGATGTGGACGGAATTGGATTTGAAAGCTTTTGTTTATTCTTTTCTAATTTTTTCTTCAGATCCTTTAATTTTTCTGATTTCTCGTACCCGGGATCGAACTTTTTTTGTTGCTCCTAAAACTTTTGGAGAAGGGCCGGGGCATCGCCCTTAACATTGCCTGATGGAGTGGGGCTGTTCGTGTCTTTGGCCTTCGGGGCTTCAGGGGACTGAGGTCCCGCTGTCCGGTGCTTCCCTCTGGCCCTACCAGCTACCAGCCATTCCCCTCCCCCTTCTCCACTACTGCACTAGCAGCGGGCGAAGGCTCTTTGGGGAATGTGACCTTTTGTGTTGCACCAACCGGAGGATTAACCGACCTGGTCCCGGAAGCTGGTACGCCCATTACAGGCGAGGCGGATGGTACAGACGCGGTCAGAGGGGGATTTTGGTATACAGGAGCTTGACTACCAGAGGCCTTCTTCTCTGGGCAGGAGGAGGAGAGATGACCAGTCACTCCACACCTCCAGCATACCGGTCTTCGGCCCGTTACAATGACCGGTAACCTCAAGCTTCCTACATCCAGACAGTTGGGGATGGAGCGGAAGGCCTTCTCGTCCAACATTATATCAAAGCTCCCCCCCCGCTCAGGCTATCACAGGAGGCGCCCAGAATTCCGCCGTACTGGGAAAAGAAAGCAGCGAGATGTTCCCTGATAACATGAGTAGGAACCTCATATACTGTCTTTTTTGGGGGGATTAAACAAATGTTTCCGTAATGACTTTCTGTAGTCAGCCAAATTTGGCTTTTTTCTTATCATTAAAAATGAAGGCGTTTTTTTTTCCTTCTTATCCATTTTTCCGAAGGGGAGGGGGAAAAAAGGGGGGGAATAGTTAAACAAAATTAATTAAAATAAATAAATTAAATCAAAAATAAACAAGCTCACCCGAAAGCGAGACAACAAAATGAAATAATTATGCACACAAAAAAATTACATGACGAGAAAAACACGGTTCACTTATACGTATAACAAAAAACAATGAAGGACAAATATCGCCTAAAGGCGAAACAAAAAAAAAACACGTAAAAGAAAATAAACAATAAAATAAAAACGTTAGACAATAAAAAAACCCCAGAAAACTTCGACAAAAGCTGAAGCTAAAAAAAAATCAAAATGGCCGACGTCAACAAAAAATACGAAAAAATAGCACAAAGCTAGTTACAAAAAATCAAAATGGCCGACGTCAATAAACAAAAAAAAATACGCAGCAAAAACAGACGAGGCTAGACGCAAAAAATCAAAATGGCCGACCCTAAAATAGTCGAACCAATTAACAAAAGAAAATAAATTAAATAATTAATCAAAAATTAAACCGAAACACACGAAGATAGATTTAAAAAAAAAATTGAAGAAAATGAAAATCAAATAGGAAAACTAGAATAAAAGAAAATGAGCAAAAATTAAAGGCGGTACAAATGAGAATTAAAAAAGAAAAAACTGCAGAAATTACAGGGGTAAAAATGAAAATCAAAAAAAGAAAACTGGAATAAAAAGAAAAAATGTCAAAAATTAAAGGGGTTAAAAATTAAAATCAAATAGAAAAACTAGAATAAAAGAAAAAGTGCAAAAATTAAAGGTGGGAGGGGGGTAAAAATAAAATGGAGGGAAGAAAGAAAAATCAAAAAACTTTTTCAATACACAAAAATGAAAAATTAAAATAAACAAACTTTAACCAAAATGAAGTTCAAAATAGCAAAAGGGTAAATTCCAAAAAAGAGACGAGCGATAAAAGGCTGTCCTCAACAATCAGAAATCAAGACAAAAAGTCAAGGCCGACACACTGCCGATTCGATCGGTGTTCGTCACTGACTGCTTGGGTCAGTCGGCGTCTTCTCTTATAAGTTCTGAAAGTCCGAAATCGGCTCACTTAAGTTTTGGCGCATTTTCGTTTTGCCCGTGAAACTTTCAGATTATAGTGTCGTTGACCAATGAGATTTGTAGGTTGGTCTAGTACGGTTTTAATTGGTTGAAGTTTTCCGTACGTAGGCGTAAGATATAGACTGTTCTGTTACTATGGGTGATAGATAGGAAAAAGACGAGTCTACAAGTAAATTAAAACTGCATGTACTTGTAGTGAACAAAACAAGATCTAGATTTAAAATTTAAATGCTAAGCACTGACTCATTGATTTTGTTAGAAATTAAAAAGACTCTAATTTACAAACTTTGCTTAACACACACGCAAAAGCGAATCCAAAACAAAACTCGTGAAATTTCACACCTTGATGCGAAATGTTTTTTTCGGCCAATAGAAAACTAAGAAACATTTAAAAACAAAATTCAAATAATCTTCAATTCTTTTCGTGAGCCGACGCAAAGTTTATTCGTCGTCCAATGGAAAGGCCCGAATCATATCCGAGAGTGAATTCCCAAATGACCTTTTCAAGCCCCACAAACAAAATAAAAGACAGAAGGAGACGAGCGTACTAACACGTACCTTTACAAATGTCAAGCGAACGTTATTATTATCTCTACTTTTCTCCCTCAACTCTTTTATACTTGATAAACAAACGGGACATTTTCAGACTGAGCGATTACGTCAAATACATTCCTACCCTACGATAACGCTCATACATACATACATACATACATTCACACATACGTTCCTGCTTACGTACACATAAACTCATTCTTGCAAGGACTACTACGAACATTTTGACGACCTTGTATCAACCAAAATACATTAATTTTATTTGTAAAGAACTTAATTGATTTATATGTATATAAATTTGTTGTTTCACTTTACAATTTGATTTTCTTGTTTTATACCTCTCTTTTGGTGGGCTATCTAACTAACAAGGCAAAATCAAACTAATCTGTTTCAACATTATAACTGATAAACCATTAATCATAAACGGAAAAGCTCGCTATATTCAACGACTCGCCCTATTTTTTAAAATTCTGAATTTTTATGCTTATAAACGTTTCGATTTTTGTAAATATGAATGTCCAACATATCAATTACTAAGAGAGTTACTTATAATAAATTTAAAATTTATTAGTAATTTTCTAACATTTTTCCCATCAAGCGTGTTTGTATGTAGGTTTATAGATCAAAGTACCTAAAATTCAATAAAACATTATATTGCTTATATCTTTTTAAATGTTTAAGATTACTGGGTAGTTAAAATATTGTTGTACTCAAGTAATTTCTTTCACTTACAAACATCAGTACGTCAGAAAACACCCACTCCGCGTAAAATAAAAATGCTTTTCTGTGATGTTTTAAACTAAAAGTAATATTTGTTCCAATTCAGATTAATTAAACTTTAAATCAGCAAATTTTCTCAAATAACGTTTCAGAAAAATATATTTGATTTTTTTTTAAATATTTCTAAAAAAGAATTTTACTGACAGATCTTTCAATTTGATCAAATTGATTTTACTGATAAGAAGAGAAAAAAAAGATTCGAACCAATTTGAATTCGGTTTGAAATATAGCAAAGTATTTTGCTTATTGGGAATAAAATTAAAGCTTCAAAACAGATTTTTTTTTAATGCATTATTACTTCGCTCGTCTGTATCTACCAAGGCATATTATGCATTTCAAAATCCCTGTTACAGTAATTTTCAGCATATGTATAAATGGGTTAAAATATAATTATTACCAATAATTCTCTGTCGTTTAGTATTTCTGTCATTCTTTAGTAAGAGAATAAAAAAATAGTAAGATCCGCCTAGATCCGCCTAAATTTTAAATCAAGAAAAACTTATGTAATAATCATTAAGTAAGGGTTGGAAAACTTAACCTCATGGGGCATATTGAGGGCAAGATAGATAATGGAAGGTATTGAAAAACATCACGAAATTAATTTAAATAATTCACTTTGTACAGTATAACAAAAGAAAAGGAACCTAAGGAGATGGTCACACATGTGTATTTATAAGGATTCTATCTACATAAATATAATTATTCATAAATTAGAAATCCCTGCAATAGAAGTAATAAAAAGTTCTAAACAATTTTTCTCTTTAAAATTTTGAAAACGTTAGGGCAGATTTCTCTCTTACCTTGACCAGCGAGTCAATAGTGAGAAGAGGGGGAAAAAGTAAACAAAATGCGCCCACTAATCGCTTAGATCTTAGTCAAAATGTTTAGCTAGCGTGGGAGAAATTGAGAAGTTATGAGAAGCTACAAAGAATTTACTCCGTTTATTAAAAACGGAGTAAATTCTTTGTAGCTTCTATTATTTTTGTCTTTTTACTATTAAAGTGGCAAGGTCAAAAAGACAAAAATAATAATCTTTCATCAATTAAAACCTCAATAAAAGCAATAAAAAGTGCATGGCTGTGCATAAAACATTTATTATAAGACAACGACGTGAAAGGGCTTAAGTTCCTTAGGCTGACCTCCTTGCCCGGTAAGGAGATACATGTGCGAGAGGTGTCCTCTGGTCGTTAGCAACAGATCTTTTTCTTTTTATGTGCTGTGTACCTTCAGGGCGTAGGCGATCATGGCTCTCCACTTTCCCTATCCTTTGTAGCTCTCAAAAGGTTTCGTCCCTCTGCTACCTTCCCCACACCACGTTCTATCATCCACTTTCTTAAACTTGGCAGGTACATCATGCGTTTCCTTCTCCGTGTCTCTCTTTCCCTCTAGTCGACCTGTGAGTATCAGATGCTCTAAGCCCTCCTTTCTCATTACGTGTCCCAGAAATTTCAGCTGCCTCTTCTTGATGTTAAGTATAATCTTCTTCCTTGTTTGCATCCTCTCCAAAACCTCATCGTTGATCATATGCTCGATCTATAATATCCTTAGCATCCTTCTGTAGAACCATACCTCCGTTGACTTGAGTATCTTCTTTATCTTTGAGGAAACCGTTTAACATTCGCTGCCATAAAGGAGGACAGATATCACGTAACAGAACAGATAGAAAACCGTAATCGGCATTTGGAATGTAAGGACATTACGTCAATGCGGACAGCCAGAAGATATCAAACAGGAAATGAACAGGTTAAATATTAACATTCTAAGAGCATGTTAAACTATATGAGTAATGTGGATTTCGTAAGCGGCAATAACAGGATCATATACGCAGGTAGAGATAAAAATGAAATCAGTAGGCCTCCTACTAGAATAGCGCATATTCTGGGATACTGGTAGAATTCTTCTATTTAAACAATTAATAGTTATTCAGACTAACATTTTAAAATTTAAAAAAAAAATCCAAAGCAACGCTTAAAGTTGCAAACAGATGCATGCTGACAGTTAAGAGCAGATATAATAGCTTGTATAGCTTCGAAAATTCAAAGTGTAACACCTTCAAAGGAGACTCTTGAGACCTTGACAGACAAGATGATCCCAAGGAAAAAGACAAGGTGGGGTGAAATATTAGAATAATTCATTATCCTATTTACTAGGAGCAAACCTCCTGTATCCGGGTAAATAAGTAACTGAGCAAATACACAAATTAGAAAGAGGTTTAAGACAAGGATGTATCTTCTCACAAGATTGATTTATCTTTTACAGCAAAGTGATCCTATGAAAACTAGAAGTTTTACCAGGATTTATTACTAAGTGGCCAAAAACAAGATGCGCAAATGATACTATGTTGATGGCAGACAGAAAGAAAACAGCAGGAATTCCTAGACAAATTAGTAAAAGAAAGCGGGAAGAAAGAACTAACAGAAAACAGAATATATGGCTGTCAGCAAAATGAACAGCTAATGATCGATCTGCGAATTGCAGAAATTTAAATATCTGGAAAGAGTTTCAACAAACGATGAAAAATGTGATACTGAAATGAGAAGGACTTTAGAATAGCTTAAACAAAAACATTATAAAGTATTAAAACAGGAAAATTTCGTTAGAAACAAAGAATAGTTTAACGATATAACGATAAACTACATCCGACAGCAAGGCCTTTGCTCGGCAGGTTTTGGAACCACCTTTTAATTGCTGTTGTTTCCAGGTCCATCCTGAATCGGGGTGGTAGCACCTGTTTGGGTTCCAGCTATGGGAAAATAGTTAACCCTCAGACTGTGGTCAAAACACTATGGAAGTATAAACCGTTTTATAGTAAAATACCAACAATCCATTTTCATAGTAAAAAAAATTCCAGTAATACATTTTTGCAAAACATCACCAGCATTGCATTTTTGTAAACTAAATTATTAATGTTTTCAAAAAAATTAAATTTCGACATTAAATGGCCCATAAGTCGTTGATATGCCGCTAAACAGACATACCCAGAAACCAAGATCTGAACTACTATATCAGTCCTCCTATATGGCAGTGAATGTTGATAATTTCCGCACAGATGAAGAGGAAGACTTGCGACAACAGTAGGAGGATGCTGAGTATACGATAGATGGATGTGAGTAGCAATTAAGTTTTAAAGAAAACAGAAATAAAAAGAACGCTTATACTTAGAAAGAGAATTTTGGGGAAACAATGTGAAAAGAGGGCTTAGAAAATCTGCTACTCACAGGACATATTGAAGGTAAGAGGGGCAAGGGGAAACAGTGAGTTGTGTAAATGAATAACAGAATCATGAAATGTGAAGGATAGTATGGAGACAAACATGACTCTGAGCTACAAAGATTATGAAGCGCCATGAATGAATACGGCACATAAAGAATGAGACTTAAGTTGCGTGTGTTTGTAAATGCATACACAAGGACGTGGGTGCAATGATAATATTACTCAAAATTAATCCCATAATTTCATTTTGATTAATTTTTCAATTTTTCAGAAAACTAGAAAACTTTGAAACTTGTTTCCAAGATGTCGTTGATCTTTGCGACCCTTCTCAGAGAAAGATAAGAATCTTGTTCAAAAGTTTGAAAGAATCATTTCGTTACCTTTGCGACAGCGGACTTGAAGGTAAGCATCTTTATGCTCTTCAGTTTAGGATGATGACATCAAATGTAGTATAGTCCTTGTTGGTTAGTGTTTAGACGAGATGACTTATCAAAAACAATCGTATTTTCGCTGCTGCATTAGATACAAAAAAAATTAAAACTGTGTTGTAGAGAAGGGTTCAGTAAAAAGTCCTTTTTTTATGAATCTTGTGTTCCTGTCAAACGTAACTTTTTTGATCAATTTTTTTCTTACTTTTTCGTGTAATATAGCTTTCTATTTTCACAGTTTCAATAATAACTGTTAGAAAACTTTCGCTTTTTTCACATCAAAACACTAGATTTATGAGGTTATGATAACTTTTGTTTTCATGAAAGAATTCAGAAATATCAAGCAGAAAAATAAAATATTTTAAAAAAAATGTCACGGCCAAATAGTTTAGACACATCAATTATCAAACCTACCAAGTTTTCCTGTGGGAAATTCCTTCCTTTGTGACACTGTGTTGTGGCATTTTGCTTATTTTCTCGACGGAATTGTTTACTGCGGTGAGTTTTTTTTTTTTTTGTTTTTTTTGTTTTTTTTAGTTTAGTAAGATATAATTTGTTTGATCAAATACTTCATTTATCGTGTATTCCGTTATTAATTTTCTTCTTGATATGCGCAGCCTTTTTTAAAATGCGTATTAATATGTTAACATTTTGTATTAGGTTGGTGCAAAAATAATGACGTTTTGGGTTTGTTTTTTTTTTTTGTGTATTTTTTAACGTCAAAAAACGACATTATTACGTCATTATTTTTGCACCAACCTAATATAATACATATAATTATAATACCAATGTATTTCAACGTGAATGATTTTAGTCCGGTTTCAAAATGAACAAAATCCATTCATGTTAAAATACGTATCAATTTAAGAAAGTAAAAGATGCTTTCTTCTGAGAGGATATATGAATTAAATAAGATTTGTCTCTAAAGTGAAACCACAGTCATCCCTCGGTCCCTACGACGGGGGAATTAGTCATGCCCACTCTCACGGACAAGGTTCATAAATTCTCCAGTTCCTGCCACTGTATTTGCATATAACAAAAGGAAAACTTATTTTAGCAGACGCGTTTCGTCCTCTGGGGATTTTATCAAGGTATTTCCATTACAGGACGAAACACCCAGGTACTACATTCTGATCTGCTATTTGCTCAACCTTCTACGAAGGTGGGATATAGCATAAGGAATTTTAATGAGACCAATCACGTATATTCGGGCCGTAGTCGGGAACCAAATTGTCAATCCCTGTGACCACTGACGCACAGGCATCATAATACTCTGACCCCATCCTTTTTTATGCATTGGTGGAGGCTTTTCCACATGGTTGGAATTCTATGAAGACATAGTACCACGTCTTGGAGAACGGGTACACAAATGAGGTAATTGGATATTTACAATACTCTGGCCCAGATTAAAAGACTAGTTAGTTGTGATCTGATTCTAGTATGTATTCCCTTTCTCCCGAGGGCAAATTCGATACATAGTTCTTATCAATATAGAGGCCCACAAGGCTGTTTATTGACAAAGTAAAAACATGAATAGTTCCTGCGACCACTGTCATACTGACGTCGGAATCTTTACACACCCTCTGTTGGTGCAACGAGATAGGTGTTACTGTAGGTTGAAATCTCTGGTGCAGGGCTTGCTTCATCGCAGGCCGTGAACTGCCCGAAAACAAAAACACGGTTCTTATGTCTTGTATGACAATAGAAGACGGTAGAGAACAAATGTTACATTTTGACTCCAGTAAGAAAAATGAGGAAGTACGGTTCAACATTATTTAAAGAGCCGGGTAAGTACTTGAATTTTATGAAGAAGGCACACAATGATTACAGGGATGTGCCTATACATCATGCTGTATTACTACATGAAACGTAAATAATTGTTATATTGTAGGTATGAGCAAAAATGTTAATGGGAAATCGACACCAAAGGAAAAGAAAACATTTGAATAAAAGTAAATTTTAAAATTAAATTTTTGAGTCATTTCTAAGGATTGGAGAAATTCTGATAGGAAAAAATAGTTCGTGTGTACAATGGGAAACGGACAAATAAGTTAAAAAAAATGTTAAAAGTTAAATATTTACATGAAATAAATCATTCGTTGAAACTACAAGGTTTTCTTTGTTTAATTATGCAACTATCAACGGAGACAAGCATCCTAACTTTGTGTGAAAAGTTATTTAAACAAAGCACCCTATACCTTTATTTATGTCTGGCATCGAATAAGTAGATGTTGACTCGTGTATATTTGTGTGTAAATATACTAATTCATAAATTTATTAATCCAATAAAATGCTACACTGACGATAGTCTACAATAGAAAACATTCTGTCATGTAAAATATGCTTGCATATACGGTTGTTGAATTGAAACGAATCTACGCCTTCTATTACTTTTTGCAGTAATAATCAAATTTTAATAAAATCTCTAACGTGTAAATAGTTTAGCGTCGTATTAAAAAACTACCCAGAAAAGGGAATTTTATATGTATATATATATATATATATACAAGTAAAAGGTATGTCACTTAGTTGATTGATGTTACCTTCATCATACAGCCCGTCCAATCGTCAATTAACTGCTTATACTTCTCGATTTTTCTTTTTTTTATATGCACTTATCATTGATGTAATTTTTTTTTTTTTGTTTTTGCTTGTTTTTTTTCCCGCCCTAGGAAGAAACCGCTAATAATAAAATCTTAAATAAAATTAGAAATGTGTAGATGTAGTGAGAAACACATTACGGGGTATAAAAGTGATTGTTCAACCAATTGCCGATTTCCATTTTGCATCCATCTAAGTAAGTAAATAAATACGAAACGTTACGACAGGTCGTAGTCAGTCAATTACAAAATGCTACCTCGTCTGCACAAATCTACGCGAATCGAGATATGCGAATCGGCTTGATAGAACAAACAAAAAAAATCTCACCAAACACCGAATCTATATAACAACTTAACACGCTCGTACTTCTTTTTCTCCTGTGAACTGCGACTAATACTTTTACTAAATTCATGAACTTTCTCTACATCAAACACATATCCATTTCTACAAATATTTCAAATAAGTCTACTTACTATGAAATGATGCGCCCGTAGAAAATTAACTTAAAAACATATTTAAAATATAAAAACGTAAATTTATCATAAATTAGTTTTAACTTTCACTACATTTATTGGTAGTTTATTTACCACATTCATTGTCTGGCCAATTAATAACGCGTCTATGCTTAAGTGAATGGAGAACAGGTAATAACCTATTTTCACAAAATAAAACCAAAACCAGTCGTAATAAATTAAGCATGACCTGATGCTTAAAGTTTTTTTTCCCCTGTATTTACATCAGGCAAATGTAACAGATGCTTGCCAATACAAAATCGAATGTAGAGTTCAGCAGTTGCTTACATTTGATAAAAGCTACAAGTTTGCAAATGTATAGTGGGAAATACATTTTTTCCGATTTTAATTCGAATTAAATGTATTCATTTTACATGCCGTAATTATTCTTATACTTTTGGACGATAAAATTTTTAAACAAAAAATTTCGTGCATAATACACACAGACGTTTAGGGTTTGTAATAGTTAAATATAACTGAAATTTAACATTTGCTTAACATTTTATTCAGATCATACCAGCTGAAAATAAGACGACAACCATACCCAAGGAGTCAGGTGTATACACGAGAAGGGGTTGGTTTGACAGAGGGATGATGTGAGACTGGATCAAAAGTGTGGATGAGACGGTCAAATGGCCTGCTGAAATAGCCATCCTTAATCGTCCTCGACTGCATTCCTCCGATACTATTGACAGATTGACGTGAAACTTGAATCGATAGAAACCGATTTTACCATGTTGTGGACTGTGGCTGTGGTGTTGAGTATGAGTTGAAGAACACATGTGGGTTAAGATTTTCCTGCTAGCCGGTCCAACTACATGAGAAAGTTGGACTTTAATTAAGTCCAAAGAAGGCAAAGAAAAACAAACACAAGACCGATAAATATATGTAAACAAATATATGTATTAACAACAAGTACAAGTTACAAGTTACTACATGGACAGTTACATGGACAGAGTGTGTGTGGTGAAATATTATATGTGTGTGTTGTGTTGTGGTGAGTGTTCGTACGTACGTGTATTGTTCTTAGCGTGTTCCCAGCATTTGGGAAACGCTGTATCTGTGAGCGTTCACATCTGCTAAGTGGTAAGGCTGAAAGCCTGAGGCAAAAAAGATTTACCTCAAGGTGGCGGCCCAAAGGCCTGAGGCAAAAAGAGGAAGAGGCGAAGGGTCAGCGAGTATTTATAGCCAGGGAAGAGAGAGACCCCTGGTGAAAGGGTTAAAGAGCTAAGGAGGAGCTAACTCCGACAATCATCATTCCTGATGAGATGACTAGTGTTCTGGACATCGACATCAATAAGCCATTTAAGTTCATTACTCGCAACAAATGGAAGCAGTGACTGGCAAAGGGGTACAACTTACTTCTACAGGCCGTCTTTTAATTGGAAAACTGTCAGAGTATTCCTGAAATCATTGGTAAAGTCATTCAAAAATGTTGAATCACGAATACATTGGAAAACAGTGAAGATGATT
>OZ010600.1:38794018-38836518 GCA_963932145.1 Acanthosepion lycidas | reverse complement strand
TTTTTATTTTTGAATATTAGCCATATGAGGACCAATTGGCGTCTGAGGACAAATTCTCCTTTGAACAGGTGACCCCAATATTATTATCTGCTAGAATCACTAAACAAATTCAAAAAAAAATTAAATTTAAATTAGAGAAATCTACGATACAACAAGGACCATATTATATTTAAAATAAATTTTCTTCATTGAAAAAGTGTTATTAAGGTAAACTATAACTTTAAGCGAATGTCTTTTCATTTAGTCTGCACTCGATTTTCTTTTCTTATGCATCCATTTGTCTAAAAGAATCTGGTTCATCTAAATGATAATTTAAATGCCAATTAATTAACGGTAAGAATTAACTTCCTAACGAGAATTAAATGAAACCTTTCTTTTTAACAGTTTTATCAATGAAATTATAGCCTGTGCAACAAACGTCGCGCTGATGAACTGTGGACCAACGGCTAAAAACCTTACAGAAGTAGTGTACAGAAAACACTTGAATGCTATCTATGATGAGTGGGGTTGTTCCTACCTGAGTGAAGGTAATAAGCATTTATTATATAACCATCATTAATAATAATATCATTAAGCGTAAAAGCAAGATATACGCAAGTATACGTAGTAATACTAAGTAGAGATATGAGATTTTTGTTTCAGAAAAAGAGAAACTGGCAGAGATAAGTGTTAGTCATGGTGGCATTTAGTCCTATTATAATCATTTTAACTCATACCACCAGTATTTGATGTTGCGGATCAAGTAAAACTCTTTAAAAATCTCCTGTACTCATGTCAACTACAACACTGTTTTAGTCTGAATTTTATCACCTCTTCCTTGGACTTTTTGTTTCTGGAGTTTTTCTTACACTTCCTCGAGTAATTGTTTTAACGAAAACAACGCTCATCCCTTTATTCCACAGTCTCTTTAGGTAGAATATTGACATTTCCGCTTAATTCCATTCTTACACTATAATCCGATAGAACAATTTCACCTACGGATCTGTTTGCTTACAAGTCATTTACCTTAGTTGAGTTGATACAGTACCCGTGCTAAATACACCGAATGGGGAGGGGAGACCTGTTGAGGAGGGCCGGAAGGGTGAAGAACTTCAGCAACGCTCTGGAGGCCTCAGCCACTTTTATCAACTTTTTTTTTTACTCACGATACATTGTCAAACATCAATTATAATATACCACATGTATTACGGATATGTTTATTTTGTTAAAAAAATTGAATGCATGTAAAGAAAGAATTAATATTATTTAAGGTAAGTTAACACATACTTCTAAATAAATATTTTTGATGCACTTATTTGCGTATGATATTAAAATAAGATGTAAAAATTATACTATTACATTAAATATCCGCATAAACTGTGCCTCTTATTCTGTAACTGTCTACCTCGAGTGGCCCCGGGCCTTGCATAAGGTTAATCTCACTGTAAAAAGAAAAACTAAAAACATTCTTTTTTTTTTTCTCAATCTACGCTAAAAATAGGATAGCTCGCAGCGTCTACAAGAACAAAATAACTCTCCGGGGACAATTCTGAGACGATAACTAGGGATGACTAAAAATTTATTCAGTTGTCCAACGCATTGCAAAACAGCCAATAACACTCTTCAAGATGTATAGCTTCCTTACAATAAATTCATTTTGCGACTACTCATACCAAATAGTCACTCAGTAAGGAACATAGTACTCTCCCAAAGTATGTAAAAGAACTCTTTACTTTTCCCTGTCGTAACATATTTTACAAGAAGTTGATTATTCTCCAGAATAACACCCCTATGATCTTTTGTTTTTACGGCTGTAAAGTTGACCTATTTCTAAATAAGTATATTTCTTATTTTACGGTATTTTTCTTTAGGTATTAGTTGATTAATTCTTAGATGAAACAATTATCTTAATTTTCTTCTTAAAAAAAACTGTAAGAACGTCAACACGATCAAAGCCATCAACACTTTGTTTCAGTGCACAGATCTATGTTTAGTCCTGACACATGACATTCTTAACTAAAGACCAAGTCCTAGTACATCCCACCCACCCGCAAATTAAAGACATATATCAAATCTTTGTTCAACTGTGAGCGAAGATTTCGGTTTGCGGTAGTTCGCTGCTGTAGTCGTCTTTTCTTGGTATATTTTTTCTTATAACAATAATATATAATTTGGTAAAGCTTCCGATCTATAGCTTCCTACTCCGTTAACCAGGGTGTACAAAATATATGCATTTTAATTATTCACAATAAAACATTTTTAATGGAAAAATATATTGGGACTATGAATTCTAGAACAAAAATGACCTGAATATGAAAAGAAATTTTTTTATTTTATTTAACTTGTTTAGAAATAAAGTAAATATTGTGATGACTTATTTTGTGATAAATATACTTTTTACGATTGTAAGTAGAAGTAGAAAAAATGACTCTTAAAAATGCGTGGTTTAGCAACAGGGTAAGAATTATTCATAGTTCCAATATGGTTTTTGTTTTATGAAAACTGTTTTAACGCGAATAATTAACTCAAAGATTAAAATGCGAAATTAAATCTGAAACTCTTTTTTGTTTTTTCTATAATGTTGAAGGCGTTAACAATTTGCAGTTAAAGAAACCCTAAGCTATACTTGATAAGTTCAACACTAGTACAATCTTCTCTTGCATTTGTACGAATGTTCTCTTTTGCAAGTCATCAATGTGCTCACCTTCTGACATTGAAGATAACCATAAGTTCACTTATCCCACTGATCATCACTTAGAAAATATGTTTTTGGTGATGACGAAGAAAAGCATGAATAATGTTTTCCCATTTATTTTTTACTCAATCGGTAATATTTATTTTTATTTTACCAAGTTCAGATTAGAGTGAAAATTATTGGATATAATTAGACTTCAATAAATTTGGATTTTATATGAATTCTACTTTATGCAAATTGGCATGAAATAGTGATGGCCTCTTATCAGACTCTTGGGGCACATGTGTTCCTATCGCCAACACTGTCTGATGGTATTTTAGTACTCTTTATTTTTAATAAGTTTTTAGTCATACCAT
Source organism: Acanthosepion lycidas (assembly GCA_963932145.1). NCBI lineage: Eukaryota > Metazoa > Mollusca > Cephalopoda > Sepiida > Sepiidae > Acanthosepion > Acanthosepion lycidas. The sequence goes on along the minus strand of OZ010600.1, from coordinate 38,833,488 downwards.
TTAGTCATCTAATCTGTTTTTGTATTCTCTAATATATTGCATTCGTTGCTTATAATGAACATACACACACTATCTATCCATATCATTCTTTATCTCTTTATACAAACGAACGAAATTTGCTGTTTTATCAATTTTTTTTTTTTTTTTTTGGTCTTTAAATAATTAGCCCAAATGCTTTAATCTTAAACTTTGTTGTTTTTTTCTTTCACAGAGGATATTTTGGGCATCACCGTAGGCGGTGCTGTAGTTATAAGCATTGCAATTGCTATCTCCGTGTATTGCTGTCGAAGGAGAACGGTCGTGGAGCCCCTCTCTAGCACACCAGGATCACCGACGTCTTCAACTAATTCACGGGACTACGCCAACAGATCTGTTGTTAAATTAGAGAGAAAATCCAATTCTGGCAGCAAGGACGAATATAAAAGAAATTATAATTATAATGTGTTTGATGATGGATTTGGCTCTTTGGGTTTACGGCGTCATCCACGTGAAAATATGCCGATTTGTCTGAAACTGGGTTCAAGTCGAGGATCCGATGTTGCTTTGGGTTGAAATGTTGCTTTGTTTGTGAATTATTTTAAAACCATGCTTAAAAAAGAGAATAATTTTTACTGACTCATATTTTTTTTGTCATGGAAATCAGTATCTACTTTGCAAACAGATTCAGCGTGACAAAAACCGTTATTTAAATCAATATTTTTTTTTTTTTTTGTGGACACGATTGCATATTTAACATAAAATTTCCGATATTTTTACATTCATAGAGATTCTTGAAAACGATACTTTAATTTTATTTTCAATTTTCAGTATTTTAAATACTGAAAAACCAGTAAAACAAAAATCAGTAAATCTTTATTTAATTCCATTAATTTTACTGCACACTGATGCTAACATAGAAAGGCTTTTAGGATTTGTTTTCTACTTGCATAAATTCAATAGTGCGACAATTCCTTACTGTCGTAAGTTTAGTTTAGAAACCAATGAAAATTTGACTGTTTTAGTAGAAAATGGACCCCAAACCACAGAAAATTACAAAGTTCAATGTTGAACCATTTCAAATAAAGAGCGAATGGATAAAGAATTTCGGTATATGAATTTCATTGGAACAGAATGAACAAAATTTCTAATTTATGAAGGATAAAATAAATACTTTTCAACAGTATAATATAATTTGATACGCTCATCCAATTTTGATGTTGCATCATCACATGTAATTAAATATTTTATAGAATAACCGGAGATTATAAAATTTGAGTACGGAGGAGTCGAAACATCAACCAAAGCAGCACTATCATCCCTGGAAGTGTTATGGTAAATGTTTAGTGGAAGAAAAATACATTATTTTTTGTTTTTGTTTTTGTTTATATTTATTTTATTTAATTAAATCGGCATTTTAATGTTGAAAAACCTGAACAAAGTTTGTTGTTTGTGTCTATTAAAGTTTAACATTTGGAATCTGTTTCAGTTTGTTTTTCCGGTGCATGACTCGAGATGATACCGTTCTAAGCAAACGGTAAACCCTATTTGAATTTTCTTGTGAAGCAAACATATTTTTTTAGAATTATTGATATTTAAGTCTGCTGAATTTAAGTGATTGAAGAAGATTAGAATATTTGTAGAAACAGATTTTCCCGTAAGTGTGCTATGGATAATTAATACATTTTTAAAGATCAATAATACAAAACTTCGACTGACAGTTTATCCTTTTTACTAATGGCAACGGAATTAGAATAAATGTGATTAAGCCACATTTATTTACTAGATTCACCTTATTATAAATGATGCAAACGTCCGTTTTGATCTTTGTTTTAATATTTATATTTTCATAATTTATATTTGTGAAATTGATTACTTGGAAATGGCGCATTATTGACTGACTTGAAAGCAACGATAACTCTTTAACTTATGGAACAATAAATACTTTATAACATTACTTCTTTATGAAATAGATGAATCAACAGATCCAATTGAATTGATTCACCTCAAAATTAACAAGACTTTCTATTGATGCCAGGAGCATTTATCTAGCATGTTCTATTTCCGATCTGGCAATGAAAAACAATAATGCAATGATCTCTTCTTTTTTTTCTTTTTTTTTAAGATACGATCAGATAAGATTGTAAATTATATATTAGGAGTTTACATAAAAATTATAGATTTCAGGACCTGAAATTGTTTACTGAAACTTTAAATAAACTTTTTATAATCGTTTAGTAAATATTAATATAAAATTATGTGACGATTACTGTAACAACTGCAATAAGGGTCAGGTTCCAGGGCAAGTATTAACCTGATGCCTCCACCTACGTAAAATTAATACTTTCACAAGAAGGTATTAATTTGTTAATAATTATAAAAAATGAAAAGTCTATAAAAAAAAACGATCAATATTAAATGATTATGTATTTTTTAAATTATTAAATCCCGTCACGGCTTCTCAGTCGCTTATGAATTCATACGGATCGTAGATTAAGCCCAGTTGTGTTCCCGATACAACAGAACATCACACAAAATACCCAGAACTCTTCATCTCCCTGAAAAATGTTCCGATCAAGTGTTACCTCTTTTGGGCACTTCAGACCACACACTGGCCAGTGTTGATGCCAAATCAAAGGCATCTCCTGATGTCACGTTTCATAAGACTTTCTTTTTTTTTCGGTACTCCAAAGCTGACTATGATATTCACCGTAAACACTACTACAATTTCTATCCCAGAGTACAGTGTAGTAGGACCCTTTCTGCCCTCAATCATTGCAAGAGAGTTTTACAAAATGCAAAGAACCGCTATGCACAAGCCAGTCCAAGCCAAGATTGATAGCAAAACCTTTGTTCCGCTGATTTTTGAAAAATCTCGAACAAAATTATCAATAAAGGTAAAGCGTCAGTGCATATTATCATAAATGACGAAGTTATCATGCTCGTCAAGCTAACATCTTCGCAGTGAACTTTACTTCTAAGTCTCCGTTAGATAACAAAAGCCATCTTCCGAAGCCGACAATACTTCACAAGGACGATCACCTTAGATATATCAAAGGCTTTTGACACGGTGTGGCATAGCAGACTGCTATATAAACTCTCCACCTATGGAATCTCTAGAAGAGTTTTCTTCGTTATTAAGTTCCTACTAATAGGTGGGTCCATTAAGATCGTTTTAAGTGGCCAGTCTTCTGAGGCCCAAGGGACCAATTCAGGCGTATCCAAGGCTTGATCTGACATTTTATATTAATAAACATACTTCGAGCTTTAGTAAATATCTGTACAAATAGTCCAACAGTATATGAGTGTACCTCCAATAGATTAAATGCCCAGTTGATCACCCCTGCGACCGATCTCTAACAGACCAATGGGGGAATAACTGTCTGGTCACATTCAACACCACAAAAACTAAACCAGCAACACTCCATCATCATCCAGCAGGCACCGAATTTTCACCTATCATAATGAACGCGTGTTCTCTCAGCGTGGCAACTGGCCTTGAATGCCCATTCGGTCTCAAGCTTACTCCAGACCTCAAATGGAAATCATATCTACGATCCGTCGCTAAAGATGCTGGAAAATGGCCGCTTCTTCATACCGCTCCATTAAGTACCAAACTCTTTTACAAGAACCAGGTCAGATGAAAAATGAAATACTCCTGCCATATCTCCGATGAAGCTTCCCAGTTCTCAGTTTCTACGCTTGATAGAGTTCAAAAGCATCTACGCAGCCTTGTAGGCGATTCCTTATTTTCACATATAGCAAGCGTCATATAGCAAGCCTCTCACTGTTCTATCGCAACTTCCATGGAAAATTCTCGGACGAACTGCATTTCTTGGTTCCGCCAGTTCTAACTTTTCCAGTTATGATCCGCCATGTCACTTACATTGTTGCAAATCACCCATCTTCCCTCTGTATTCCATTGGTGAGAAATAAGTTCCCCTCGAGCAGCTTCTTCTCACGAACCACTGCCCTGTGGAGCAAGAGGATGTTTCCTCGATCACTACAATCTTAATCTGTTCAAGTCTAGCGTTAACTGTTATCTTCTTCTCTTATCCGTATAAACTACCTCTTACTGTAATCCCAACCTCGAGTGGGCTCAGGCCCTTGGACAGTGTGAACTTCACTGTAAAAAAAATGTAACTGCAAGCTATGCCGATGGATCTCAGTTCAGCTAGGTAAATGGAAATGGAAGTACTGATAGTGGGCAAAAAAGCGAGAGTAGATGTGCAATGCACTCAGCTCAGCTTTTCCATTCAAATAGTTTTTGTTTGTTTAGATCAACTAACTGCAGTTTCGATGTTCTGTAATCCTTTTTTTCAATTCTTTTCCAGCTGGAGGTTCAGTGTATTTTGCCAACCTAATTGAAAGGGTCGCAAGCCAACAGACTTAAAGCAGTTTACTGTGTCCCTTGACACTGTGTCAAATTTTCCGATTTCTTTGTCGACATTCATAATCTCAGTTCTGCTCCTTACAAGTATAGAGATGTTTCCGAGATAGGCAGAGAACATGGTCGAGGCAACATAATCCCATGCAAGACAGAGATTGTCTTCAATTTATGCAGAAAGGTTTCTAATATAATTACAAAAACGGACCAGCTTCACGAATATATTATGAACAACATGAAAAGCCTCGATCACTTCCATCGCAGATCTGGGGATCACTTACAGAAGGTGCATCTAAGAGCAAATGTCCGGCTTAAAGCCAACCGCGGACAAAACAGTCTCCTGAAAACAATAGATGAAAAAGATGAGACATGTGGGAATTGACAAAACTTTCCATTTGATCAGCTGAAAGCACTATTAGTCAAGATTATATAAGACTATAACAACCCATTAAGAGCAGTACCGATGCCTTAATACAGACGGACATGCCTTCTTATCCATTAGAAAAAGTAAGAATAGATGCATCGGAACTTTATTAGGTGCACACTCAGATTAAATTTATATACAGCGAGTTTTGTAGATTAGTTACAAAATTGGTTTGAAGCATATGTGTTAAAGGATAAGACTGCACAGGCAGTTACAAATTTATTGATGAATGAAGACTTCCCTAGATTCGGAGTGCTCTTAGAATTGATGATTCATAATGGGCCAGAGAATATTAATGAAGTAATAGGACAGACCTTAGAAAGACTGAACTTATACATAACTGTCTACGCTAATCACCCACAGAGTCATACGAAATTGAAGCGTTTTCATCAATTTTTAGCTGCCTTTGATACCACATGACAAAGATTTATGGTCTTCAGAAAGTTCCCATATTCCAAAATAAACATCATGCATCTCGGAAATATTTATTTCGTACCCAAAATTCAGGCTTAAAATTCAGCTTGACTGCATTCTGAAAAGTGACATGTATTATTGAACAGGTCATATAAATATCTTATCGAAAAATATTTTATATATGAATGTCAAAATTTCCTTATATAAACGTCGCAGCCAAGAAAAATAGACACGAAAAGGGACACAAAGAATAAATCTTTTTTCAATCCAGATCATCTCGCTACTTCTGCTTCTGTCACTAACAAACATTCAGACACTAGCCCTAACAGACAAGAATACAGTGCGAAAATCAAGGTGCATTATATTCTTACGAATTATTGATGCCCAAAAGTTAATAATTCTTTATTCCTTAAATACACTTAAATTCTTCTATTTTTTTTATTAAATCAGTTTTTAGTCATCAACAGTCAAAGAAGTTACTACGGCGGTGGGGGGGGGGGCTATAACACCGACCTGTTTATAACTATAAGTATTAGTATATCTGTGATTCGAAAGGAAGAACTAGATTAACCTCTAAAAATGAGTTATATCGGAAAACATTTCATATAGAACACTGAAGTATACAAATAAAAGTAATAAAAGAAGCGAGGTACAGGTTTACAGAGTAAGGTGATCGTGCCACCAAAATAAAAGGGACCACCAGCAATGAAAGAGAAGCAATAGTCTTTAGAAGGAACTGAAAACCCAATCCTAAACAGGAAACAAGGGATAACACTCTACTCCTGATGCAAAAAATAAATAAATAAATAAATAAATAAGTGTGTAAACCGGAAAATAGGTTAACCTAACTAATCCTACAAAAAAATAAAAGAATAAATAGTAAATAGAATTTCAGACTTTTACCAATAGGGTCCGGTAAGTCTCCATGAATATTTAAATGAGATCTAATTGAGCTATGGTCAGAAACGTGTTGAGTGAGTGTTCGTGTCAAACATGTTGTAGTATGGCCTATATAATTATTTACGAAATTGGATTGATCAGGAATACAATTCCTTAACGGGTATTTAAATTCGTAATCTATAAACATGTTTGACTGTTTATTCCGAATTGAGGGCGGCTGGAATTAGAGTGGGCGTATTTGAAAATCTGTCAACACGCCATTTCCGCTGTTGAATAAAGTGAGATTTATACTGGGAACGAGATGTTTTATATACAGGCCCTCTTTCACAGCGAGATGCTTTCGGTAATGTGATTCATATAAAACCCTCGTGTTTTAGACCAGAATTTTCCTTAAGGATGTATACATGAATAAGCCACAACTTATCCTACACAGAGAAATCAAAACACATTTTTAAAAAGCAGTATATGAAGGGGGCAAATGTAAATAAGGACTTACTTGTATCGCTCCCAAGAGGGACACGTTACGGTCCTGGTGATACGCCTTTGGTTCCTATTTCGTGCACATATGAATTGCTACCATCCACTATGGTCAACTGAAGCACAATTGAATCTCGCGCCCGCTTCCATCGTGAGTTAAGTTACAACTGACTGTTCTCATCAATTGGATCTCACTTGATCCTCGAGGTGTCCCTTAAGACATAGGTCAATTCTTAAAAGGGAGATATCCACCTTCTACAACCCTAGACAAATCAACGTCAAAAGTATACTCAATCTAACAAAGCTGAATAGAAAAAAATTGAAAACGATCGATATAATAAAATATTTGTTACATTATTCCGTAATCATAGTTTGTATTGCAATTGACACCCTTTTCGGAAAAAGGGTGTATATTCCAGTTTGAAATTATTTTCGCGCAGCAAATATTGAATTATCCTGCAATAACATTAACTAATGTCCTAATTTAATATAAGTAGCTATTAAAGATTCGCGATACCTAAGGTTTGAAATTAATTTTTTGAAATGAAAACTTGAAGCTTTTATTTTAGTTTTAATTTCAAGCTGATAGATTAAATTTAATATTTCAAATAGGCTAAATACTATGCTATATTTCAAAACTAATTTAAATTAATTTGGAAGGACTTTTCGTCTTGAAATTTCTAAAATTTTATTAATACGCCCCCATTTTTAGCAGACTGTTATAAATATGCAAATCTCTTTATTAAAAAATCTTCTAAAAATAAAATATACTTTTCGGAAACTTTATTCGAGGAATATTAGCTGATTTAAAGTATAATTAACCTGAGATTACACTAATTATTGTAAATTGGCGAATATCAACTAAAATTAGTGATATTAAATAACCACGAATCAGGTTATTACATGAAAGTTGTTAAATATAAAACATTTTGAATCAAAAATTGATCCCGCTCCAACGACTACAAATAAACGATTAAATATCTAAAAAAGGAATAAATATTAGAAAATTATAAATTAAATGCTAACATTTATTAATGAATGTAGTAGTCAATTACGAGTGATGTCTTAAGCAATAGTAATATGCAAGAGAATAACACAAGAAAAATAAGTGACGAATATACAATTAAGCATTAGACAAATTTTTCTTTCACAGTCATGCAGATTATTTGAAAATTGTAATTGACCCCCTGGATGGGGCGCGATATAACATGGCGTATGCGTCCCAAATAAGTATGAGTCACAAGAGGCCCACTAATATTTTAAAATTAAAGCAACGAAATCTGACAGGTCAACAAGAGGACAACAAACGACAAACTTAAAATTAATACAAAATTTGTTTACATCGGATACAATGGTAGTGATTCGTTTAAAGGAACATGAACAAACAAAGAATCAAGTAATGGAGGCAGAATTAAGTAAATTGAAGGGAAATTGACTGGTTAGAAGATCTAGATAATATATCTGTGGCTAAATGTTAAAAGTAGAGTCCTTGTAAGTTAAGTTGGCATGTAAGTTCACAGTTCAAAAGTTCAGTTCACATGTCCAGCGAATGTGTTGAAAAGTTACTGGTTAAATCCAATGGTTAACCTTCCGTAGTATTTTATGTCCAGTGCTGGCGTTGTGTAGCGGCTGGTTAAGTCCATTGGTGAAACTTCCGTAGTATTTTAGGTGAGTTAGGTTAACTGGAAAGCCAGAAGTGGGGACCTAGTGTAGCCGGAAGTTCAGGGCTGTTGTAAGCAGGTCCATTAACGTCGATCAACCAGGTGAGATAGAGATGCCGGAAGTAGAGAGTGATGGCGTTGCGTGGTTGCTGGTTAAGTCCGTTGATGAAATCCATGTTGAAGCTGCGGAAAATATTAGCCAATGTTGCGTCAATATCCGAGTAGTTTAGGTCAGGATTGCTGAAAGTAATGATCTGAGATATCCGGAAATAATAAAGGTGAAGAATGTCGGAAGATAAGGGTATGTAGTAGCCGGAAGTAATAAAGGGCAAGAGTACTGGAAGTAAGAATGGAGAGGAAAGCTCAACTAGCGTCCAGTTGACAGACAAAAAAAGAGGACTGTAGCTTAATACAGAACCTTACCTATTGAACGTATTGTGTCTTATCCTGAACAACGGTACAGAGGTGCTATGAAATATAAAAAGTATAAAAATGTATTTGGATTAAGTTCGTAACACTGAAACAACAAAAGGTTCTAAGCCTCACCCAGAAGAAGTTGAAAAATCAAGACAGTTTTTCAGTATTTTTCAATATAGTGCCTCTTGGTCTAACGATGCTTAAGCATTGCAATCCCATCACGTAATAAGCTGGTGTCCTGTCCATCAAAAACTCCTCTATGGCACATATGATCTCATCATTGTTCCCAAAATGGTGACTACGCAGGTGGGATTTGAGTTTAGAAAACAGGAAGAAGTCAGATGGGGCTAAGTCTGGTGAATCAGTTGGTGGGGTAGCAATTTAAAGTCAAAGTTAGCTGATTCAGCTACTGCAACCAGAGCATTGTGAATGGGCGCATTATCCTGGAGTAAGAGTACACCTGTCTTACCTCTGCGTTTCGACTTGATTGCTTCTTCCAGTTGTCTTAATTCTGATGCATAGTACTGTACATTAATATTTTTTCACCTTTTCGCATGTAGTCTATCATGATTACGCCTTCAGAATCACCAAAAACTGAAGCCATCACCATGTCAACAAACGCCGCCTGCTTGCTTGAACATCTTCGGGGTGGAAAATCAGAGTGTTTCCACTGTTTGCTTTGAATCTTTGATTCAGGTATGAAGTGGTAAACCCAGGCTTTATCTTGAGTTACTAATCCGCGATGAAAATTCTCAGGGTCAGCTTGGAAGCGAGTCAGAAGTGTCCTGGAAATGTCAACCCTTTTCAGCATCTGCTCTACTGTCAGTATTTTTAGGGTCCATCTTGCAGGCCCAAGATCTCGGTTAACCCTTAACATACCAATGGGATCACTAGGAGGACCGCAGAATGATATTTTAGTGATCCTGCAATAACAACTAACTTTTTCTTGATTTTTATGTGTCCCGCATCAGTTTAGCTAATGCTGCAATCACTACGTCCGAAATTTTCCACATGCTCTTTGATGACCAAATTGTAGATACTATATGCAGAATGAGAACTTGGATATCTATCTGTAGATCCTGTGGAAATAAGAGCATTTTTGGTGTCCTGTTGATTGCTGGAGCTCTTCAATCTCAAAAGGAAACGATTTCTGAAATGTGGACAACACATGAGAACATTCGCCGTGCAGTTTTTACTGTTGCCATGGTACAGAACAGATTTGCGCACATCCTTCAATTTATCAGGTTTAACGATAAATCAACACGTGATCAACGAAGGGCAAACGATAAACTTGAAGCTATACGTGATGTTAGGGACTGGTATGTAAATAATTGCAAGAAGCTTTTAGAACTATTTGAAGACATTACAGTAGATGAGCAACTAGTTGCATTCCGTGGCAGGTGTCCAATGAGGCAGTACTTGAAATCAAAATCAGCAAATTATAGGATCAAGGTCTGATCAGATGCAGACATGAAGTGAAAGCGTCATATCTGTACACCTTGCAAGTCTACACTAGAAAGCTTCCTATGAAGTGCACTAGAGTAAAAAACATGGGACAACGCATAGCATGTGATTTGATGGAACCATTATTTGGAACTGGTAGCGGTCTGACGATGGACAATTTTTTTACGTCCGTGCCAGCTGCAGAATTTATGTTGGAAAAGAATATTATTATTACAGGAACATTGAGAAAAGTCTAACATTCCTGCAGTGTCGGAAATTACGAATGGTAGATATCTTCTGTAATCGAAATTCATCATCTCAGACAGGGTAGCAGTGTTCCGTACGTCCCAAAGAAAAACAAATCAGTTCGTGTAATTTCAGCTCACTTTCTTGACGATTCAGTATCCAATAAAAGTCACAAGAAGCTCAACATGATACTTGAGCACAACCGCACCAAAAGCGGGGTGGGCAATGCAGACAAATTGGTAAGAGAATATTGTTGTGCCAGACGTACCTCAAGATGGCCTCCGGGAGTTTTCATGAACATGCTACATATTAGAGCCCTAAATACTTTCATAATTTGGTTATTGAAAAACAAAGACTGGAATTGCTGCCTGAAAAATCGCAGATATCGATTCCTATTGGAGTTAGACAAGGAAATGACAAAGCCCAACATACTGCGCAGGGCAAGCAAGCCAAATGGTCCCCATCTTCCAGCTGTCACAAAATATTCTATTCCACAAGAAGAATCTCTGGTTAAAGAGCCATAACTCTATAACAATCAGTGAGTCCAGAATAATACTTTTTTTCTATTTAATACAAAAACAAAAACAACTGTTTAATTTTCCTATAATTTATAGGAATTGAAATACTCCCGTGGCGGGAGTATTTGTTGCGCGCGACACTGCAGCCCAAAGCACACTATCAACGCCAAGGCAACAGTAGAGCCACAAGAGGGGAAGATGTCCGTATTGTCCGAAAAACAGCGATTGGAAAGTCAACACAAACTGTTGTGAATGCAAAAGTTTTGTCTGTGAGACAGATAGGAAGACCAGCACAACTCGGGTTTCTAATTTGTCTATTTTTAGATTTGTCAGACATCTCCTTGTATGGGTCTTACCTGTACAGAAATTAAAACAGAAATCTTAATTAGTTTTTCTCGTTTTATAAAAAGTGGTACTGCGTTGCCAAAATAAAAATGTTCAGCTATGGCTCTCCTTTCTCAGTGAGAGAACTTTCTGAAGGACCCTCGTAAAGTTCTCGGTTGATATGAAGTGAAAAAACTATATTACCAGTTCAGCTGCTAAGAAAGTTGGTTCACCGTGTCGTGCTAGACTTTTTTTCTCTGGAATCTATTTTAAGTATCTATAAGTCTACTATTTGTCCATGCTTAGAATATTGCTGCCACATATTGTCCGCTGCTATAAATTATAGGAAAATTAAACAGTTGTTTTTGTTTTTGTATTAAATAGAAAAAAAGTATTATTCTGGACTCACTGATTGTTATAGAGTTATGGCTCTTTAACCAGAGATTCTTCTTGTGGAATAGAATATTTTGTGGGAGTGAGCGTTAAGCCTGGAAATGGTTGACAAGGTTTGTTGTTGTATTGAAGATAAAGTTCGTCTCCTTTGCTGTGTTGATTTCCAATGAAGTCAAGTGAATTGGTTCAATATTTTAAGTGCCCACTGACCAAGTCGCGTCGAAGTTTCGTTTTTATTAGTTCTCTTGGTCCCGTGGGGAGGCTCGTGAACATGTTTACATTTTATGGCGTCAACTAGATGTCAAAATTTGAGTCGGTACCTTCGGACGTAGTTGACGACACCTAATTAATATTTTACAACCAATTGTAACAGTTGTTATATTTGGTTGGGAGCCTCTATGTGTCTAACTTGCAAAAAATTTAAGATTTAAAAAAAAATGTAGGAATCTGATTCTACAAATTATTTTCTAAATATTTTGGACCATATTTTCAATAATGTCGCATAATAATGCGATATTATTTAAATATATATTTTTTTTTATGATAATAACAATTTCAAAGATTTAGCTTTGCAAAATGTAAATTTAAGAAAATCCCCCCCAAAAAACAAAATTTACTACTACGGATTAGCCAGGATAAGGGGTGGGATATAATTGACCTGAAAAAAATATTCCTGTAAAAATGTAAAAATAAAAAAAATCAAATATAATGTTTATTCATGAAGAATAAAACTGAAAAATCCAATGAAATAAGATAATGCCTTGATTTTTTGGTAATTCTTTTTAAAACTGGAAGTGTCTTTTTCTTTGTTTGTTTATTTGTTTTCGTTTTTCAAAAACAAAATACGTACTACTTTTTTGTGGTATTTTATCCTTGAGAAATTTAATAAGCTTGTGACAGTGACACAATGTCATAATAGTCTGAATCCAGTGAGGATCGAATTCATTTTTGCTGTTCATGTATATCGGTTTTTATTCAACCCCCACTACTCGACAGTAGACTAAAGACGAAAGCAAATAACCCATAATGACATGATAATTTGCAAACAAATTTCATACAAAGACAGACAGGTACAATTTTAATTACATTTTTCAAAATTAAAACTTGGAAAATATTTAGCATCCCGTTACCACAATGTTGAATTTTGTACAAATTTTTGCAAAAAGTGGATCAAAGAGCTTATCCAGCTTCGTACAGATTTTCAGGAAATATCAGCTTCTAATTGGTCAATAAACACACAAGTGGGCGTTGCAATCCGCCCACGTACAAATATTTTCCAGTGCGTGACCAAGTCAAGTTTTCCCACTATTTTCCTGGGAGCCTGTCACGTGATTACATTAATTATAACTCGCAGACACAAGCTTGCTCACTCTCTCTTCTCTCCTTTTTTCATGCGAAGGTGTAAACTTACATGATCCTGTCTCGACTATGTGCAGTCAGACGTTAAAAATATATTCACGCATGCACGTACGTACGAAATTTTCCAAACTACATTGCAAACATTCAAAATATTTCCAAACAAGCAACAAGTACTTTTCTCTTTGAAATACTTTCCTGAAGCTAAAAGTTTATTCAGCATTTCTCAGCTTTATAGTTCATTCAACTTTTCTGAGCTCAGATAAAAATATTTCAATCTCATCAATAAAACTTTAATTCAGTCAAACGGACATAACACCAACAAAATAGTAATCTCTATGCATGTACATAATTAAAAACGAAAATAAATATAAATGTTGTTATAAAACCGTTTTTATTCCTTTTTGTGTTTCATATTTTGTGGTATTTTACGTTGAATATAAATCGTGAGGTCATGTTAATGAACAAACATAAGCAAAAGGTCATAAATATTAACAGTCAACAATAAATGGTAACCCCGACTTTTGACATGGGGTGAAAAAATCCAATAATCAGCTACATATGGTGACACCGACGGTTCGGTGGCAAATAGCCCCGATGCGTAAAATCCGCGAAATATTTCCTTTCTAGATAACATTTTCGACCAGTATTTGAGATTCATACCCGCATCAGAGAGACGTTAAAGAAACAAACTTCTTTTATGAAAGATTAGAAAGATTTATACAACAAACTTTTTCACTCAATATCTTTCATGGAAAAACTTTTTGTCTCTAAATTTTTTGGTACTCCTACTACCAGAATTTTTTGGTTGTCCTGTTTGCCGTACTACCTAAATTAACTGGTAATACGACGTTCTAAATTTATTGTCTTACTTCATCGGCACTTGAATTTAGAGCGTATATCGTCGACTTCGGGAACACATTTTCCTCTGTCCAGTTTGGATCTTTACGATATGATCAATTACTTCAAAACATTTTAAGTTTCGGAAATTTTAATTTTCTTTCAGAAAATAAAACCTGTTGCAACAGTATTTTCACTATTGCCCAAATTAATAACGAAAAAGAAAGAAAAAATGCAATTCAGATTCAATTACAAAGAAAAATATTTTTAACGAGCTGAATAAGGGTTCTTGAAAAAATTCGTCCCCGTTTGCTGAGAATAAGATGACCTATTCTCTGAGTAACACAATGTAAAAAAAAATATAACAAAAAAACAAACTTAAAAATTACAATGCACAAAAAAACAAAAAAAAAGAATTGCGCCCACATACTGTGTCAATAATAACAATAAAAAAAAAGGAGGGAGAGCCTTAGCTTTACATTACACTTTCAGTCCTTTCAAGGTTCAAAAGTTTTTATCTATTTTCTTTTCTCTCTTGTATAGACAAGGTTCTCTTCTTGGTCATCAAACTCCCTTCTTTCTTCACTTATTTTCCTCTCGTCCGCCGGGAAATTACGCCTTTCTTTTACGGCCGCTAGAAAGAGAAAATTTACTTAAACACGTGGTAAAACGCTTTTTGAAAACGCACGTGTTTGCTCCTTCTTCTCAAATGGGTTTAGCTCCAAACTCCACTTATGGACTTCTCTTCAACTATCTTTTCTGGGGCTTCTTCGAGAGGACTTCTGAAAACTTTCTCTGAGAAGGAAACTTGCCCTCAGCAAATTTGTTACACATACATCCTTCACTTATGAGCAAACGCTTCATGCCTTTTCAGCAGGGAGAGAGAAAACGAACCTCTTCTCTAAGCGGTCTCGTTTCCAACTGCTACTAAGATCCAGTCCCAGTTCTCACTTCCCCTTCAAAAGGAGGCGGTTCACCTTTTAACCGTCCAATCACAGTCCATAAAAAATAAAATATCAGCAGGTTCTTAGGGCACAGTAAGTGTCTTTTGTTCTCCCTTGACCTAAAAATTTTCAAATAGAATCTAGAGTATGAATCCCTTGCCACTACAGTCTCTCTTACCAAAAAAAATTTTCGAACATTTCCAGTTCTTTTCACTGGAGCTACATTTTGGCAAGCAACTCTCTCTTTCCCTCGTGTGTTTAATTTAAAACAATAAGGCGGAAACAAGTGACAACAAGTCTGAATCTACACTCAAGCTAACCTTGCCTGATTTCAGTGCGAATCTTCAAACATGGTTTCAACAGGTCAACACTATTTTTATGTCACGCCACGTAACTTCACAGGCAATGAAATATGCATATGTGATAGAGATACAACTTTCTACGGTATTTAAATTTACTAAACTTCAATCGCATAACACCGTATGGACATGGAAGCATAACTTAATTCAACATTTTTTCACTGGATTTAACAGATATTTCTGGACGACTCATTGTTCCTTTACTTATGATGCGACACGACTTTTAGAATTTGCATGCATGTTATTCGTTCGCTATTAATACTGCAAATTCAGCATTCTCTTGCTACGTTGCTGCTGCGATTAAATATTTCCGTAATACAGACGCTATCCGTCACTACATTTAGCGATCGCATTCTATTCAATGCTAAAACTCAAGAAAAAGCGCCAATACAATTTTCTACACCACGTGGCGACATTTCATACCACTGCTTATCAACTTTTCAAAATTGCTTACCAATGCTTTTTAATGCACAAAAGTTTTCTGCACTGAAGAGATTAAGTGCGAAACAATCTTCGGACGACTCACTGTCCTAAAATACATTCTGCGCGACGCAATCTTCGGGCGACCCACTGTCCGGAAATATATTTTACGACGCATCTTTCAAAATTTGCTGACGATATTACTAAATATTACTTAGTTATCACTAATACGCAATTTTTTTCAACTTCGCTACGACGCTTTCACTCCAACATAAATCCGCATACATTCTATAGTACACTACTCGACTACGCATCTCGACTTACTGAATTTATACTGACCATTGGAATTAAGCAAGCTGAAAACATTTAAACACAACAGCGTCGGCTAAAGCAATTCACCCTGAAGACACGTGTACACTTCGTCGACACATATTCATTCAGACTGTGCTATACATTAACTCCGAATATAATTTAAAGACCCTGACAATGAAACATACGTTCGGCGATTTTTCATCTGATAACATTTCAGAAATCGCGTATTCAACTTCAGCATGCGTCAACCAATTTGGACACTTTCTTTATTCAGTTTATAGCTTTTTACCTATTGACTGTTTTCGTTCCTGCAACTTTCAGTCTGAGGGGGGCGGGTATTTTAGCATCCCGATATCACTTTCTTATCAATATTGAATTTTGTGCAAATTTGTCCAAAAAGTGGATCAAAGAGCTTATCCAGCTTCATACAGATTTTCAGGAAATATCAGCTTCTAATTGGTCAATAAACACACAAGTGGGCGTTGCAATCCGCCCACGTACAAATATTTTCCAGCGCGTGACCAAGTCAAGTTTTCCCGCCATTTTCCTGCGAGCCTGTCACGTGATTACATTAATTATAACTAGCAGACACAAGCTTGATCACTCTCTCTTCTGTTCTCTTTTCATGTGAAGGTGTAAACTTAAAGGATCCTGTCTCGACCATGTGCAGTCAGACGTTGAAAACATATTCACGCATGCACGTACGTACGAAATTTTCCAAACTACATTGCAAACAAGTTCTTGTTGCTTGTTTGGAAATATTTTGAAATATTTCCAAACAAGCAACAAGAACTTTTCACTTTGAAATACTTTCCTAAAGCTACAGTTTATTCAGTATTTCTCAGCTTTATAGTTCATTCAACTTTTCTGAGCTCAGATAAAAATATTTCAATCTCATCAATAAAACTTTAATTCAGTCAAACGGACATAACACCAACAAAATAGTAATCTCTATGCATGTACATAATTAAAAACAAAAATAAATATAAATATTGTTGTTATAAAACCGTTTTTATTCCTTTTTGTGTTTCATATTTTGTGGTATTTTATGTTAATTATAAATCATGTGGTCATGTTAATAAACAAACATCTACAAAAGGTCATATATATTCACATACTACTACAAATATATCCAACGTTCTTTAATGCAATTGACAAATAAATATTTAATCAATAAAAATGGGGTCCTGAAGCAAAGTACAAGAGGACTAAAAGAATAACCTTCCGTAAACTCCGAGAATGGTGACGTACTCCTATTCCTATAATCCAGCTACTTGGAAGCGTGACCGGTTTTAGTTCGGGGACTTCTGTTATACGTTGCGTTATGGCTATCAGGCGTCCGCACTAAGCTTGACATCAATGATCAGAACTCGTCGCCGGGAGTGGTGGCGTCCTTCTGTAACCCAGCTATTTGGGTGCGTGATCGGGTGGCCGGTTTGAGATCGGGGGTCGTTGCGTTATGGCAATCAGGCGTCCGCACTGAGCCTGACATCAATATGTTTGGCAGAAGGGAGGATGATTAACGAGGCCCGGCCCGGTCGAAGGCGGTAATGTAGCAGACAAAAGTCCCCGTGTCAAGCAGTAGTGGGATCGCGCCCGTGAATAGTGCTCGTGCTGCACTCTGTTCAGTATAATCGAACCAAGTCCTTACGTTTTTTTTTGTTTGTTTGTTGGTTTTTTTGCTTCTGCTAAAATATTTTTGATTCCTTCAATGTATTCAAATCTATCCGGGCATTTCGATAAGTTTAGTTACGATATACTGAAATCGTAAATGAAATAATAATGTAAGGGTCAACACGTACAGAAAGTAAGTTTATGATTACTTAAATGAGATGATTTCATCGCCGGGGGTGGTGGCGTCCTCCTGTAACCCAGCTACTTGGAGGCGTGGTCGGGTGGTCGGGTGGCCGGTTTGAGATCGGGGGTTCTGTTGTACGTTACGTTATGGCAATCAGACGTCCACAATAAGCCTACCATCAATATGGTTAGCTGGAGGGAACTTCAGCTGATCAGGATGACTAACGAGGTCCGGTTTATATAAATAAACTAATATAAATTATGCTCTTCTAAGTTTTCTTTCATTCTTGTTACTAAAAAATTTATTGTACTTTTCCATTCTACAACTACAAAATTATCCTAAAATCATCTGGTAGTCGTAGCCGCAATTAACATTGTAAAAATAAACTTCCAGTAATTTGGGTCACATGGAAACCTATAATTTATTTACATTTTTTACAATGATTTTTCTTCTTTTTTTTTATTTTATTTATTTATTTATTTGTATGCTAAGATTTGTGTAAGTTAATTTTTCTATATGTATCTTTTCATAAATGGTTTTATGAATTGTCCGCAGGAATGGATTGATATGAAGACTATAAATTTTAGCAAATACCATTTTTCACCGTTTACAGGAGAAAATTTAAAAAGAAAAGCAAATCAAGTGTACTAACTTAGAGAAAATAGAAAGTATTTTCAATTATCCGCGAGTGTTTTGATCCCTCTACCACTTCGTATATCTCTTGGCATCGGTTAGAGTACATGAGCTGATATTTTTTTACTTGATTGACTAAAGTCCTGTGTGTATTTGTTTTCTAAGAATACAAAGCAAACTCCAAACTTTTTGAATTTACTTGAATCAACAATTGCTTGAAAATTGACTTTATATAATTGTTATATATTTTTGTAAAATATCTGTAAATCTTATTTTACATCTTTGTCAGCTTTTTCCTCTAATCTGCGATATATATATATATATATATATATATATATATATATATATATATATATATATATATGTGTGTGTGTGTGTGTGTGTGTGTGTGTGTGTGGAAGAACAAAGAAGAAACAACGAAGTTTAAAGAAATAAACAATTGTATTAAAGTAAAATACAAAAATGATAAATCGTTGTAAATGTCTCTCGTTGAAAGAAGGAAATAAGTGAAGTTGTAAAAGGCGTTCGCAGAGGTGTACGGTAGGAGATGGAGGATGATATGTGACTTACTGTGGCGACGGCCTTTTGAGAAGTTATCTTTTGGAAATGGGAGGTCGCTTTCCGAGCAGCGTTGAGAATCCGGGCCAAGATCCCGTCCGACTGCCGAAAATATCGCGTTGATGGATTTTTATGTCCTTTCTTAGATTCAAACTGACTCCGGTTCTTATTTTGTTTCTTTAGGAAGGAGTGGGTGCTAGTGGGTGCTATTGGCTGGATATTCTGGATTGTATTGTATTTTTTCATTTTTTTTTTTTTTTTGAGCGTGTCAGTAAATCGGAAGGTATGTGCGGAGCCTATGCGCAGTTGAATGGAATTTTAGTTCAGACTTAGGTTTCGAAGCGTTCACATCCGGCCAGTGGTGGAAATTAGTGCAGCATGAGTCAGAAGATCTGGTTCTAGGAAGAATGTAACAGCTCCCCTAGATCTTATTCTGATTCACGATGGGTTGATGTTTTGTATGTATGATGTGGTGATGCGCTTTTTATCTTCTTTTTTTTTTAGTACATAACAAAGTTTTTAAAATGTTTCAGTAGCTGACCACGTGTTTGCCATTTGGGATTTCTTTTTTGGAATATCAGGACTGATGACTTATCTGTGGTTTTCATTGTTTACATGGTCGTTAGATGAAGGATGAGGTGTTGAGTCGGGCGCCGCTTGGAGAATCTGTGAAGGAAGGAGCAAGTTCGGATAAACAAGGTGGTAAAGCCAAGGTACAAGGCGACGTACGTGAGTATGACGGACCCAACTAATTTCGCCATGACCGCTTGCAGTTTGGAGTACTATGTCTTTATGACTTGGTAACTACCTGTCCAAGGAAGATGCGATATGTGGATTGTGGCTGAATGAGGTCTGTGGAGTAAGACTTTGTCTCTGACCTGTAACAGCTCTTTATAGATGAGCCGATTCAGATGTTTGTTCATCTTGTAGTCGGTTTCATTGTTTGCTAGGACGACGTGTTGGTGGACTTGTCACAGCAAAGCGTTTATCAGCATGCGGTAAGCACCAGGGTCGTCATTGGTAATGTCCCGATGAGGTAGTTTGGGTAAACCGATGTTGGGGTGCCGACCGGTGATGACGTAATGCGGAGAGATGCCAGTTGCGCTGTTGGCAGTGGCATTCATAGACGACACAACAGATTTGAGGAAACCGATCCATTCACAGTTCATGTCCTCGCAGAGCATATAGAGCGCGTTCATTAATGTGCAATGTTGTGGTTCGATGCTGCCGGAACTTTGTGAACGCCAAGGACAGTGAAGGTGCTGCGTGACTGATGCCATCTCTCAGAAGTTCTTATACACTTCGCTTGTAAATTGGGTGCCACGGTGGTGAAGGAAGAATTGGTAGAGTCCACGAGCTGCGTCTCTGGCGAAGGGAAATGTTGTGAGATGTCGACTAAAGCTGTCCAAAATCGTTAAAATATAGCGTTTGCCCTTTGAAAGTGACATCATGAAGAATGTATATACAACCTTGAAAGATCTTTTGCCTCGTTTGCAATGTCTGCTGAACCACTTTGGACACGTGCCGTAATTCCCCTTGCGTGCAGCGCTGGTATTGCATGATTCAACGTATACCGTAATGTCGCGTTTTTTGAGCTCCCACCAATAGTTTGATACAAGTGATACAAGAGTGGTTGATGGAGTCATGGGTTTGATGGAGGTGTTTGGCTCGGAGGTTGTACGATGCGACGAGTTTCCGCGTATTCTGGGAGTCAAGATAGATGTCCCCACTTCTAGATAGAACTGTGGTGGGTGTTTTTGATAGACTGCTGCTCGGTGGTCACTTGGATCAGTCGTGCTCCGCCTGATTCTACCGTTTGTAGGGCTTTAACAATCCTTGCCAGCATATCCTCGGAAGCTTGTTTAGATGCGATGTTAATGTGGTCGGATATCTCCTCTCTAGGGATACTTGAGGTAGCGTGGTAAGCAAAAAAAATGCGTCAGCGGCGTGTCTGTGGAGTTTGAGGTTCTGTGGCGTGTGTGGCACGGGGAGTAATTGTGCACCTTTGATTTCTCCAAGACAACACGACGGGACATAGATGAAAAGATCGGAGTTCTGAAGTCTGAATGTTTTGCAAACTGCGGTCTGATTGGCCGGTAGGCTGGACGTGCCCTCTGCTGAGCATGCCGGCCCAAATGTTCGAGTCACCCTCCATGTATTCTAAGATGAATTTATAGTTGGATATTTCTTCCTGTCAGCGTTGAATTTTTGCGTTATTGAATTCACGCTGGTCGAGTTATGTCAGTGAACGGTGGTCAGTGAAAATAATGATGGCTGCGCAGAAAATATTCAAATTTGGATATGGCCGAGACCACCGAAAAAAAAAGGCTAAGTTCTGTGGAGGTGGTGGGGGGGAACATCTGACGTCACTATCTCGAATCCTTACATGCTTTTCAGAAGAACGATTGTTGTTGTTAGTCACCAAACAACACACGTTTTAAATTATTTATCTATTTGTTTTTTTTTCTTTCTTTTAAGTATTGAATCAATTTATTAAAAAAGCAATGATTTATAGATGTGTTGTAACTCATTGCGAAGGAAACTACAAAAATGGAACAAAAGTCCATTTGTTTTCTTTGCCGAAAGATAAAATATTATTTGGACACATTCAATAAAAAGAATGGATTTTTACACGTAATAAATTTAGCAAGGTGAGTATTTTTTTTGTATTGAAAAGCAAGTAAATTTAATTGAAACCTAATTAAATTATTTTAATTGTAATTCACAACGCATTTAGAGAAAGTCACGATAAATCTAGCGAAGTTTTTAAATGCTTAAAATTTTAAACTTCATAAACTTTAAATAAATTGTCGATATAAATTCATAAAGGAAGATTTCTATTGACATAAAAAATAATTCTAACAATTTTTTAGAATTGTATTCTTTAAAAAGTTTTTTATTAATTTAAAAAAATGTGTGTAACCGTTAAAAATTGTTTCTTCGTCATTTTAAGAATGCAGCTAATATCTTTTTATTGTAAACTATGTTCTTTAAAATTGTCAGAACACTTATTCATTCTAAAATATTTTTACAGTAAAAATATTTAAAAATAGCTTCTCACCAATAATTTTTTATTCAATTAAATAAATTACAAATGTCAGAAAACTTCATTAATGTACATTTTGCTTATTATCTTAAATTTTACAAGAACTTAAAATAGGTTTAGTTTTTAAAATCTTTTTAGGTATGTGTATTTTCGACATGAAGCCAGCCTTTAACGAAAAAACAGGAGCCACAATTGCAGTTAAACTTCAGAAAACATATCTGCATGATGATGCTATTCCTAGAATTCTACCAAACTCTCCTTCATATTTATCTTCAATGATTACCTCTAGAGAGTCAGCAGATTCTAAGAGAATCCACCTGGAGAATTCTGCCCTTAAAAGTGCTTTAAATCAAAATATTACTGATGACTTAGCATAAAAACAGTAGAATAAATTCCATAATATTAATGATCTAAAAAGGAAATTAAATTTTCTTGATAGAAATTACTGGAATGTTGTTAGGCTGAAAGAGACACTTATTATATGAAGCATAATCAAATCTCCATATCCAAAAATAAGTCTGTCTCTTGTAATTGAATCTGATTTTGCAGTACATGTGTCTTGTAGAGATGTGGAAATGAATACAATAGGGAACTATATGATTCCTAAACATGTAACAGATCAAAATACTCTTGAAATTCTGATGGAAAACATGAAGAAAATGGACACAAAACAACAGCAAACCAAACCTCAAAATGTGATTTCTATATTAAAATTGGTAATGTCATTTCTACTACTGGTGCAAGAAGAATCAAACAAATATTTAAATTCGATATAATTTATATATGAACAGCTAAACTTAATAACACAGAATAAGTATGATTATTCAACAGAAATTATATTTTCTTCATTGTTGTATAACTGCTCCCCTAAATTGTACAGGTTGTTAAGAGACAGTAAAAATATAATTTTAGCTAGCTATTCGGCCATTAAAAGACTAACCTTATCAATATATATGAATCCTTTAACTGAGCAACATGATAATTTTCTTATGTATATTAAAAATAAATTTAAGTTACTAGTACAAAAAAACACTACAGTATCTGTACTAGTTGATGAAATTCATCTAAAACCTTATTTTGATTATAAGGGTGGTGATAATATCGGCTTATCTGACAAGTGTTTTTGCTTTTATGCTTAGCAGTGTATTCTCACAATATAACGATGTTGTGCATGTTATGCCAACAAAATATCTTCAAGCTGAGAATTTATTTAACATTGTTACACATATTGTAATTGGTTTAGAAGGGATGGGCTTTCAAGTATTATCAATCATAACAGATAATAAAGCTTTAAATAAAAAAGCTATATCGTTCTTTTGTAGTCCACCAAAGCTTTCAATTGGATATCCACACCCAGTTATGCAGTCTAGACCTCTTTTCTTCCTATTTGATTCGGTCAATATATTAAAATGTATTAGAAACAATTGGCTTGGTGAAAAAGATGCAAATAAATGTATACTGTTCCCAAAATTTTATCATAATAGAAATCATGAAGTAGATAGTATCTAAAGTGCCCCATTTTGTACTTTACAAAAGCTTCATGCCCAGAAATCTCAGTCAATTTTAAAATATTATTATAAATTGACCTCAAAGGCACTTTCTCCTATTAATCTTGAAAGGCAAAATATTAATTTAGTTTTGCAGATTTTTAATGAGTACACTATTCAAGGATTATTGACCTTAGGAAAACAGAAAAGTTTGCCTAATTTTGACGTAGTTACAGAATATATAAATATATTTTATGATCGGTGGACAATACTGAATGGAAAAACACCATATAAAGGTTGTCAACTTAGAAATAAACATTGTAATCCACTTAGAGTAAATGAAGAAAATTTTAGATTTCTCTCTGTATTCTGTGACTGGATAGAATTTTGGAATAACATTTCAGGAAGAAATGACAAATTAACAAAATTAAATTCACTGTTTTGCATCATACAACCTATGCATTTCTAAAACTAACCAAGTATTGCATAGAAGAATTGAAAATACCATACATATTACCTGGCAAATTTCAAACTGATCACTTCGAGGCAAGGTTTGGTCAGTACCAGCGACTTAGTGGGGATCAGTATAATATCTCAATATGTCAAGTGTTTGAGTGTGAAAAAATCAGAATGCTATCAGTTTTAAAATTGAGCTTACCACTTAATCATCAATATATTAAAATTAATTTAAAGAATTTACAAGAACCAAACTTGGGTGAAGTGACAGAGGATCAAAAGTTAGATATGTATAAATTTAGAATTGATGCTGAAGAGGATGATGTTAATAAATGCTGAGAAGTTCTTCCTGTTATACTATACTTAGAAGGTTATTGTTGTTATGCAGTTTTTAAGAAAATTAAACGCAATAGTTGCAAAAATTTAATATCTGGAAGAGATAATGTAGAAGAAATACCTGAAATAAACCGCAATTTTCAGGTAATTAATCGAGGTTCTCTTTTATATCCTAATGATACAACTACAAATTTTATTCTATATAATTATGTAGTCATTGGTAAATTGATAAAAAATTATTCTTTTCTTCATTCAGTAAATCAAAGGAAATTAACCATGCACATAACCTTGAATGTTTTGGCAGATTATGAGCTTCTTTTTAATGTTGACACTTATGATGACGGTCACAGTATAGAAAAAATAGAAAAAATTGTAGAGGGTGCAAAGAAGTCCCTCAAACAAATAATAAAAAAAAATACACTACAAATAAAGTAAAATAAACTTTTGCTTATTTTCGTAAAAAAAATATATACGAATTATTTTTTTTGTACACAATGGAATTGTCCGTAATGCCGTGATTTCAGCTTGTCGCTGTACTCCCTCTGGTCTGATGAGAGTTTCTATTTTCGTTATATCTGAATGATGAGGCTCCGGGGAGATTAAGAAATGGGTTTCTTATGTCGAGCCCTGATTGGTCAATAAATCATATTTTTGATCACGTGGTGTGCTTTCCACTACGTCCGCACTTTTGGGTGCGCCGTCCTTGTTTTTGACCCCACAGGGTATGGTAAGGAGAGAGTTCCCGCGCAATTGTATTTTTTTGGATACACGTGGTGTGAGTTAATTTTTATTGTGTGTATGTGTGTGTGGAAAGTAAAATAAGAAACAGCACAATAATTGAATATTTGAATAGATATATTCTTTAAAATGTTTCGGCCAGTGGACTTTTCTGCCGGTTTTCGTTGTAGGTGTGATGTCAGTATTTTGTTTTCCAGCTTCCTCATTTTCTGTGTGAATATGTGTTTGTGGAGGTATTGTATGAGGTTGTTCCTCGATGTACGCTGGTTTAATGCGATCAATAGCGATATTATCTTTCTTTTCTTTTCTCATAATAGTAAAATATTTTTCATGCCTGTCCAGAACTTGATATGGTCCTGAATAATTTGGACAGAGTGGTTTTTTAACCGTGTCATTTCTGATAAATATATATTTGCAGGTGTGAAGATCGTTTGGGATGTAAGTTTGTTTCTCTGTTTTCCTGGTTGGTGCAAAGTTGAGAAGAGACATTTTATGTTTTAATTCTGTTACAAACGTTGTTGTAGGTGAAATGTCTGTCTTGTGATTAAAATACTGTCCAGGTAGGGTTAATGCTGATCCGAAAACTACCTCTGCAGGTGTGCTTTGCAAATCTTCTTTCACCGTGTTTCTTATCGCTAAAAGAATTAGTGGTAAATTGTCTGTCCAGTCCGCATTATTTAAATTCATAGCTAGAGAAGCTTTTAACTGTCTGTGGAATCTTTCAACCATCCCATTTGCACAAGGGTGATAGGCGGTTGTTTTGATGTGATTCGTTCCTAACAATTGGGTAAATTCAGCAAAAAGTGTTGATTAGAATTGTGAACCTCTATCTGTTGTTATTACTGAAGGTACTCCGAAAATTGCTATCCAGTCCTGCAGTATAACTCTGGCTATTGTTGCAGCTGAAGTGTCTTTGACTGCTATGGCTGTAGGCCATCTGCTAAATCTGTCAACTATAGTAAGAATATGTGTATGTCCTTTTGAGGTGGGTAAAGGTCCTACTAAGTCGATATGAATGTTGGTGAATCTAGCATCAGGTGTGCTAAAAGTGCCAAGTGGTGATTTCATGTGTCTGTGGATTTTGTTCTTTTGGCAAGGTATACAAGTTTTAGTCTAATTGCGAATGTCCGTGTTCATATTGGGCCAAACAAAGCGTTCTGCTATTAATTTTACAGTGGCTCTTTTTCCTGGATGAGATAAATTGTGAAAATGTTGAAAAACTAGTCGTCTGATGTTCGGTGGTATATATGGACGCGGATGTGTTTGTGATACATCACAATAAAATTTTGTTGTACCAAATGGTATGGGCATTTCTTTCAGTTGT
Source organism: Acanthosepion lycidas (assembly GCA_963932145.1). Taxonomy (NCBI): domain Eukaryota; kingdom Metazoa; phylum Mollusca; class Cephalopoda; order Sepiida; family Sepiidae; genus Acanthosepion; species Acanthosepion lycidas. Next base: position 38,807,301 of record OZ010600.1, on the reverse strand, counting down.
AAGGATGTTTTTTGTTGTACAACTGGAAGTGTTTCATCTGTTTTCTGCTCTTGTGCGATTAATTCCATACTTAAAGAACTGGAATTTAAAGAGGCTATTGTAGATCGAGATAATGCGTCTGCTATAATGTTCTTTTGTCTCTTAATATATCAGATGTCTGTGGAGAACTGGGCGATATAATCGAGATGTCTGATTTCTTGTGGACCATATTTATCTACATGTGTATGTAGTGCATATGTTAATGGTTTGTGATCTGTATAAATGCAAAAATTTCTTCCTTCCAGCAAATGTTTAATTGCAAGGTAAATTGCTAGAAGCTCCCTTGAAAAGGTGCTGTATTTCGTCTGTGTCTTGTTTAGCTTAGCAGAAAAAAATGATATAGGTGTTGTTAGCAAGTTGGTGTATGACTGCTCCTACAGCTATTTCAGATGCATCTGTTGTAAGCGTGAGTTTTGTGTCCTCGCTGTCCGTTATGTAGTTTAGTTTTGTAAAGTTGGCCAAAGCAGTTTTAGCTTGTTTGAAGGCTTCTAAGCTAGGCCCTTCTAACTTTAACTGTTGGTTCTTTGTTTTGTTTTGTAAAAAATCTGTTAACGGTGCAAGTAATGTAGAACAGTTAGGTAAAAATCGTCTGTAATAGTTAATTACGTCTATGAATCCGCGTACTTGTCTGACTGATGTTGGTTGCGGGAAATTTGAAATTGCACTTACTTTCTCGGGTAGTGGAGATATTCCGTCCTTGTCAATTAAGTGTCCGAGGAAATTAACCTTTGGTTGGCTGAAAATGCATTTCTCTGTATTTATTTTCAGACCGTAATGTGATATTCTTTCAAATGTTTGCTCTAAGTGCTGCCTGTGCTCGTCGAGGTTTCTGCTGGCGATTAAAACGTCATCCACATATGCAAATATAAATGGCAGACCTCTAAAAACTTCGTCTATTAACCTTTGGAAGGTTTGACAGGCGTTCCTAAGCCCAAAAGGCATCCTTACGAACTCGTAAAGGAAAATATGGTTGCGACTTGCAGAGCGATGGCGAAATCGTGGATATGTGGAATAGAGTATCTATCCGGGACCGTTTTAGCATTTAATCTTCTAAAATCGCCTCAAGGACGCCATGTTGTAGCGTCAGACTTTTGCACCATGTGTAGCGGTGAAGACCAAGCACTTTACGAGGGTCGGATGATCCCTTGCTGTAATAAATGTTGAAACTCGTTTTTCGCAATCTTATATTTGTCCGGTTTCAATCGTCTGAGGGTGGCATAGACAGGTTGTCCCGTTGTCTTGATGTAGTGCTTGGCATTATGTTTTATGGTGTCTGTGTTTTTAAATGGCTGGGAGAGTTGTGAATATTTTTTTAGTAGCTGACGGATGTACTGGTCCTCGGGTAAGGCAGAACTGATTCCAGTAGAGTGAACGCGACTGTCCGAATTTTTATTGTCGATAACTACAAAACGGTAGATTTTATCAAAATTTGGCCATTATTTTCGAGTTCAGCATGTACATTTACACGGAAATATGACGATTTTGGAAATTCTTAACAGATTTTCTTTGCGGGGCTTAAAAAGCAAATTTACCTTTCAAACCTTAAAAAAAATTATTAAATGCAACATGATGTTTTAGTTTTAGTTAATTAAATAAACGTAAGTAAATAAAAATGAATAAATATAAATAAGGTAAATACACCAACGTCACTTGCATAAAGAAGCAAGATTTTTAACCAAAATTTTGAACGTGTTAGAGAAAGGTTTGAAAAATTTTTTAAATAATTAAAATAAAAAATACTTTGGTCTTTCCTCTTAATAATAACAAACATTTTGACGATAAATCTTTGTTTTTATTAAGTTTGGGTTTTTTTTTTTTTTCATCACGCTATGCTGTTTTTTAACGAAAAAGTAGAGGTGGCTTTTTTTTAGTACACTTTTTACTTTACTCAGCATTCAGCAACATGTTTTTTTTTATTTTTTTAAATGAATATTAAAGTTCAGTATAAAATCCAACCCTGCTTCTTTCTTTTTAAAATGTAATTTTAAACAGTTTTCTCGAATTTTTTTTTTTTTTTTTTTTACAATATTACAATCATTCATTATCTACATTACAGCCTGTCTCACTAACTAACCTCATGGACTATCTTTGTGACGTCACAATCGAGCAGGCTTTCTCTTACTTTTTCGGTGGTCTCGATATGGCCCATTTTATTGCGAACGCTTTGCGTTCGGTAATGGACCAGTTCAGTTCTGTTGGGCTGAAAGTGTGGTAAGCGACGGCTATGATCGTTTTTCGTCCGTTGTCAGCTTCCTGTATAAGGATGACACCACACGCGACGTCACTAGCGTCCGTGGTGAGTGTGAAGGGTTCAGTAAAATCTGAAAATGAGATGATTGGTGGTGATGATAAGCGTGTCTTAATTTTTCAGAAGCCTTGTCGTCCTTTTTTGTCCAAACGAAGGGCTTGCTGGCTCTGTTGAGTTCGTGTAAAAGGGCCATCAAGTGGGAAAATGTAACCGTTTTTGATTCGTTCGTAAAGGCGAGTTTCCAGAAATTGGCATATCCAGACGAGATGTTCTATGAAACTTTGCAGCTCCTTTATTGTAGTGAATGACTTCATCTCGACAATAGCACGAATGTATTCTGGGTCGGGTCTGAACCCTTCGCTGTAGACAATGCGACCGAGAAATTTGGTTTCTGAAGCGAGAAAGGCGTTGAGCTTCAGTACGAATTTTTGAAGAGCGGTGCATAGCTGTTCCAGTGCGGTGCCTGAAAAGGCAGACTGACACAACACTCAAGGGAAAGTACCTAGAAGCAGAGGCACCCGGATTTTTTTCATAACTTCCTCAGACATTTAAGAACTTCAGAAAGTTTGCCATAAAGATTATGGCGATTTTTAGTTCCACATATGTCTGTGAGAAGTTATTTTTGTTTATGAAGGCCACAAAAACGTCTCACAGAACCAGATTAACTGATGAACATTTGTCATCTTTGATCAAAATGGGATCTACACAGACATTTCAACCTGATATATTGAGAATAGTTTGTTTAAAGCGATGTCTATCATCAGGACAACATAAAAATGATTAAATTGTACTACCTCGTATTGTAAGTATTTTGTATTTAAAGTTTAGCTGTGATTAATATAAGACTGTAAGCAGGTGCGGCCACCGAGGCTGCAGATATGGCCGATGCGGCCCTCCATATGCCCTGAGTTTGACATGCTTGCCGTAGTCCATCTTCTTGATCCGGTCGCACCCTTCTGACACCAGTTGTTATTTTAAATGTATATGGGCAGAACAAAGAAGAAACAACGAAAATTTAAAGAAATAAAGTTGTATTAATGTAAAATGCAAAAATGATATATCGGTGTAAATGTCTCTCGTTGAATGATCTGATAAGTGAAGTTGTAAAAGGCGTTCACAGAGGCTTGCAGTAGGAGGGGGTGTTGTGACTTACTGCAGCGACAGCCTTTGATGAGCTGTCTTTTAGATGAGAGGGCGCTTTCCGACGAGCGTTGAGAATTCGGCCCAAGATGCCTTCCTAACTGCCGAAAATATCGCTTTGATGTTTTTTCTTTTTTTTTTGTCTTTTTTTAAGCTCAAATCTGCTCTCTTTTTTTTTTCCTTTATGCGGGAATGGGTGCTATTGGGTGGAAATTCTGAATTGTATTGCTTTTTTTTTTTCGAATGTGTGAGTAAATACGGAAGGTACGTGCAGAGCCTTGCCACAGGGTTGCCAGATTGGCCTTTTGACACCAAATTTCTGAAATCTGGCTTTTTTCATGTTAGTTTGGCGCCAGAGAATTAATTTGGCGTCTTTAGCTTTTTCTTGAATTTTTTTTACATGCTAAATAGACACCTGCTATGCTACAATCTTTTCTTTTTTTTTATCCTCAGTGATGCGCTTGAATTATGAGAGATTTTGGCCCTTTTTATCATATCTAGAAGGGGAAGAACTCCTAGTCATTTATTGTAAAAAAAAATTCTCTTTCATATAAATAACAAACTAATGGCCGTCTTTTCCTGGTCCTGCACGTCTCGACACTCTTTGAGTCTTCTCTAATGTTTCTTAAAAAAAAAATCTTATACTAAAAAAATGAATAATTAATAAAAAAAAAAAATAAAAAAAAAAGTTATTATTCTATCATTTAGATTTAAGGTAAAAAAAAACAATTTTTCAATTAAAACATTTTAATGAAATTTTTTATCTAAAAAACGTTTTTAATCAAAGTATTATTAAAATTCTAAAATAAAAATACTAAAAAAAAAAAAAAAATTCCAGAATCAGACTTCACTACTGTTAGCTAAATAAATTAAAATTCCGAATTTACAGGTAAAAAAAAATCCCTATCCAAATGTTTAAAATAAAATTGAAAGAAAAAATAAAGTGGTTTCATTAAAAACACCTAAAATCCCACGACATAAATAAATAAAATCTCATTTTCGATCTCTTTTTAAAATCTACTATAATAATATTATTTTGCTTTTTTCTGGCTTAAAACATTTTAATTTTGGTAATATTTGACTTTAAATAAATTTAATCCGGCAACCCTGCCTATGCGCAGTTGAATGAAATTTTAGTTCAGTTTTGGGTTTCGGAGCGTTCACATCCGGCCAGTGGTAGAATTTAGTGTAGTATGAATCAGAATATCTGCTTTTAGGAAGAATGTGTCACACTTAAACAGTATACTCTCTTTTTGTCTGACCTTTTGATAAGAAGCCTCTGAAATTTTTGCACACTAGCTGTTTTATTGAAATATTACTAAATCTTAAATATATCTTTTCATACAAAAAATGTGTTTATTTTTATTTGATTTCGCTGTTGTTTCTTTTCTTTATAATAGATTTTTATAAAATAAAATACGTCTCGCGAAAATATTTTTTTATTTTTACTTTTTTAAAAAAAATAATCTATCTACCATATAAACACCGAAAATTGATAAACGCATGAATTCAAAAAATATTAATTGCCGTGTTTCATATTGTGGCTATATTCACACAATTTCTGATGATTTGTAAAAATCAATAGAGGAATGAATTATTTATTTCTCTAAAATTTAAACAAAAATAACATTTTTTCTAGTCGTCAGTTAACTAAGAGGAGTTAACTCTCATTTACTAAACAGTAAAAACACCGTTATCGAAGATTTGGACATGAAATAGGTTATTGAATTTTATTGGTTTTAGTGAATTAATGATCTTTCCCCTTTTAAGCATTCTGATCTTTTACTAATTTTATATAAATTAGTTAAATATTTACTTGAAGAAAAATTCTGATCAATATGGCATAGAAATATCTCCAGATGTTACGTTAAACACTAAGTCAAATGATTTGACCTCTAAAGAGGTCAAATAAGCTAGCTTAAAATGTCTTTCTACATTTTTTCATGTTAAGTTAGATAATAGAAGGTTAAACCTACATTCGCGATCATCTCACATTCTAGTGGTGCTAATCAACATGTTTCAACGTATTTTTAAAACGTTCTGTGCATTTATTTTAAAGAAACAAACTTTAAAAAATATTTTGGTAAAATATTTTCATTTTGTTAGGATTGACTTTCTGAATTAATTTTTGCTAAAGCATTGTTGCGGAATGCAAGCATTTAAATAAATGTTGACTCTATAATATTCAAAAAAAAAATTGGAAAAAATAAACAAACTTTTACAGGTCATTAACAACATACAGACAAAAAAGGAAAACTCATCTTCTTAGCCGACGTTTTTCGTCCTCTGAGGAACTTTAAGGCAAATGAGGACGAAACGCGTCGGTTAAGAAGTTTTCCTTTGTCTTTATTCATATTGTCCTTTTACAGATATACTCTATTTGAAATTCTTACATATATGCAACAATATGTGTGCAAATATGTAAAATTTCAAATATAACTAAGAATATATCTGTGTAGTGTAAAAGAATAAAAACAAAAAGGGAAACCTATCTTAGCCAACATGTTTCGTCCTCTGATGGACTCTATATTTTGCAACAAGTATTTATAAACAAAAGTAAAAAAAAAAATATGTTAGTTTTTTTATATTTACAAAAATTTTTTTTTAATTTTAAACCCTAATGATATTTTTTATAAAGGAAAAATAAATCTGACCAGTTCATTTCTGAGAAATAAAGTTTTTAATGAACAAATAAGGAAATATAAGGGAAAATAAGTCTCGCTCAATAATTTATTTTATTAACATACATATATATATATATATATATATATATATATATATATATTCTTAATTATTTTTTATTCTGCCTCCAAGAAACTTGACAAAATTTAATGATTCTTATATGATTATTGATTTTATAAGATATTTTTCAATCTCTCAAGCAGAAAAATGTATAATGGGTAATATTTTCTCTATTTAGCAATTTATAATAATCTTAATGTCATCAGAGTCACGTAAGTTGGCTTTTCTTTTTATAGTTAAATTCTGTCAAAAATCCATTGCTTAGTGGTTAAGATAATGAGGGTAGAGTATATTGCTCATCTAGTGTATACTTTTTACATTTCTACATGTACATTGTTTAGTAAACATGATCTATACCCTTCAAGACACAATTGCATTATTATGTGTCAAAAATAGGAAATGATAAGATTGAATATATAGTAAAATTTAAAATTACAATGGATTTATTTTACCTTCTATAGATGGTTGAAATGGCTTTCACTTTCAGTAAAAGTTGAGTTCATGAGAATAAAACTTGTCATTGAATTATAATATTGTCTTTATAGATAATGAATGGTAGGAGCATGTTGTAGTTTATTCAGATAATTATAAAGTTGATGTGTTGAGTTAAAGAGCAACTATGAGATAAGTGAATGTTCTATTGATTTGAATGATTCAAGGTATCACAGATTTGGTAACAATTGATGCTTTGGAAGTATTGACTCTATTTCTTTGCATATTTTTTTATAATGGCTTATATATGTCCCAAAGAAAGGGTTAAAAAAAAGCTTTAAGACTTCAGCAGGACATTTGGTTAGAAAATACAATTTAATAATTTTGTTACAAAATATTGGGAAAACTTGAACATTTGTACCCGTAAGAAAGCAGAATTGCAAAAAGGATGGTTTTTCTATTAACACTGCTATTATTTTAACTACCTTCACTCCTCAACAATGTTTATTGTTTTATAAAATGATGATTAGGATTGTAATAAAACCTAAGCATGAAAGTGAAATTATATATATTTTTGTTGTTGAGAATGGACAAATAAAATGATAAACATTATTTATTTATTAGATTGTTCATTTACACTATTTATTAGATTGTTTATTGGAGTGGTTGGCAAAGCATTGGCTAATTGCCAACTGATTCAAACTTTTATAAAATGGTAAATAATATGGATTTCTTTATAGTTGGTTCGCATATTTTAATTTTGTAAATGTTTATAAATTTATGAACAAAAATATTTCATATTTATTTCTTTATAAATTGGTAAATGATAAATATTACATTGCATTTAATTGTATTAGTTTTTAGAATGTTGTACATATGAAATTATTCTTGTAAATATTAAACACTATTTATTAGATTATTATCTAATAAATAATAGTGTTTAGTATTTTTGTTGTAAATTTTCAAGAACAAAATATGTATAAATTCACTTTCATTGTATGTTTAGATTTTATTACATTTCTAATCATCATTGCTTTTTAAAACAATAAATATTACCAAGGAGTGAAGGTAGTTAAAATAATAGTGGTGTCAAGGGAAAAACTATCCTTTTGACATTCCATTTTTTTGCAGACATAAAAGTCCAAGATTGCCAAATATTGTTTACTGTTCCAAACATTTCTCTTGATCCCTGTTATTGAACAAAAATGAAATTGTCCATTCTTCATTTGATTTTTGAAAAGCAAACATCCTCACAATACAAAGTAAATTGATAATGTTTTACTTTATGTTTCTACTATAAAACAATTCCTTATTGAAGTTTCTTTCCTATTTTTAATAGACTGTTTATGTTGCCAATTATATAATTATAAGGAATTTCAATGAAAATCAGTAGTTATATAGTTTACTAGAATAAATGTGGCAAACCAGTTTTTCAACATGAAAATTTAACTGTTTAATTTTCAAGAAAATATATTACTGATACTCAGATTACTCTCTTTCATACTTTTGATGTACAGAAGAGACATTCACCACAAAATTGCTTGCCCTAGTGTTGCAGTAAAATTAGTAATTATTCTCTACTGCTGCTACCATGTAACCCAGTACTACATGCCATACCACATTTTTTTCTACAGAAATACCATACAGCCATCCCAATGATCTCTTCTTTTTTTATTTTTGTTTATATTTAAGATAAAATTTCATTGAACAATTTGGTAACTAATGTTTCAAAATCCAGGTATAATTTCATTGAAACACATTTTGTTTATTGGAAAAAGAAAAATGTTCAAAACATAAAATGTTACATTTCTATTTTAAAATGACCATAAGAAGTAGTGAATACATGAATACAAATATTGGTATCTTTTGCAACAACAGTTCTAAGTTCTGAAACATATATATGAACAATTTTTATGCTAACACAAACTAAATATCTGTTATCAAAAAAAAAAAAGAGAAAAAAAACACTAAAAAATGAAAAATATGATCAAAATAAACCTTGCCTGTGGTCATTAGCAAAATCTGATTGTGTGTGCACACATGTTTAAAACACTTCTCAAAATAAAATAAATACTTCTACGGTTTCAATTAAATATTCACAAAGAATTTTCTATTAAAAACTCTAGTCAAAATGAGGACATCTTTATTCAAGTTCGCACAAAAATATACAGATGTTTCATGTGACATCCACAAGAAGATGCTTTCAAATTCTACCAATGAACATTTATCTCTCACTCTGACCAATACTAAAAACATTCTTTGCTGTTTTCCAGACCAAATTAAAAATAAATATAAGTAAATTCAAAAATGTAACAAAAAAATTATTCAAATCTAAACATTTTCTGTATCTATTTCTTTTTTTCAGGATTGACTTAAAGTATCACTTGACACTTGTTTTACTTTTAAGGAATTAAAGGAATCTGATTTCTTGCCCTCAAGGTACGTTTTAATTTTGCAACTCACCAATATTTATTTTAATAGCGTGAATAAATATTTTAACATTATGAAATTATTTACAAAATGGCAATATAGCAGCTAGATTGATACTTATTTAAAACCTAAAGTTTACGTTAAAAATTGATTAAAAAATAAATTTATTAAACTTAAAAACAGTTGAATTTTTTCTTCTTTAAGGACTGTTTGAAAATCATTTCTCATTAACCTTTTACTTTTACAAATAGAATTATTGAATAATTAGAGTTGTTTCATTAATGTCCGAAATGTTCTTCACATACCAAATACTGTATTATTTCCCTTAGATTAACTGTACTTACCTCGTTTTGAATAGAAATAGAAATAATTCTACTTTAACTTCTGTGACAACAAAAAAATTTCGATTTATGAATTAAATTTAAAAAAAGGTCCTTTGAAAGTAATGCATGGGAAATGAAACATTATTAAACTAAAATAGCGTCCGAATGCAATATAATTTTATTTTTATTTTATTTTTTTTGACCAAGATAGGCTAGCTAGCTACTTGAATTCAAATTTGCGTGCAAAATAAATCACTATATTTCTTAATTTGTTTTCTTCCAGTTTTAACATGCCTCGTCGTTTCGCGGATCCGGGTTTCCAACATCTGACGATACACTACAGTACACTACAGTTTACTTTAAAAAATGCAGTACGAGGTAGAAAATTAGTTCAGAATGCAAAGCTAGTTAAAGTTTACACATTTTTTAAGTTTTAATAATCACAATTTTTTTTTTTTTTTTTTTCATTTTTAATCACAAAATTTTTATTTTTTACATTTTTTTTTTAACATTTATGGAAGAAAATGTGCGCTCAGAATACGAGCTGATTTAAACTATAATCTGAGGGAGGTAAATCAGTATTTGGTATGCGGAAACGATTCGGATGTTAAAAAAAGATATCCGAACATTAAGAATTACTGTTTTAAACTGATATGACTATGAGCCTTTAGTTTTCAAATGTGAATTCAGCAGTACATCAAACCCAAGTATCTTGAATTTATTTAATAGCCAATGAAATAAAATATAATCGAATAAGAAAATAATTAGTAAATTTTTAGCTAATTCTTTATGATTTTGATTTGCTTCTTTATTTTTGAGTTTCACGATATGCACTACATCTTTTCGGACCCTGACCTGTTGACTTCCGCTAACAGCTTTTAGGAGCAAAATAGAAAAATAAAATTTCTCTTATCCTAATTATTAGAACAATATGCCACCATATAAAAACCTAATTTATTTTTCGACTCACCACCATATGACCAGATTAAATATTTTCGCACAATTTATTTTTTAAAACTGCAGAAATACGGGAAGCCACTTTCATTGTGGCGCCCCCTTGCAGCTGACAACAAGGGTAAGTAACTCTTCATGTCTGAGATAGTTGAGTGTCGTCTTGCTTTACAACGAAAGCTGCTTGCATGCAACACATAAAACAGGGTGAAGACGACAAAACGCAAGCAGAATCTGCCCCAAACCAATTTGTGGAGGCAGTAACAAAACTAAACTCACCCAACTCATCCCCTCCGAGAAGGTGAAATAACCGAGAAAAAAAATATAACGAAGCAAGATGAACTCCAACCAAAGCGGAGCAGGTAGCAGCATGGGATCCGGGGAAGTATATACCTGCGACTACAAGGCCGGGGACACGGGAGCTGCCGGTGCGATTAGCCTCAAGATTTTGGTACCTAACGCTGTTGCTGGGGCTATTATTGGTAAAGGAGGAGAAACGATAGCCCGGGTCCAGAGCGAAGCGGGGGCCAAACTGAAGATGTCAAAGTCGAACAACTTCTATCCAGGCACCACGGAAAGGGTGTGTTTGATAACTGGGCCGTTTGAAGCCGTCCGTAAAGTGCATAACTTCATAATGGAGAAAATCCGCGAAAAGCCCGAGTTAAACCCGAAATACGAGGACTACCGCGGTCCATTTGAACGACACCAACAGGTGAAGATTTTGGTTCCGAATAGTACAGCTGGGATGATCATTGGAAAAGGCGGCAACTTTATCAAGCAGATTAAATCTGAAAGTGGAGCTTCAGTTCAGATATCCCAAAATCAGAAGGGTACGTATATCCCCGAACGATGTGTGACAGTTGCTGGGGACGTGGATGCAAATAGAAATGCAGTGGAAATGATCTTACGAGTCATTGCTGAAGATCCCCAGAGCGGCTGTTGTCCCAATATAAGCTACGCCGATTTCGTGGGTCCCATTGCTAGTTCCAATTCCAACACTCTGCCATTTACTCACATCAATTTCAGGAACCAGGAACAAATGGGAATGACCGCAAATAACAATTTAGGAACATTCAATTTCGGTTTCAACAACAACAGTTTCAGCAACAATTCCAACACTAGTGCTGTGTCTAACATGGGTGTAAACACGGCTAACCTTGGAGGTGGGGGTTCAAGTGGGGGTGGTGGTAATGCTGCTGGTGGAAGCATCAATAGTACAGCACTGGAGAATCTAAAAGCTACTCTCCGTGGTTGTGGTTTCTCAGAGTTGGCAATTGAAGAAATAGGAGCTGCCATGAACACCCTTGCTAGTTATGGCATTCTGACCAGCATTGGATTGAGTCTTGGAGGACTTGGCAATCTAGGTGCTGGAGGTGGAGGAGGACTTAACTTAAACCTTCAGGGCTTGCAGGGATCAACTATGATGTCAGGATGTAACACACCCACCACCAGTGTCAGCAACCCCTTTATGAATAACTCAAATAACAACTGTGTATTTGGCCCCGTCGGTAGTTGTCCCTCAGCCATGGAAAATTTTACATCCACTTGTGCAAGTTCAAGTCCTTTCAATAATTCTTCAGCAAACATCAACAGCGAACGATTCGGTGGCAGTCCTATGCTCAGTGACTCTTTCAGCACTACTGTCAACTATTCCCTGAACAACGCACTGTTTGCTGGTGGTCCCAGTTCTTCTGGTGATCAGATGAAGAACCAGATGTCTTTTGGTCACAATTCACCTATGTACAGCCCAGCTGAAGACAAGTCGGGACCAGCTACAAAGAATGAAATTGAAGTTGCAGAAACAATTGTGGGTGCCATCCTTGGGCCTGGTGGCAAAGGCATTGTTGAACTTCAGCAGTTGACAGGTACAAACATACAGATCTCCAAGAAAGGTGTCTATGTCCCTGGCACCCGCAACAGGGTCGTTACCATCACAGGCACGCCAAATAACATCTCAAAGGCTCAGGTCCTTATCCAACAGCGTCTACAGCAAGAAGAGATGAAACGTGCTCGACAACCCCAAGTCCGTTAAAACTTTTCTTTATGTTGTTTATGTTAGGCTGGGAAAATAATCTTTCAAAGCAGATTTCAATTATTGGTTCATTTTGAGTTTTAAACAAATAACTTAAAAAGAAAAAAACAAAAAAAATAAATAAAACGAATGAATGGAAAAAAAACTATTTTAGATTAGATTATTTTAGCTGTTGTTAAATGTCAGTTGGCCAATGTTATTAGCCAGTCACTTGTTTGATTCTTAAATCTTATAGCATGTTTAATTATGTTTATTTTAAACACTATTCTTAATAATAACCACATTGTTGGGATCTGAAGTCCAATGGTTTTCATAACATTTTTCTTAAGCTGTCTGACAGTTGAAGTTTGTGGGAGGTAATCATCACTTATCATTAATTCACACCCAATCAACAACAAATGAAAAGTACCATAAAACTATTCATTATTGAAACTGTAATTGAATGGTTTTATGTTAGTCTCATTCTGTTTGTTTTTTTTTCTTTGTTTTTGTTTTTTATCAATGATGATGCTGTCCCCACCATAAACCTGAAATTATAAGCAAGATTTAGCAACAGTCTTTAAAAGATTTTCTGTCCACAACAAACATGTTAATTATTATTTGAGTTAATCAAACATTGTTCATATATATATATATATATATATATATATATATATATATATATATATTCATTTTTTTTGAGTGTTTTCAAATGTTGTTGATGTGTGTGAAATATTTTATCTTTTTTCAAAAAATCTTTTTTGTCACTTGCATGATTTTAATTTATTTTAATTTGTACATTTTGAATATTCCATAATCCTAATTGAAATTTTTGTTTTCATTCAGCTTTTTTATTGGGTATGCATCAACTTGTTGATTACATTAAGTGATTTTTTTTATTTGCATTTAATTATTCTAACAGCATTTTTCCTTGTGTTAAAAGAAGTTGAAATTATCTAGATTTACA
>OZ010600.1:38634018-38789018 GCA_963932145.1 Acanthosepion lycidas | reverse complement strand
GGTAAAATGACATAAATATATAAGTATTTTATTTTAATCCCATGCTTATTCAAATGACGTTAAATGTATAATTATTTTATATTTTTAATTCTCAGTTTGTGAATTATTGTCTATTCAAATGTTAAAAATAAGTTGTTTTTTTTTTTGTTTTGTTTTTTTTTTATATATATCATTCTTGCCTAGGCAAAACAATCAATGAACAAACTTATTAAAGCTAACAACAAAAACAAAAAAGATTTTTAAAAATGGGCACTGTCCCCCCAACTTTCCAGCAGCCATAAAAACAACAAAACAAGAAAATATTGTGGGAAGAAGTAACCACTAATAAAGCATCATAAAAGTATTAAATTTAGGGTTTTTTTGCTGCCATATTTAATTTTGATCAGAATGGTTCTTTGATATTGTTTTCACTTCCTATTAAAGCATAACAGACAAGAATGTTATGAAAACATCTTAGGGAAAGACCATTTCATGACATGATTGCATTCAAACATTGACCAAGTTAGTCATCTATATAAAGTTAATGTTTAAAAAATATCTAATTGTGTGCATATTAAATGTAATTTTGTACACTGATTATTTTAAATAACTTGCTCTATTATATCCTGACAACTTGATTTTGATTGTTCTATATTTTCAGTCAATATAAGAAGGCCCTTGTCAGTCTCAACCATACAAACAACATTGTTCATGAAAACATTTAAGAATTTTCTCCATTTCGGCTTGAGATCAATCAGTATAATTTATGTAGTCTTTTAAGACGTCACAGATTTTATCTGTAAAACAAAAAAAAAAAAAAAACACCTCAAAATCACTCTCCCGTCCTCTTGTCCCTTATAAAGTAGTCCAGGTTTAACTGTTACAATATTATAAATAAAAATTAGCTTTATACAGCTGCTTACCAAATAACTAAACAAAGGTGCAAAATTTTCATTTAGCATAAATTAAGTAGATCTTTCAAAAATTTTGGCGGGACATTTGAGCAAATGTTACCTGCAAGAAATTTTCATATGCAAAATTCAATTTTTACTGTAGCATAAAATATTTAAGATATTTTTTTCATTTATGTAGTTAACATTCATCAATATTTGACAGTGCACATTCTAGTCAAAGAATCTCTTCATGACCCCACAATGACAATGTCCAAACAGTATTTTTCTTTTGTATAAATCTTTTAGTGTATAAATAAAATTGAAATGAATAGTAGTACTATATCAGTATTTTCTAACTTTCCCTCTGTTTTATATCAACTTTTGCATGTGTCTTTCTTCACTTGTAAACCCATTTTTTTATGTAAAGATTTTATATAGACATATATGTAAAATCATAATTGTATATGGTTCTATGGCTAGCACTGTGGATCTGAATCCAGCAGTTCATCATATTTGAACCAGTAAAGTGGTTCAAATTGTTAGTGATAGTTTTGTCTTTCCCATTGATGCCAGTGTTTGGTGTTTGAACCCAAATTATTTTAAAAAAAGAGAAAAAAAGCCAGGATTTCAAAAGCTGATTTTCAGAGTAAACAATCCTTCCTCACTTGGAAGATTGGTGCCACATAATCTTCCTATCCCCTTTTCTCCCAATTTAAACTCGTGCTAAGCTAAGCACATATAATTATATGCCATATGTGTATCTAGGCAGCAAATTGTAGACAAGATTCATTGAATATTAACAATGATGATTCCCTTTATTTTTTTTCCCCCTATCCATCCTACAGTGGCAGAGCCAACTTTTCAGGACTTTAACCTAATGTCTCTTGGATGATATGTTAACTCTGTGTATTTAGTTCTTATAGGTTAGATACTGGATTAAAAATTTAAGAAATTCTATTTTGTGTGTGATGTGTGTAAACAAAAATCATATTTTTGGGCAGCAAATTCTCTCAAAAATCTTTCATTGAATGTGACTAAAAATTTCCAAATAAGATTAATTATAGAATTATTGCAAAGTCTTACTCAACCATACACAAAATATATTTTAAAAGTCTAGATATTTTCAAATTAATAGAGTTTGGTGCTTGAAAGATTTAGACATTGTGACAATAATTTATAAACTTAATTTACATTTTTTTGGTCTTGCAATTCAGATTCTGAGATTTGTCACTAAGTCATTTTATTGTGAAAATCAAGTTGTCATGATATGTAATAAATGTATTAAATCTTAAACATTCCTTAAAATGATGATCCAGATGACAAAAATATTGTAGATAGATTTTGCAAAAAAAAAATTTTTTTAATTCTTTGTCAGAAAAAAAAAAGACATTTTAGTTGATTGGCTGTCATAAAATAATATATCAATTCCCGATAAAAAGAAAGAAATCATTATTTCAATTTTCGGCCCTTATAAAATTTGCATCATGTTTTTTATCATCTGTTTGTTCCTTTCAAAGTTTCATTATTCTTTTCCTATGAATTGACTTACAAATTTAAATTATCTAAGTAAATGTCATGATTTCTCTGTCCTTATTGGTTAGAATCTTTAAAAACATATGGGCATTTTTCATGTGTGTACTTTTTATTAAACTTATTAAAATTCACACTTTATATTTAACACAAACTACTACATTTTTTTTTTTTTTTTTTTTTTTTTGAACAATCACTTCAAGTATCATGATGACCCAAGCAATTCATATATATATATATATATATATATATATATATATATATATATATATATATATATATATATATATATATATATACATTTCATATACGTATATTTATTAGTGCCAACTATTCTGTGAGGTAAAGTAACTATTTTACAGTGCAGTCTAAATAGTTTCATCTAAAGACATTTGCATAGAAGATCAAATGATTTTTAATGTATACACTGACACACACACATATATATCTGTTTACAAAGAAAGAACCAATTTTCTGCAATTTAGCATGACTTTACCGTTGTCTTTCATCTTTGTCTGACACTATTTCCCAGCATTGTTACATTCAGATGTAATTTTGTTGATGGTATCAGCTTCTTCAAATGAAAGTGTAGAAGACCCAGTATTTCTGGAAAATTTTGGGTCAGTCTTGATTGTAAAATAATAATACTGTTAAGAGTATTTGTCATTATTGTTTCCTTTTTAATTATAAAGTAAATATGCTGCCAAAAAAAAAAAAAGACATAAGATTATGTCTCTTCTCTCTTGCATACACACACTCACTGTACCAACTTCAAAATATCCATTAATTTTCATAACTAGAATAGTTTCACTTCATTTAGTCACTACGTTAAAAAGTAAAAAAGAAAAATTCCCACTACAATTATTGTGTGATGTATTATCTATATTTTACCAAATTCAATTTCCATTTAATACAACCTACACCGCCACCTGGCATTCATGAATTGTCATACAATATCTCATTGTCTGCAATCTTGTATTTAGAATCCTAATAGAAGGGGACCAAAATAAGTATAGTTAAATAGTTTTTATAAGTAATTTATTTATTGCGCCACCTCCGTTTTATTGCTACTCTTTTTATATCATTAATTTCTTTGTTATTAACATTGTTTTTCTTGTTTCTCTCATTTTTTTTGCTTTCAAAAACCCATTTTTGTTTAATCTTTAGTTTGTGCTTTTGTTCTTCCTTAGCTGAAAACATGCCACTTTTTTCCTTTTTTTTTTTATTGGAGGTTTTATTGTTTTGCATGAATTATTTTTTTAATAATTTTATTATTCTTAACAGAAGATATATATCATTTTCAAAAATATTACTGTATTTTTAGGATGGGGTGGGGTTTATGTTCACATTGAAAAATCTTTTATCCTGATCTACTTCTAAACTAAAGGTGTATATTTAAACATATTGTCATAATCTGCCCTTTTTTGGGTTGGGGGGTGCTTAGATGATAATTAAACTTTGTCAATCTAATCCATTGTCTTCAGTTAACAAATTTAACATTTTTTTTTTTTTTTTTGTTTTTTTTTTTTTTTTTTTTGGTATTAAAAAAAAGAAATGTTAATGTTTTCAAAAACATATGTGCCACCTTCTTGAGATCTTTTTGCATAGATGTATTTTAACCTCGTAATTTTCAGCTGCATAAGCATCTCATTTAAAAAAAAATATCCTGAAGTTGAAGGTTGTTAAAAACTTAACTTATTCTGCAACATTCTTACCATCTTTTGAAGTGCATCTTTTTGCATGAAAATATCTTTGATCCTCTCATCATAGCCATTAGCAAAAGACAACCTATTGTTTCAAATATATGATCTTGTTGTTGTTATGAAGAACACTTACAAAAACATTATATGCCATTTTTTTAAAAATAAATGCATCATTTGCATTGTTATATTCCTCATCACTTAGTCTTTAGCTGTATATTCGTATTTTCTAAAAAAAACATATGATGTAATTACTTGATTATTTTCATATTTTTGAAAGGCTTTTTTAATGTTTGATAGCAGTTTTTCTCAGTTTCCCCCCCCCCAAAAAGTAATTTAATGAATACCATAAACGCAAGCAAATAGTAATTATATGTTGGATTCTTTAAGTACTTCACTTTCCAAGCAGCATAACATCCATTTGTGGTCATTTACTGTAAGCATTGTGTGCTCACATTTATATTACTAAAAGGTTATTTTATAACTAGATATTTGACAACCCAGGGCTTTTTCCAAATTTTTGCTCTATTATTTTTAAAGAAATTAATTTGTGATTTTCTAATATTCCTTTCTACAAAATTAAGAATAGTATTAATGCTGTCTAAACTTGGAAAAAGCCATTTCATAATAAGTCATAATCAAATATTGATTTTTTTTTTTTCCATTCTAAAGCATTATGTGCTATCTATCTTATGATTAAATCATTTCCATTGGTAGATTATCACCAAATAGTCTTTAGCCATGAAACATGCATTTTGTTTAAAAATATTACATTCTGGATCAGAAAACAGTTTAAATAATTTTATATTCTTAAGTATTATGTACCACGTTTTTTCTCTTTGCATCATTTGCATTGATATATCCTCACTTCATAGTTCTTAGCTAAAAGCAAAAATCATTTTATCTAATTTTATACTTATTTTCAAAACATATTCAGAAACCAGAGAGAGACTCTATTCAATAAATAATCAGCTACACAGAAAGTTCTATTTATTCAGTATTTATTTCTGCCATTTTTTTCTCTACTTCAATTCTTCAACAGTCAAAAACAAATTCTTCATTTCACTTAATAATTTGTTATATAAGCTTGATAAATAGAATACTGTTTTCTCTCTGTCCTTTTTTTTCCCAATCACTATTCAAACAGATCCGTTTTCTTAAAAGAGCATAAACTGTGATATCAATTTGTCATTTGGTTTAAGACATGGTTTCACAAAGACTACAATACATAAATATCAATAAATAACTGCCTTTTCTTCATAGACAAAATTCAAAGATAGCTCAACCATCCAACATTTCAATTAAACCTCCTTAATATTTTTGTTTATTTTTTTAAAATGTTATTCTTCTCATAGCAAACAATTTAACTTCTATTGAGTTCTCAACTTTTATGTTCAAATGGCTTTTCCAACCATCATTAATTTATAATTTACTGGGCAGTGACTTCTCAGTCTTTTCCTAGCCAATAATTAAAACAGAAAAATTGTACCAAGAGTTAAAGATAGAAACAAGTTTTCTATTTTTTTTCTATTGCAAATAAATAACTTTAGTTTTCCACCAGTTAGTTTATAACTTCCTACAGCAACTAAACAGGTTGTGTTTTTTATCACTGACAATCTGTTCAAAGGGGAAAACTATAAAGTTTTAACTAGGTATTGATATTTCAGATGCTTTATTAATATGAACTTCAGACATGGCAAAAAGCATTTAATTCAATCTCAATAATATGGAGGTGATAGAAACAACTTGTTTCAATAAAATATTAGTGACATTTTCTTTTCTTATATCACTTAAAGATTACTAAATAAAGTAACAATGCTTAACAAAAACAAGTATTTTAAAAAAAAAATTAATCAGAAGATAATAATTTTGCAATTGGCCAGTAACTTTTTTTCTTTTAAATGTTGTCCATCAGAATAGAATATTTCTCAGAAAATCTTAAATCTTTGGACACTGTGGATGCTAGAGGGTTAAGTTTGGATGCACAGATGTCCTATACACAGGGAATTTTTTTTTCTGTTTTTAAAATTGACTGTGTCCACCAATGTTCAAGAAAAACGGCATACATACATTCAGGTGCATATCATGATACATTTGGTTATAAACCAGATTTTTTAGTTTAGGAGTATACATCTGTTAAGACTTTGCACCTAATGTATACTTGTAAAATCCACATATATTAGAAATATATATACACATAAAATTATGACAAAAGTAAAAAATAATTACCCCCAAATAAATTACTGCCAAATATTTTAGCATTGAATAAAATTTTAATTTTTATTTTTTATTCTTGCATTAAATCAATTTCATATACCCTTATTAATATGGGGTATGTCATATGGCTCATCTGGTAATGACAGTGATTTTTTTTTTTTAATTTTTTTAATCTACCAATATTGATAAAGACGATAGGTTCAGGTTTAAGCTTAAACCTTGGGCAAGTCTTTCACACTCTATGCCCATCTTGGTCAGTACATTTGTGTACTTGTAAAATCTGTAATACTCTTGTTGAAATGTTGACACAACCTGCTGGATTCCCAAAACAAGTTTCAAGAAAAAATATTGATAAGATGAAAAATTTATTACTTTTTTTTTTTTTTTGTGGCCACCATTTTGGTGGTTTTGTTATAACAACAATAAAAAAAAAAAAAGAATATTGAAAAATACATTTTTATTGTAAAAGAAAAATAAAATTTAAATATTTGCTTTTTAATATCAATAGAGAATTTGAAAAAAAATCAAATTGTTATCTAGTTGGATTGGTATCAAACCAATTCTTTTGAACATTGTCTTTTGCTTCTTATATATAAGATTTCCTGAATTAAAAATAAAGATTTAAAAAATATTCCAGGAATAAAATAATGAGCAAAAGACTGCATATTAGTTTTACGGACACTCCCTGACTCAAATAATTTTCCCCTACAAACCCTCATATGATTTGAATTTTATTAGTAATTAGAATAGGCTTATATATATATATATATATATATATATATATATATATATATATATATATATATATATATATCTGAATAGTAGTGTTTATGGTCATTTGACAGTCAATCCTCTGGTTTAGAAACATGGAGTAATTTTTTTTTGTCTTCATTATCCATGTCAACTTGAGAGAGCATCACATGAAAAATGCAGTGTAGTACCACTTTGATGAAGGAATTATCTTTTGGGCTTCATGGAAACAATTTACTGAAGTCAGGGTGTGTCTGTATTAAAAAGCAAAAGAAATTGTTATTTTAATTTCTCATGTTGTTTTTTTTATGTTAATTTTATTTCCATTTCAATGTTTTGTAAATTGGAGTTTCAGAGATAATTTTTTTTCTGCACTCCTGAAAATATCAACATTAAAATGTCTATCTTGAAGAAAAGGGGTTTACTTTAATTGTCCACTGCATGTGTGAACTGCAGGTGAAATCAATATGAGGTGGAGAACAGGATAAATTAAGACCACACTATTGTTAGTTGTGGTGTTTTTAAAGAAAACTATCTCCTATTGCCACCAAGCAACTATGATTCACTTCAATCTTTTGGGATTAGAGCAACATTAATATAAAATCAGTGACATGTTTGCAAAATTCAGGACAAATTGTATCATCTTTCACTCTTCTACTGCTCAGGAATAGAGAACACTGAAATATTTCTAGAACTTTTCCACAAATATATAATTATGATCCGCTTATAATGTTAATTTCCTTTATCCATCAAGGAGTGGGTATTGAAAAGAATAACCACTTTTCAAAAGCATCTTGGTAAATTTATTTATAATAATATCTATTTTCTCTGAAGTGCAGACAGTCAAGAGCAACATCTCTAGCCATAATTAATAGAAGAGCAGTAGATGGGTAAAGAGAGATTTCATCATATATCAACTATTATATCTCTAATTTTTGGACAGATGGAACTCTCAATTGATGTATTTGTATCATCTTTGCTACATATTCATCTGTTTTACTCTTTCTTGCTATATATATATATATATATATATATATATATATATATATATATATATGCATGCACACGCACCTACATATACAAAAAAAACAATGCTATAGACAGATTCATCACTCTTATCCCAGCAAGTCTTCATTATGAATCTTTCCATCTGTTTATACATGTACAGAGATTCTGCTTGGGTAATGTGAAATAGTTTTCTCCTGAAAAAGAAATGTTTTTCTTAAGTCTTAAAAATGTTTTTTACAGTATATGCTTAATGTATTTTTATTTATTCATTTTAGGGGAAAAGAAATAAAACAAATTTTGAAAAATTTAAACATTTTTAAGGAAAATTGAAAAATTTTGAAAATCATTGTTTTTAACACTAAAAAAAATTGTCAAGTTTTTTTTTTTTTTTTTATTTCTATTTTAATTTTCTTTTCTTTTGTTTTAGGGTATTCAGATTTATTTCATAAACTATTTGTAAATGAAAACCCAAAAATCAAAATTGTGTTTTTGTTTTGTTTTTTCCTCAGAAAAACTTATGCTCTTCATTGTGTTATCATAACTTCCCATAGTTTTGTTTTCCCAAGAATTCAAATGTTCTGTTATCCAGATGTATATTTGATTATACATGAACAGCTTATTCCTCAATTTTTCTTTTTTTTTTTTTTTTTTTTTTTTTTGTTGTTTTGAACTGTATAATATTGACCATTTTCCACCTCAAGTACACTGATTGTTAAAATATTAAATATTGCAGTTGGATAGTTTGTTGTGTGTTTATTCTTCATTCATTTTTCTTTAACTTTCAATTTTAAAAAATTAAAAAAAAAAAAAAAAAGAAACTCACACACCAACTCAAAAGCTGCTGTTTATTTTATTTTCAGTGCCAAAAGATTTTATCCTCAATTCTTTATCTTTACCACAGCACTCTGCTTATTACCTTTCTATTTATCTAAGGGCAAATACAATTATAGTATATACTTTATAAAATTTAAAACACTCAATTCTCTCATTTATTTTTAGGTTTAATATTTAAAAAATCATTAAAATTGAAAAAGTGTGCCATTAAATAAGTTTAAAAAATGAAAAAAGTGGTGATTAGTGTTTATATATCTATATAGTTATTTTCTATTTACAACAAGGCATGAAAAAGTAATTATTTTGTAAACAGGAATGTATAGTTCATTTTGTTCGTAATTCAAGGATTACATCATTGTCCAGGGTTACTGTCACCATTTTAGTTTTAAGGGCTTACAGACATTGAAGCACTGATTCCTGTATGATCAGTCAAATTAATCCTGGTCAATACCTAGATGGATGACTGCTTGAGAATACTAGGTGCTATAAGCATGGAGGTGTGGTTGGTGTAATGAATAATGGCTCAGAATTGTTAATCAGAGCTGAGTTCTAATTTTACTTGGGTTTGTTATATTCACTTATGCACAAATACCTTTGGAAAAGGCATGAATCCAACTCTCCTCCAAGTATGGGTTAATTAGTAAGACTTGTATTACTAAATTATTATCTCGAAAAAAATTCTTACAATCAAGAAATATTTTCTGTCTTTAAATAACCTGTAAATGGTTGTTAAGCCATAGAAAACTTAGAAATCAATCAATTTTATTTTTTATTTATAATTATTTGATTAAATAAAATATTATTTATCTAAAAGATATACTGATGTTTTTTAACCTGATCTCATGTCAAAAATTTATTTTTTAAACTTGAAAGCATTAATAGGTTGTTAATAGACGGAAGTACATTTAATTTTATGCTTTTATGAAACTATATGCATGATTATTTCTGTTTGTGTCCTATAACTGCAGAAGAATTTAATACCACTGAGATTTTAAAAATGCATATCTTAAATACAGAACTGTTTAAAAATATCAAAACATAATCATACATTTTTCATATATGACTGGTATGGAAAAGCTTTCCTTGACTCACTTTTCATATGACCAAACATCAGATTTTTGGTAGCATGTGATTATCTTCGGCCAAGTACATTTCACCAATATCATGTATATATGAGATTAGTGAAATGCTCTTATTATATTATATACACTTAAAGCATGAACCTGACTGTTACCATGCAGTGTTGAGTTCTATGTCTATTGTGCTTGTATCTACAAACATGCTATTCCTGATATTGAGCACTCTTTTCTCACAAATATAGCAAACTTTAAACAATTAATTATATACATACACATTGATGAGTTAAAACATGTATCTGCTTAATAAGGTGTTGCTCTCCTATGTACATGCAAAACAACCTAATCAAGCATGAACTCTACAAGACCTGTTAGACCTGATACCAGGATGATAACATTAGGCCTTTTCAGTGCTGAATGTGGTGAAGGATAACAGATTTGCAGAGCTCAGTGGAATTGTAACCTGGGGAGTTTGGTAGCCAAGGCAACACTGTGAACATCTATGAATTTACTAAAGGAGAATTTATTCAATTGGCTTACAATTATGTCAAAGGTGTAGTGTTGAAGTGGATAGTTATATTTGGAAGTGCAAACTGATATAATGGGATGGATTAAAGGTAGTTTGGGGATTTTACAAGTGTAGCTCAGGCTACCTGAGCACTGGTAGGGGTTGATCTGGGAGAGAATGAAACCCTGCCAGAGTTGTCCATTAAGATATTTAGTCTGATCAAGATAGCATATAAAGATACCAAACAAAAAGAGGATACAGAAATTCAAACTTAGCTGGCCAAATATTTTAGAGACTTGTTAAGAAATCAGTTTGTTCAGAAAGACATAGCAAGAGCTAAACCTACATTACTACTGTCACCTTTGCTTGGCTAAGAGAAGCTGTTGAAGAGGAAAGGTTATAAAGGAAAGAAATAAGGAATTTTTAAATATAGTAAAAGGAGGTCACATTAGAAGGAATTGTCCTGAGCAAAATGAAGACTGAAAAAGAAGTTGTAAATGAAATTGGAGTACAACTTTTATAAACTAATATTAAGTACATATGAACTGATGTGCTGGAGATGTAAGAGGTGTGGCATAATTGTCCTAGGAAAAAAAAAAAACCCTCTTAATTGGCATGATCCAAAATATAGTAAATGTAATAGGGTGAAACATTAAAAAACAATGCCCATACCTAGAGGGAGAGAGTGAAAGGAATCCCAGGAGCAGGGAGAAAAGGTGTTAGCTTAACCACCAAAATGGGTTGAAAAGGGAAAGGAGCAAATTTTCACTTTCTATCTAGAAAAAGGACAAGATTTGCAAACTGGTAAGCATAAGAGAGCCAAGAATGTGAGAGATTTGATCATGTCATGCCTGAATTTCTATTGCTTACCCACAGGGGTGTGCCTACATCAGTTTGAGAACCTTTATCTGCATCCCCCCATGAATACTGTTTTCTAAAAACAATTGTGCTTATACTGGCAACTGTAGCAATTATTGCTTTATGGTGTAGATATTTAGTCTGGCACAAGGCCAAAATTATGGAGAAGTAAAACAGTAGAAATATTCTGCAAGACTTGATAAAAATCAGGCGGTACCCATTACTCTTTTGTGAAAAAATAAAGTTGTAAGGAAATTAGTGACAATGATTTGAAGGTGAGAGAAATAAGGATCAAAAGGAAGAGAAAAAAATCCGGAAGAAAAATAGAATAAGCTGTAAGAAGTAGAAAAGAGAAAAAAAAAACTGATAAAGGCAAACATAAAGACTATAAAAAAAAATAAGACTCAAAATTGTTTAAATTACTCATATTCAACTCTTTGATATATTCGTAATTAAATTCCTGGTAAACATAAAAATATTATGGCTCTGCTAATATGGCATTGAGCTCTCTTTCTCCAGTATGCCTCGGTAGCAGACTTCCCTTAGGAGTTGCTTATTTTATTTTATATAAGAATTAATAGATTTTATTTTTTAATCTGACATTTTTATTAATACAAACACCCATATTTGAGTAGATGGTCTCTTTATTTTAGACTATTTATTTCATCTACTGGCCTGCATGCTCAAGAAAACTTATTAAAGAAAATGTGCCCTCCAGCAGGATTTGGACCTACATCTCCCTTTGTAGGACATCCCACCATCTGATTCAGTATGCTTTGACCACTTGGTTACTAAGAGCTTCACAATCAAGCAAGGTTCTATTTGTCCTTAAAGCACATTTACTTTATTTCTTTGATATTTTTATATTTGATATTTTTTTATTTTTTTCACAAGTGTGTAGGCTGGCAGACAAAATAAATACTGTTTAAAATAAATGGATCATCTACTAAAAATAACATTTGAAGTCATAAAAATATGTCAGACTAAAAAATAAAATCCATTAATTCTTTAGAAATTAATGTCTTTACATTTCAGATACAAAACTAATACAGAAATTGCCCCCCAAAAGTTTACATACTTTGTTAATAAAACACTTTCATTTTTAAGAATAAAGTTTAGAAAGAAAAGCTTTCAATGTTTGTTTAAAATAAATGAAGTCTTCTTTGTATACTAGAAAATGTTCACTAGCAAAGCTTGACAAAGTTGTAAGCTGATAAAAGGCATTGATATTTTTTCAACTTGATATAATTATAACCCCAAATCACAAAAGGTACATTAATTGATGTTAAATTAAACATTTATTTATTTGAAAATTTTGTAAACACTTTCATATTAATCATTGTAGTTATGAACAAAGTGTGCTTGTAAATTTTGAGGAGAGGTAGACGATAGATTAATCTACTCATAAAAATATAAAGAAAAAAATGAGTATAATGGGTATTGTGAAAGAAAGGAAAATGAGAATTGAAACAAAACCCAAAAGAAAAGTGAAAAAAAGTAAGAGGAATGAAAAATATGGACATTATTGAAAGAGAAAAGGTAAAGACAAAAAGAAGAGAAAAGTAAGAGCAATTGAAGGATGAGAAAGAAAGAGAAATGAATAAAAAATAAAGAAAAATTGAAAGATGACGATATGAAGTGAAAAGGGAGAGAAAAACTAACAGAAAGGAAAAGAGATGAAGAAAGAGAAAAAAAAAGAAAATACAAAAGCAATAAAACAATGGAAAAACTGTTTTTTTTTTTTTTTTCTTTTCATTTTAGCAAATATCAATTAAAGTGCCCTCTCCACAAAAATATCCAGAGCAGTAATCACATGTTTTGTATTGAGTCTTTGGCTTTGTTTCAGTGCATGTAGCCAGATGGAGGTCATTCTCTATCTTAAAATACACCATCAGATTAAAAACAAACATGCTGCAGTTATGGCCAAATTTCTGGCATCAAAATCCTATCCGCTTTCCTCATCAGAAGGATTAGTTCAGCAATTAATGCCCAGATTATCAATTAGTTTTATTTCCAACAGAATACTAACTCTACTGCCTCTGACACCTGACTGCCACCATCATAATCATTATCATTGTTATGATTATTATTGTCTACATTCATCAACATCATTTTGTCTGGAGATTTGTTGTAGTTTTTATTTGTTTGTTTTTTTTATTGTTGCTCTAATCATCATCATCATCATCATCATCATCAGCTTATTCAATCATGACAAAATGGCTGCATGATTTATCACCAAGGTTCATGTCAATGTCATTACTAGCAGTATTATTGACTTTGTGCTGCACGTCAACCACTGAAATCAGCTTGTATCCACCATCACCACTACCCCCTACCACAAGCATCATCATGACAGTATCTTCTGTCACATTCACAAAATTCTTAGTACTGCTGTAAAAGACATTCTTATGAGTCTCACTTCCTGGAATTATCAAAAATAAGATACCCTGCTTTAAGTGTTGCCTTGATGGAGATTATCATTCAGGTTTCTTGAGCCTAAATAATGCTGTCATCATCCAGCCTTGTTTTTGTTATTGTTAACATCTATTCACATTCAACATTATTCAAATTACATCACCACCACTACTATGACCATTATCAAAACATAACTTACATTGGATTTTCATCAAATTTTCAATAAAGGAATAATTTGAGAGAAGCTTACTGATTGGTTCAAGTTTGAAAACTTTAATTGTTGAAATATAGATGTTTCATTCATTTCCATTTCACAGCAGTTTAAATGTTTAATAATGTGTAATCAATATTCTCATCATCATCATTATTATTATTATTATTTTCTTAAATGTTTGCTCTTTTTATCATGGACATTTTTATCCTGAAACATTGCCAGCATCAAATGTACTGTCATCATTATGAAATATGAATTTGAGTACAAAATATCATTAACTTATTACACATTAATATTAAAATATTTTTTTAGGTTTATTAATTAGGATTATGGCATCCTCAGGCTCACTAGCTTTAAGAGGCTGTCAAATAATGGATGACATGAAAGTCATAGAATTTATTATCCTTTCTGGTAACTAACAAAAATTTTGGAAGACAAGCTCGCATTATGCTACAGACCTGAATTGAATCTTTATTTTGTCAGGTATGTGACAGTAGCTGAAAAAAAATTATTCTTCTATTAGGTTGGTGCAAAAATAATGTCATTTTCTCACATAGTAACATATGTGAGAAAACGACATTATTTTTGCACCAACCTAATATGTGCCATTTCTTTCAGGATGCTGCTAATCATGGCTCTCCACAATTTCCTGTCCTTTGTAGCTCTTGATAAATTTTATCTTTTTGTTATTTCTCCTAAACTGTTCTGCCATCCATTTACATAAGCTCGCTAGGTGGGTTACATGTTGTTTTTCTCTGTCCCTCTTG
Source organism: Acanthosepion lycidas (assembly GCA_963932145.1). Lineage (NCBI taxonomy): Eukaryota > Metazoa > Mollusca > Cephalopoda > Sepiida > Sepiidae > Acanthosepion > Acanthosepion lycidas. The sequence goes on along the minus strand of OZ010600.1, from coordinate 38,774,269 downwards.
CCTTCAATCTATTCTGTGAGTATCAAATTTTACAAGCCCTCTCTCTCCTTATCAACTATTTCTTTCTGATATTAAGTATAAATGTCCTTTTTGTTTCCATTTTCTCAAAAACTTTGCCATTGCTCACATGTTCAGTCCATGTTATTCTTGGCATCCTTCTGTAGAACCACATTTCTATTGCTTCAAGTCTCTTCTTCATCTGTGAGGAGATTATCCAGCATTCACTGCCATATAGGAAGACTGATATTATGTAATATTTCAGTACACTTTTCTGTGTTTGTAATGAAATTTTTCTGTTTCTTAATACTTTGCTTAGCTTTTGGAAGGTATCTTTTGCTATCCCAATGTGCCTTTGGATTTTAGTTGTCGCACTCTCTGTTTTCAGCTTATGCATACAAATAAATTAGTGGCACCAAATTTTTAAGACTGGTCCTGCAAAACAAACTTTGTACTTTACATTCACCATGTAAAAAGAAAATAAAAATCTTACATGGCTGTGGTCTCACTTATGAACACAGCAAACTGACTGAAGCTAAGCTGGATGAAGATAGTAAGGGAGTATTAGTAAAGTAAGTGGGAATTATAAAAACATCCAAACTATGTTTATATATCTATTCTTTTATGTACTGTATCAGTTCAGAATGTGTGCCATGATGACTCATCACAACTTCCTGTCCCTAAGAAACTTTTGACATTTTACCATCTTTCTTTGTCCTCACTCTGCCATCCATTAACACAAACCTCTTAGGCAGATTACTCGTTGTTTCCTGCTTTCTCTCTTGATGTCATTGTCCTGTGAGTGTTAAATTCTCCAAGCACTCTTTCCTCATTATGTATCCTATAAATTTAAACTCTTTATAATTATAAGTACAAGTGTTCTTTTGATTTCCATTTTCCTTAAAACTTTCTTGTTGCTCACATGCTTTGTCCATGTTACTCTTTGCATCCATCTGTAGAACCACATCTTAATCACTTCTTTTTAGGAAATTAGATGTGACATCGAAGTTCAGCATTGTTTTCTTCTTTTCTAATGACATTTTCCTGTCTCTTAATAATTTATTTAGCTTTTGAAAGTCATCTTTTGTTGAAAAATGTATCTTCAGGTTTCTATGCCATATTTTCCATCATCTGTCATTATTCTACCCAGACAGTTAAATTTCTGTACCTGCTTGCTTTTGGTATCAACAATAAATGCAACTAGTGTTAAAAAACAACCATGATTATTTACTCACTACATATTCAATGACTCTACAGAGAATGATAGTTTTAATATTTGTTTTGCAAATCCTATCCATGATATTACCCAGTTAATATATAATGTATCTCTATAGTGATATATATAAAAAAAAATATAACTATTTGTTTAAAAATAGTAAAGGGTATACAAAGAACTTTCAATGCAGCCAATGTGATTTGGTAACAAATTGAAATATTAATAAAATTTAGGTGATTAAAAACGGCAAAGTTGTGGGCCAATCTATGAGAATTGAACTCACAACAATAATGAATGGTCTAAAAAGACAGGCTGGTTAATCACATTTATAGTAGTTGTTCCATATGCAAAGTATTATCTTCAATATAACATTTCAAAATAAACAGAATTACAGTAAAATGCTTCTTGTAACACATGAATAAATTAAGAAAATACTCTATTAAAGTGTTTCTGGTTGAATATCAACAAGGAAAAGAAGGAATTATGGAATAAAAATTGTATTACAACTTGTAATCCACTGGACTGTAAAGAAAATGTCTGATAAAAGGGAAATAACCTTGTTAAGTTAGTAGCTCTTGGGACTAAAATGCAAGAAAAAGAAAGCTTATGCAGAGTTAAAAGGAATTTTTTATTTTATTGCACTGACGAAATGATGCAAAAATAATTACAATTTTTAGTCATTAAAAGTGGTATATTCCAGTTCAGAATAAAACTTAATTGAAATAAGAAGCATTTGAATGTAAGTATTATTGCCAACAATAAAAAAGTCTATTTATTCTTGTAAAATAGAATTCTGGAATCCTGGAGCTGATAAATTCTTCAAAGGTGTTTTGAGATCCTGCTTGGTTGTTATTGAAAATCTCTCACTAGAAATTGTCAAAATGCTTGTAAAAGTGGTAGTTGGCTGTAAAGAGATCAGATGAGTAAGCTGGGTAAAGTAGAGTTTTGTAACTGAGCTCATTTTTTTTTTTTTTTTTTTTCTGCAGAGTCACTTGCAAGGCATGAATTTGGGTCTCATCAGAGAGATGTGGTCCATTTTATTGAGCAATGTTGAACATAAATGTTGTAGCTATTGGGGACTTTTGTCAATTTTCAAACAATATTTCTCTGCTGTGATGGTTTTGACAGAATTCAAGAAATTAGAATGTGCATGTTGTATTAAAAAAATTCAAATACATACATCACCAAATTCAGTAAAATTTGAAACTTGTTGGCATGGTTATTAAAAGACCCATAATATTGATGAAATAGATGTGCAAAAATATTAGTGACTTATGAAGGAAATCATGCAAACAATTCAATGCCAAAATGTTTGTATATACAAATCAAGAACATTTATTGAACATGTATACAAAGAAACAATAGTACAATAGTGTAGGCACATGTTTACAAAAATGTATTTTTACTTGTACATGTATTATTAAAATTGGGGTCAAATAATGTCTCCAAAATTGCTTTAGTAAATACTGAGACAATCATTTTGTGTATACATAAGGAGAAAAGTCGCTTAAGTAAAGTGTATGCAATGTTTGTATGAACTGAACATTTCTCTGTTAACATCTATTAAGAAGTTAAAGTGCTACATACAGTTGTGCTATTGAAATTAATTGTAATATAAAGTTGTCTTCTCTTGGTTTTTAACCATCACTCTAATGTCAGATGTCCAAGTGATATAGCTTCCTATTCTATACTGAACATGAGAAAAATCAAAGCCCCTTCTAATTATTGTCTGCAGTAATGGATTCATTTATATACAGAAGGTGGTCATGTAAGTCATTGTTTGATATACATGAGAAGGCTTCTGATTATAGTTTTTTCTTAACTAATAAGTTTATGTCTAAGAAAGTATGCATTTAGTTTATGTGTAAAAGACAAGTTTTAATCAGTTGTTAAATGTCCATTGATTTGTGCATTTCCAATATCACTGCATACTGAAAATCTGTTTAAAAGAAAAATTAAACAGCTTAGAAAAAGTTTCATCATTTCTAAAAATAGATGAAAATTTGCAAGTGCTAGGCTATCAAAGTGAAGAATCTGTTCTCATCAAAAGAGAAGGCACCTAGTCCTAATGATTCCAGATTGTCCTAATGATTCCAAACCTATGGCAGCACCTTCCTTATTGCACTAAGAGAGGTGGGGCTGGTGTAATATCAATGACAGTGGGTCATGGGGACTGAGCAATTTTTTTTTTCATTGGACCATATGTATGGGTTTCCCCACATAAAAAAGTCTTTGTGTTACATGCTGCGTTAGTGCAGAGGTCAGTTAAATAAAATCACTAGGCCATGAAGCTATATTTCTATGAATCGATATGCCCGACCGACACCCCTACATCCGTCCTGGGTATGACAATAAACTGCATCTGCGTCCTGGGTAAGACGATAAACTATGTCCAACAGCAAGGCCTCTGATTAGGAGGTTTTGGGGAGTGTGGAACCACCTCTTAATTGCTGGTGTTCCCAGGTCCACCCTGACCCGGGGTGGTAGCACCTGTTAGAGTCCCAGCTATGGACAAATAGTTAACAACCAGACTACATCTGTGTCCTGGGTATGACTATAAACTACGTCCAACAGCAAGACCTCACATAATATGTTTTTGAAAAAATAATATTACCAGCTATACATTTAAAAAAAATAATATATATATATATATATATATATATATATATATATATATATATATATATATATATATATATATATATATATATATATATATATATATATATGCTCAGGTACCTCAAGGCAGTATAATGATTAGCAAGCTTGTCTCGCTAGAACAATTACAACTGGGTAGTGAGTTCAATCCTCACTGGATACCCCATACTTTTGGCCTTGTGCCACATCTAAGCTACACTTGGAAATTCACTATATATGATAGGCTAAAATGCTATCAAATGGCAGGCAGCCACCATAGCTGGCAACAATAGGATATTGATGTGATTGGTTAGGCATTTTGTTGCTGCAAAATACTCATCAGCTCTGGCTAGTTATGATAGAATAGATTTGTTTTTCTTTTGTTGAAGTTAATTTAATTTGGAAATGTCTGCTCATTGGCCCTTCTTATTAATTTAATTTCCCACATTTCTCTTGTTTTACTTTCTCCTCCCTATTCTATTTAATGACAGAAGGTAAAGTTCTCTACCGATGTCAGATTGTTTTGCTATATTTTATATATTTTTTAACTTTTTTTTACATTTCCCCACATCATTTTTCCATCAGTTAGCAGGCATTTTTTTTTCATATTATACAATTGGTGTCACATACTAAAGTGATTTTCTGTAAATATATTTTATAGCATTCAAATCACCATGGAATTTTTTTAATTGTAATGTATAAAAAATTTATTTTATTTTCCTCCCCACATGAAATTGTAAATATGAGTATTGGCAATAATTTCTGTTGAGAGAATGTAACTTTTTAGTGATTGTAGCATGAAAGAATTAGAATTAATAGTAGGCATTATAGAGAAAGGAATAATGAATATGATTTGAATCAGTGAATGTAAATCAATTATTGACAGGATAATAAAGACCCACACCTACCCTTCACTCCAATTACTCAGTATTATGCCACATTTTACAAAAAACTTTATTCTTTACTATTTTTTTTTATCAAGAACCAAACTGGAGTTATTTTCACACACAAAATTTAATCCTTGTTAAACAAAGAGCAATTTAACAACTACCCAACAAAATCTTCCCTTTCTCAAATGCAAATATTCTGTCTTCTATGTCCTGCTAGTATTTCTCGTTCAAAATTTCTTTTAACAAAATATACAACATATTTCTTTTGATGTAGGTAGCAACTTCCTCATCCAACAGGAATAAAAAAAAAAAAAAAAAAAAAGAAACTCACACTGCTTCAGATAAAAATCAACAGAGAGCTGAGTTACTTGATATTGGCCACTGGGTTGAAATCGGGGATCAAACTCTAAGCAGGAGACAGAGAGCTGAGTTACTTGATATTGGCCACTGGGTTGAAATCAGGGATCAAACTAAGCAGGAGACAGAGAACTGAGTTACTTGATATTGGCCAGTGGGTTGACATCAGGGATCAAACTCTAAGCAGGAGACAGAGAACTGAGTTACTTGATATTGGCCACTGGGTTGAAATCAGGGATCAAACTCTAAGCAGGAGACAGAGAGCTGAGTTACTTGATATTGGCTACTGGGTTGAAATCAGGGATCAAACTCTAAGTAGGGGAGAGAGCTGAGTTACTTGATATTGGCCACTGGGTTGAAATCAGGGATCAAACTCTAAGCAGGAGACAGAGAACTGAGTTACTTGATATTGGCCACTGGGTTGAAATCAGGGATCAAACTAAAGCAGGAGACAGAGAGCTGAGTTACTTGATATTGGCCACTGGGTTGAAATCAGGGATCAAACTCTAAGCAGGAGACAGAGAACTGAGTTACTTGATATTGGCCACTGGGTTGGAATCAGGGATCAAACTCTAAGCAGGAGACAGAGAACTGAGTTACTTGATATTGGCTACTGGGTTGAAATCAAGGATCAAACTCTAAGCAGGAGACAGAGAACTGAGTTACTTGATATTGGCCACTGGGTTGAAATCAGGGATCAAACTCTAAGCAGGAGACAGAGAGCTGAGTTACTTGATATTGGCCACTGGGTTGAAATCAGGGATCAAACTCTAAGCAGGAGACAGAGAACTGAGTTACTTGATATTGGCCACTGGGTTGAAATCAGGGATCAAACTCTAAGCAGGAGACAGCTGAGTTACTTGATATTGGCCACTAGGTTGAAATCAGGGATCAAACTCTAAGCAGGAGAGAGAGAGCTGAGTTACTTGATATTGGCCACTGGGTTGAAATCAGAGGATCAAACTCTAAGCAGGAGACAGAGAGCTGAGTTACTTGATATTGGCCACTGGGTTGAAATCAGGGATCCAACTCTAAGCAGGAGACAGAGAACTGAGTTACTTGATATTGGCCACTGGGTTGGAATCAGGGATCAAACTCTAAGCAGGAGACAGAGAACTGAGTTACTTGATATTGGCCACTGGGTTGAAATCAGGGATCAAACTCTAAGCAGGAGACAGAGAACTGAGTTACTTGATATTGGCCACTGGGTTGAAATCAGGGATCAAACTCTAAGCAGGAGACAGAGAGCTGAGTTACTTGATATTGGCCACTGGGTTGAAATCAGGGATCAAACTCTAAGCAGGGGAGAGAGCTGAGTTACTTGATATTGGCCACTGGGTTGAAATCGGGGATCAAACTCTAAGCAGGAGACAGAGAGCTGAGTTACTTGATATTGGCCACTGGTTGAAATCAGGGATCAAACTCTAAGCAGGGGAGAGAGCTTAGTTATTTGATATTGGCCACTGGGTTGAAATCAGGGATCAAACTCTAAGCAGGAGACAGAGAGCTGAGTTACTTGATATTGGCCACTGGGTTGAAATCAGGGATCAAACTCTAAGCAGGAGACAGAGAACTGAGTTACTTGATATTGGCCACTGGGTTGAAATCAGGGATCAAACTCTAAGCAGGAGACAGAGAACTGAGTTACTTGATATTGGCCACTGGGTTGAAATCAGGGATCAAACTCTAAGCAGGAGACAGAGAGCTGAGTTACTTGATATTGGCCACTGGGTTGAAATCAGGGATCAAACTCTAAGCAGGAGACAGAGAGCTGAGTTACTTGATATTGGCTACTGGGTTGAAATCAGGGATCAAACTCTAAGTAGGGTAGAGAGCTGAGTTACTTGATATTGGCCACTGGGTTGAAATCAGGGATCAAACTCTAAGCAGGAGACAGAGAACTGAGTTACTTGATATTGGCCACTGGGTTGAAATCAGGGATCAAACTCTAAGCAGGAGACAGAGAGCTGAGTTACTTGATATTGGCCACTGGGTTGAAATCAGGGATCAAACTCTAAGCAGGAGACAGAGAGCTGAGTTACTTGATATTGGCCACTGGGTTGAAATCAGGGATCAAACTCTAAGCAGGAGACAGAGAGCTGAGTTACTTGATATTGGCCACTAGGTTGAAATCAGGGATCCAACTCTAAGCAGGAGAGAGAGAGCTGAGTTACTTGATATTGGCCACTGGGTTGAAATCAGGGATCAAACTCTAAGCAGAAAACAGAGAACTGAGTTACTTGATATTGGCCACTGGGTTGACATCAGGGATCAAACTCTAAGCAGGAGACAGAGAGCTGGTCATGTATGTTGATTGATGGTTGTCAACTAAATAAAAAGCCATTTTTATTCTACTAAATCTTTTGTTGTTATGTGAAGTTACTATAAAATATTATATTAGGGGCTTTGGAAAGTAATTACATATTTCACTGCAATGAATTGTGAGTCAATTAATCAAAGTTGAATAGAACAAAACTGTGTCTAGATTTCCATTATCATCTCTTCTCTCTGACAGTGTGTCATTTATAATATATTCCAAAGTTTGACCCATATATATATATATATATATATAGTTTTGTACTTTTCCACTTCAATTAGTTGGCTCGTAATTTAGCTATTCCTGATGATTGTATTTAGCATGTCACCTCTGGGTGTTGACTTCAATGTCCTCTTTTATAAAGGATGTTCCAATAACTTGGACTGATTTCAATTGTGAATTAAGTTTAAGCGTCTATTGATTTTTTTCTTTTCCTTTCAGATTTGGTGGACATTTGGGTGATGTTATTTTTCACACATAATTGCCATGACTTAAATAACATGATCCAATAGAGAAATAAATAAATTTCCACCAATAACACTGATTTATTTACTGCTGACTTTGATCGATCTTAATGAAACACCCTTATATATATAATCTGTCTTAATAAAACATCCTTTATTTTCATACGCTCTAACCCTGATATTGGACACTTTAACCCTTAAATATAGCATACCTTAAAACTGTATTTTATCATATATATATATATATATATATATATATATAAACATATAATAAAATGTTAATGGTCAGAGTTGAATGAAACCAGGAAACAGTCGTATTAAAAAGTGCTCAATACACATATAAAAAGATAAAAATATAACATGTAGAGGTTTTAAGTATAATCTATATAGGCTGATTTCCTAATTTTTTATACTTATATATATAACTTTAAAAATCAACATATTTTCCATTGATTACTGTGTGACTTCCAAAAATTATAATACTGCTACAGAAGCATTTAAAAATATTTGTGCTGTGTATACAGATGTAGTGAAGGCTTATACATGGCGACTGTAACATTTCTGATGAGCTTCACTGTGTAAGATGAGCTACACCAAATGAAAAACTTTTGAAAAAGACTACTGAATTGAATCCAGAGATTTGGTGCAAAAACTTAATGTATCATATTCACCTGTTCATGAACATGTCGAGTTAATTAGGAAAATTTTCAAAAAGGGAATTTTGGTTCCTCATGAGCTTTCAGTTGATAAAAGAACACAATGTTCCTACATCTACAGCAGGAATGCAAGTCAAATTGTTCCAAATGATGAAAAATGGGTTTTGCATATCAACAGAAAATGAAACCAATGCCAAAACCAGAACTCCATCCAGATAAGCCCTTAAATCTCATTCATTACAAACTGTTGGAATATGAAATGACCATTTTTGCAGATGTTTTTTGCCTGCATCTTGATCAGATAAATGAAGCATTATGTTGAAAATGTTCTACTTTGGTAAACAAAAAATGTGTTATTCTCCAGGATGACAATGCAAGGGTACACTGCAGAACAAACCCAAGAAAAATAAGATTGTTAGGAGAGGATGTTCCTCCACAGTCTCCATACTTGCCAGATTTAATATCTCCAGATCTTCAATTGTTTCAATCTCTAGAATATTTCAGAATTGACAGAAAATTCCCAAACAAAGAAACTGAAAACAGTTTTTCAATGTTTTTTGTTTTTTTCAGGGTAAACTCCAGATTTCTTCAAACATGAAATTGAAAATTTACCTTCCTATTAGGTTGCAATCATTGAAAATGAAGAGGATTACATTTTTTATGAATAATATTTAAATAAATTTAACTTAAATTTGTTTTCATATCCTTTCTGGTAAAATGTAATTACTTTCTGAACAGCCTAATATATATGTATATTTCCAATCAACAGTATTTTCTTGCCATAATTAATTCTGCTATAAAGTCAGAACTTCAACAACTTCCTTGTATACTTGATATACTTAAGGCAACCAAAAAGAGGGAAGTTTCATTTTAAAGATTATAATGCCAAATTGGACAAAGCATAAATTTATAGTGAAGGATTCTACTTGCTAGGGATGGTATAAATGTCTCGTGCCTCCCACCATCTAGTAAGCCCCCCCCCCATCTCTGAGATGAGCCCCACCATTCTACTACATCTCAATTTTCATAAAGTAGTATTCATATAAAATACAAATTTTATTTACCAAATTATGTACAGTAATGGATCATGTGCAATATAGGTGAACAATTCAACTAGAAAAATTGAAAATAAATTCAAATTAGAGATATGTCATAATAGATCATTGCATCATAAATAAATCTATACATATATAAAAGGCAGTTGTCTGTGTGTGCATGCGTGTCCTCCACCCTCTGGCTAAAACTAAAAAACTACAATAATTAATGACAAAATAAATATATATATACTGACTCTATAAAAAAAATTATCATCATATGATTTGTATTTGCGAAGTTATTTTAAAATTAAAAATATGTAATAATTGCATTAGAATGCATTAAAAATTCTCAAAATTCAAAAGTAAAAATGAACAGAATAATTATTATTCCCGATTAGGTTTACCGTTCATTTTTACTTTTTAATTCTACTGATAATTTTGAAATACGATATGTATTTTTAAAATTTCTATTCTCTTGAATTTATTTCCATATCTATAGTAAATAAAAGCTTAACTTAAAAAAATTAATATTAAAACAACAAAGTAAATTCAAAAGAAGAATAATATTAAATACAATTATTTGAAAAAAGTATAATTATTCAAATATTCAGAACAAAAATTGTAAAAGCACAACAGAATAAATTCCCATAGAGATTTTTGAGGGGAATTTTCAATAGCTTCATTAATACAATCAGATATTCCACAAATAAATATGTTATCTTTTTCAATATTTTTAATCAGGAAATTTTTAATTACCTATTTTTAATAACAGGTTTACTTTGAATACATGCATTTTGTTTTTATGTTGTAGGGATGGTTAAGTAAATATTTCATTCATTATATTTACAATACATATAATTTTATTTTTGCAATATGCTGATAATATATTCTGGGTGGGGTTTGAGCAGAGGGAAATATTAAAATCATATAATTTGTAATATTGGTGTTAATTTGATACACAATATATTTATTTTATTAAATAGGGGAATGGCCATCTAATAATTATTTTCTGATTTAAAAAATATTAAGATTTATACATTACTCAATTCCCTTCAACTACCTGGCATACCACTTTAAAATCTCATTCTGAAACGTCAATATTCAGTCAGGTGTTGTTGAATTATTTTTTATTAATAAAACTTTTACTAAATTATTTAAATTAATTTCCTAAAAAATATTTCTGCTTTCGAAAATATTTATATCAGATTATAATTTTTTTAAAAAAACTTTCCTGTTGAATTGTTTGAGTGGGATCACTTTGCTAAATCTGTTTTACTATTTTATTGAAATTAATATTTTTTAAAAGTTCAGATATTAAATTTTAAAAATGAATGCAAAAACAAACAAATTATTCCAAATATACACAATCATTTTAGACATGCTGGGGTGGGGATCATAAAAATTTTACTAAACTATTTAATTTAATTTTCTAAAAATTATTTATGCTTTCAAAAATATTCTGTTGGTTGAATTACTTTTTTATTATTAATAAAAATTTTATAAATTTAATTTTTCAAAAATATTTATGCTTTCAAAAATATATTTTTATATTATATACAGTTTTTTCTATTGTAGACAGGACACAAAAGATGGTTTACAACTTTATATATATATATAGAGAGAGAGAGAGATTTATTTTTGAATTAACAATATTTTTCCATGAAATCAATCTCTGTCTTTACTTTTTTACTTTACAGACAAAACACAATTTAAGTGTAAAATACCTTCTTTAAAAATCACTATGAAACCAAACAAAATTTTTAAATGAAGTAATTATTTTCTGACTTAAAAAAATAATTACTGGTATTAATTTGATAAAATATTATCAAATTAACACCAGTAATTATGTTAGATAATATATTTACTTTAATAGTGGAATGTCCATCCTATAATTATTTTCTGTTTTAAAAAAAAAATGATTTGTATATAATTCCCTCCAACCATTTGACACTTCACAATCTCATTCAGAAAAAGTGAAACCCCCACCCAGTCATATTCTTGAGAAATCTAGACCCCTGAGTCTTTGCAATGGCATCAGATTGATTACCAAAACAATGAATCAACATGTTATTGAATTTCAACATAGCAATGAAACCTAAGATGAAGCTATTTCTTCCAAGCAATGCCAAGTATCCCTGCTAGTCAATATAGGGTTTTTTCAAGGCCTGGCAAGAGCAAAACAAATTCACCGAGTTGGACAAAAAAAAAAAAAGACCTCAGAATGATGCAAAAATCTGCAAACATTTTTCCTCCTTTAATAGTTGTGCTTAGTTTAATTTCTAATGTATGTAAATGTAGCTAGAAAAAAAGCAAATGCTCATAACACTGCCTGGGCCCCCAGTCATACTTTGGCACCGCAGTTTGAGGGTAGTACGCACCAGCCCTACTATTTGCCAACAATAAATAATGACCATGAACTTCTTTTGATGTAGCTTTGGTTTGGGAATTGCTTTAATACTTCACTTCAGTTTTCGCTACTGCAAGGAAAGTATAAAATCCATTTTTTTATTCCATGTAATGATGGAATCAAGAAATGGATCAATTTTGTTGTGAAAAAGAAGTTCAGTGCAGACTTCATAACAAAAATTTTGAGGTTTTCATGCAGAATATATTTTTCCAATTTTTGATTTTCCAATTTGATACAAATGTTGAACAGCTGTTGCATATACATATGTTAAATATGAAAAGTTTTCTTCTGCAAACTCTTGAGTTGTTTTGGGTGTATCCCTTTTATGGGATTGCCTGACCTTTGTGAGGGAAATTAATTTAATGGTCACTATATGGCATAGTAAACAGAAGTATAAAAGAAAAGGACAACTCTCTCTCTCTCTCTCACATATATCTAGGAAGACAGCAGTCAGGCAAGCTGACTTCTTAATTTTGCCAAACCACATGGTACATACATGCACACAGACTGCTACTAATTCCATAATTTATTTTTCTCTCGTACTCCCACCAAGTTATCTATCTGTACTTATATATATATATATATATATTTTTATTTTTAAAGTGTTTCAGTTGCATCCATTACATGTGGCAACTGTCTTGAACTGTTTTGAACTCATACAATACAAGTGGTTGGATTTTTTTCTTTTCTATCTTTACTTTGACAGCCTAAAATAAAGAACAATTGTTAATAAACAGCAAGAACAAAATCATCTGAATAAATCAATAATCAAGTCTAACTGCATGCAATAAACTGTTAAAGAACAGTTTATTCCAAAGGAAACATCAAAATTTGAAAAAACAAAAACCACAATTATCTTTTGCACCAAACTGATTTTGCATGAAAAATAGAAAATAAAACATTTTTAAATGTAAAAAATTTTAAACTTTTTAAATGTAAATTTTTTTATTAAATATTTTGCAGATTAGTAATTTTATATAAAAAATTGTCAACATTATTAAGATTTTTCTGTGATCATCAATGCAATTATTTTAAAATTTCAAGCATGATGAAAAATTTTAACTTCAATGTGTACATCTGAAAAATAATTTTTAAAAAATTGTGATGATATTTTTTGTAAATTAATTTTTTTAAATATTGCACTGTTTCTATTTTTTTGGAAAGTATTATTATTTTCTTATACTTGCGTAGTATCAAAAATTAAATATTTTACATTTTTTTTCTGGAAGGAAAGGAGAATTCATTTAACTGATGGCAAAAATATATATAAATAAAAATATATATTTTTCACATAATAAAAATAACATTTGTAAGCAACTTGTATAAATTTCTAAACCAAAAATGATGTTGTCACTATAGTGATATCATGGCTGTTTTTTAATCGCTGCTTCAATTTTTTGCTTTCTACTTGGTATTGCTTTGAAGGGGTTTGGGGGTAAAATGTCACATTATTTGGGCCAACCATGTAAAAATGTCTGATTTAGACACAACATTTTTATCTTTTTGTTGCAGAATCTAGCATACATTCCTAATATGATGGAAAGTTTTGTAGTTGGTTGTACCCCTTCAATTTAATTTGAATAATAAATTAACTTTTTTTTCTTTTAACTTTCATATTTCTTTCAATGTCCTTCAGAAAAAAGATAAACTTATGAAAACAAATAGTTATAAATTGTTTTACTGTTGAGATAGCTAAATGTTGTTGCAGTTAACTGGATGATATTTGTTGGAGCGACTGACTTTCTGAGGAAGTTGAGAGATTTGTTATTGATTTATGTTTTATGTGCTTGGTGCTAACTCATTTAAGGTGGTAGCAGTGATTACTAATTATTCCGGGTGCTGTCCAGGATAAAACAATCTTGACTCAATGTACATAGAAAACAAACGTAACAATGCAATGGTGAAGCAATGCATTTAAACAAGTGAATTTAAAATGAAACTGAAAATAAAGATTTATTTATCAACAAATAAAAATTTATTTGGATGTTTTATATTAGGTTGATGCAAAAATAATGACATTGTGACATCCAACCGTTACGTCAAATTGTGACGTCAGCCGATCCCGGATCTTATCCTGGTCGCGGCACCAATTGTGATGATCTAACCTTTAATTGATTCGGATTGGGAATCTGGTTAGATTCGATATCAGCCTCGTCGTTCCCAACTCGCTTCCAACATCTGGTTACCGAAGTAACTACTTTGATCTCCAGTCTGCCTACCCACGTTGTGAATTGATATTAGGCAGACGAAATCAATCAGTGTTGGGGCCGTACTGCAAGCTTGAGTTCGAATGAGGGCGGTATCGCACAAGTACGGGCAAAAGAAAATAAAATAATAAGTCGAAAATGGTATCAAAAAAAGGATAACAATACTTTATATCTGGTTGCTGGATACATAGGACTGCGTCTATCTCCCGACCCGCTATATGGATTGTGACACATGGTTTTCAGGCGAAATTCACAAAGCTTATTTTGGTGGTGTGAGTCTAAGTCGTTCTTCAAAAAAAATAAATTGTTCTTGGTTTGAAGATGAGTTCGGAAGTTGCGCGAATCTTGGTCAGCTCTTCGTGGTGGGTCTTCAGAGCTCTCAACTGGAGCTCTCTCTCAAACTCTCCAACTCTCGGACTCGAAACTAAAAACTAAACTGATTTTTGCTTGCTGCAACTTTGCTTATATGGACGCCGATTCAAAACCGGGGGTGGGCTCGTCGGGGTTTGAGGTTCCCCAATAAGTCTAAATCCATAAACCCCTTTTTTTGTTTTCGGTCAGGAAAAATTCATTATTTCCATTTTTGGAAGTCTTCCCTTACTCCCACCTTCTCTTATTTTCATATGGACACCTCCCCATGCCCCAGAGGGGCGTCAGCGGTCCTTCCCACTTCTTCGTAGTAATCCCTCATACTTAAACTCTCTGCGGCTGTCTCCTTGCGTCACATGATCACCTCCGCCTGGCTGGTTAGTGTTCAACCAATGGTCGATCAACAGTGTGGACGTGACTAGACTAGCCTTGTTCTTAAAAAAATATATATTTTGTTCAAAGAAAAATAATTATCTTTTTCTTTTCCTTTTCTTTCTTTTGTTTCTCTCTTCTTCTCTGGCCGCCAAGAAGACAATACGACCGGTAGAGTGACAATCTCAATTCTTATCCTAACGTCATGGCATATGCAATTCTTCAATCAGATTTTCGCCAGCACCAAGAGGCTAGTCAACCAGACACTTTTTCTCTCAATGACACCTCCCATCAACAAAGACCCAACCTAGAGATGACTCTCTTTGTGTGTGGTCAACAGATGAACTATTAAATTGTTTGCCATTATGACACAAGTAAACCTTTATCTATTTAAAACTCTGTATCCACCTGGTGTTTGTCAATTAGCTTTATGACAATGGCCATAAGAATTTTCACCATTCTTCATTTATCAAAACAACATTTTCAAATGTCACTTCTCGTAGGTGACTTTATCTTTAAAATTTCCTCGCAGGGAACCCCACCACCCCCAACAATCTGCGTGCCACAAAGACACAGTTAATTTTTTTTATCTAAACAAAACAATGTATCAACCTCGACCCTGCCAGCCAGCCCCAAGACAATGGCCGACAGAACCCTCACCAGTGTCTTCCATTATCAAAATAACATTTTCAAATGGTATTTCTCGTGGGTGGCCACCCGTTATCATGTAAGTTAAGTCTCGCCTTTCTTCCTCTCTCTTTTCCTTCTCTTTTTCCTTTCCTTCTTTTTCCTTCTTTTTGCGCCCCTAAATGGTGTCACAATGTAATAATGTCTTTTTCTGACGTATTTTTTAACGTCAAAAAACGACATTATTACGTCATTATTTTTGCACCAACCTAATACATTGTATGGTGAATATAATAAGACCCTTGAAAAGTAGGGTTTAGTTCACATATACACATTTGGGGTGTTTTTAAATACATCCTTGAAAAGGAAAAGTTCACCCACACACATTTAGATGTGTTTAATAAAATCCATAAGAGATGGAAAAGTTGTTAGACATACATTGAGGTGTGTTTGAGGATAAAACTCCTTGAAAGGAGAAAAGTTTGTACCTTGGTTTCATTTTAGAATTTATATTAGAAATGCAGGAATGTTATTTCAGTTCATTAGTTTGCTTTATGGTCTGTATTTATAGATTCCTTTAAGCAGGGGCTGGCTTGCAAAAAATCCATAAAAAATGCAAGAGAAACGTTGTCAGTGGTCAATTAATAATTTAAATAATATTTTAAATATTTTTGAAATGCTACCAGAAGTGGCACGCGGAGCCAATGCGCAAATGACTGATTTTGGTCATTTGACTCCTGACTTTTGAGGTGGAAACTTCTGGTCGACCCGACAATGTAACCATAAGTTCTATTCTAATAATTTCTTTTCCTGCACTTCTCACCTGTGGAACTCTCCTCCAGTTTCGTGCTTCCCTGTCTCCTATAATCTTCAAAAATTTAAATGCAATGTCAATCTTCTGTTTTCTTAAATCTTGTCCTTTCTCCTCACTAAAGTTTTCTCATTCTTTTCCACTCCCAGTAACCCCTTGTATCTTAGTGGTATTAATGCCTTGCCTGAGATGAAATGAAAAAAAAAGGTGCTTTTAATTATGTTTGTATTTATTGTTTAATCAGTATCACACAATGCAAGTCAGTGAAGACACAAGGGGTAATAGCATGTGCAAGAATTAGAAATAAAGTTTACTGATGAGTGGGAAGAGAAAAGACTAATCAAAAGAACAGTAGATAGTGATTGACATTGCATTTAAATTTTTGAAGTTTAAAGTTGACTGGTAAGCATGGAGCTGGAATGGAGTTCCACAAGTGAGAAACACAAGAGAAGAAACTGTTAGCATAGAATTTACGGCAACATATAACAAGTTCAACTATAATTGATGAGATCTCTATGCCAGTCTAGTACACAGCTTAATTAAAAAAAAACTAGGTACCATAGGGAAAGTGCATCCAAACAAGTTGTATTATTATTCTTAGAAAACTGATATTCAGATCAACAATGAAAAAATATTTGATTCTTTTATAACTACTGGTTATTAACCTTTGTTTCTAAGCAGTTTAAGAAAAAAAAAACATTAATTTATTGATTTTCAGAGAAAAGATAAAAACATTAAACAAAGAAATAAAGAAATCTGCTTCAAATAAAGAAATAAATGAAGCTGTTTCAAATGAAGACATAAATGAATCTGTTTTAAATAGAGAAATAAATGAATTCGCTTCAAGTGGAGAAATAAATGAATCTGTTTCAAATGAAGAAATAAATGAATCTGTTTCAAATGAAGAAATAAATGAATCTGTTTTAAATAAAGGAATACATGAATTTGCTTCAAGTGGAGAAATAAATGAAACTTTAAAATGAAGAAATAAATGAATGTTTCAAATGAAGAAATAAAAGAATTGGCTTCAAATGAAGAAATAAATATGAAACTTTGAAATGAAGAAATAAATGACTCTCCTTCAAGTGAAGAAATAAATAAATCTGTTTCAAAAAAAGAAATAAATGAATCTGCTTCAAAAAAAGAAATAAATGAATCTGTTTCAAATAAAGAAATAAATGAATCTGTTTCAAATAAAGAAATAAATGAATCTGCTTCAAATGAAGAAATAAATGAATCTGCTTCAAATGAAGAAATAAATGAATTTGCTCCAAGTGAAGAAATAAATGAAACTTTGAAATGAAGAAATAAATGAATCTGCTTCAAGTGAACATATAAATGAAACTGCTCCAAATGAAGAAATAAATGAATATGTTACAAATGAAGAAATAAATGAATCTGCTTCAAATGAAGAAATAAATAAAACTGTTTCAAATGAAGAAATAAGTGAATCTGTTTCAAATGAAGAAATAAATGAATCTGCTTCAAGTGAAGTAATGAATCTATTTCAAATTAAAAAATAAATGAAACTGTTTCAAATGAAGAAATAAATGAATCTGTTTTAAAAAGAGAAATAAATGAATTTGCTTCAAGTGGAGAAATAAATGAATCTGTTTCAAATGAAAAATTAATGAATCTGCTTGAAGTAAAGAAATAAATGAATTTGCTTCAAGTGAAGTAATAAATGAATCTGTTCAAATGAAGAAGTAGATTCATTTATTTCTTCATTTGAAACAGATTCATTTATTTCTCCACTTGAAGCAAATTCATTTATTTCTTTATTTAAATGGATCTGTTTTAAATAAAGAAATAAATGAATTTGCTTCAAGTGGAGAAATAAATGAATATATTTCAAATGAAGAAATAAATAAATCTGCTTCAAATGAAGAAATAAATGAATTTGCTTCAAGTGGAGAAATAAATGAATATGCTTCAACTGGAGAAATAAATGAATATGCTTCAAATGAAGAAATAAACGAATCTGCTTCAAGTGAAGAAATAAATGAATCTGTTTTGAATGAAGAAATAAATGAAACTGTTTCAAATAAAGAAATAAATGAATTTGCTTCAAGTGAAGAAATAAATGAATCTGTTTCAAATGAAGAAATAAATGAATTGGCTTCAAATGAAGAAATAAATGAATCGGATTCAAATAAAGAAATGATTTTGCTTCAAGTGAAAAAAAATGAATCTGTTTCAAATGAAGAAATAAATGAATTTATTTTAAATGAAGAAATTAATGAATTTGCTTCAAGTGAAGAAATAAATGAATCTGCTTGAAGTGAAGAAATAAATGAATCTCTTTTAAATATAGAAATAAATGAATCTGCTTCAAGTGAAGAAATAAATGAATTTACTTCAAGTCAAGAAATAAATGAATCTGTTTCAAATGAAGAAAAACTGTATCTGTTTCAAATGAAGAAATAAAAGAATCTGCTTCAAATGAAGAAATAAATGAATTTGCTTCAATGAAGAAATAAATGAATGTTTCAAATGAAGAAATAAATGAAACTGTTTGAAAGGAAGAAATAAATGTATCTGTTTCAAATGAAGAAATAAATGAATATGCTTCAAATAAAGAATAAAATGAATCTGTTTGAAATGAAGAAATAAATGAATCCGTTTGAAATGTAGAAATAATTTAAACTGCTTCAAATAACGAAATAAATGAATTTGCTTCAAATGAAGAAATAAATGAATCTGTTTTAAATAAATAAATAAATGAAACTGTTTCAAATGAAGAAATGAATGAATTTGCTTCAAGGGGAGAAATAAATGAATGTGTTTCAAATGAAAAAATAAATGAATCTGTTTCAAATGAAGAAATAAAAGAATCTCTTTGAAATGAAGAAATAAATGAATATGCTTCAAATGAAGAAATGAATGAATCTGTTTCAAATAAAGAAATAAATAATTTTGCTTGAAGTGGAGAAATAAATGAATCTGCTTCAAGTGAAGAAATAAATGAATTTGCTTCAAGTGAAGAAATAAATGAATTTGTTTCAAATGAAGAAATAAATGAATGTTGTGAATAAATAAATAAATGAATTTGCTTCAAGTGGAGAAAAAATTGTATCTGTTTCAAATGAAGAAATAAATGAATTAGCTTTAAGTGAAGAAATAAATGAATCTGTTTAAAAGAAGAAATAAATGAATCTGTTTTAAGTAAAGAAATAAATGAATTTGCTTCAACTGAAGAAATAAATGTATCTGTTTCAAATGAAGAAATAAATGAATTTGCTTCAAGTGAAGAAATAAATGAATGTTTCAAATGAAGAAATAAATGAATCTGCTTCAAGTGAAGAAATAAATGAATTTGCTTCAAGGGGGACAAATCATTGAATCTGCTTTAAATGAAGAAATCATTGAATCTGCTTTAAATGAAGAAATCATTGAATCTGCTTTAAATGAAGAAATCATTGAATCTGCTTCAAATGAAGAAATCATTGAATCTCTTTCAAATGAAGAAATAAATGAATCTGTTTCAAATAAAGAAATAAATGAATCTGCTTCAAATGAAGAAATAAATGAAACTGTTTCAAATCAAGAAATAAATGAATATGCTTCAAAAAAAGAAATAAATGAATTTGTGTCAAGTGAAGAAATCATTGAATCTCTTTCAAATGAAGAAATAAATGAATCTGTTTCAAATGAAGAAATAAATGAATTTACTTCAAGCGAAGAAATAAATGAATGTGTTTCAAACGAAGAAATAAAGGAATCTGCTACAAATGAAGAAATAAATGAAACTGTTTCAAATGAAGAAATAAATGAATGATTCAAAAAAAGAAATAAATGAATTTCCTTCAAGTGAAGAAATCAATGAATCTGTTTCAAGGGGTGAAATAAATGAATCTGCTTAAAATGAAGTAATAAATGAAACTGTTTCAAATGAAGAAATAAATGAATCTGCTTCAAAAAAAGAAATAAATGAATGTGATTCAAATGAAGGAATAAATGAATCTGCTTCAAAAAAAGAAATAAATGAATTTGCTTCAACTGAAGAAATAAATGAATCTGTTTCAAATGAAGAAATAAATGAATCTGCTTCAAGTAAAGAAATAAATGAATCTGTTTCAAATGAAGAAATAAATGAATCTGTTTCAAGTGAAGAAATAAATGAATCTGTTTTAAATGAAGAAATAAATGCAACTGTTTCAAATGAAGAAGTAAATGAATCGGTTTCAAGTGAAGAAATAAATGAATATGTTTCATATGAAGAAATAAATGAATCTGCTTCAAGTGAAGAAATAAATGAATCTGTTTCAAATGAAGAAATAAATGAATCTGTTTCAAATAAAGAAATAAATGAATTTGCTTAAGTGAAGAAATAAATGAATCTGCTTCAAAAAAATAAAATGAATTTGCTTCAAGTGAAGAAATAAATGAATATGTTTCAAATGAAGAAATAAAGGAATCTGTTTCAAGTGAAGTAATAAATGAATCTGTTTCAAATGAAGTAATAAATGAATCTGCTTCAAAAAAAGAAATGAATGAATTTGCTTCAAGTGAAGAAATAAATGAATGTTTCAAATGAAGAATTAAATGAATCTGTTTCAAATGAAGAAATAAATGAATTTGCTTCAAGTGAAGAAATCAATGAATCTGTTTCAAATGAAGAAATAAATGAGTATGCTTCAAGTGAAGAAATAAATGAATCTGTTTCAAATGAAGAAATAAATGAATCTATTTCAAATGAAGAAATAAATGAATGAATTTGCTTCAAGTGAAGAAATCAATGAATTTGTTTCAAATGAAGAAATAAATGAATATGGTTCCAGTGATGAAATAAATGAATCTGTTTCAAATAAAGAAATAAATGAATTTGCTTCAAGTGGAGAAATAAATGAATATATTTCAAATGAAGAAATAAATAAATCTGCTTCAAATGAAGAAATAAATGAATTTGCTTCAAGTGGAGAAATAAATGAATATGCTTCAACTGGAGAAATAAATGAATATGCTTCAAATGAAGAAATAAACGAATCTGCTTCAAGTGAAGAAATAAATGAATCTGTTTCAAATGAAGAAATAAATGAAACTGTTTCAAATAAAGAAATAAATGAATTTGCTTCAAGTGAAGAAATAAATGAATCTGTTTCAAATGAAGAAATAAATGAATTGGCTTCAAATGAAGAAATAAATGAATCGGATTCAAATAAAGAAATGATTTTGCTTCAAGTGAAAAAAAATGAATCTGTTTCAAATGAAGAAATAAATGAATCTATTTTAAATGAAGAAATAATGAATTTGCTTCAAGTGAAGAAATAAATGAATCTGCTTGAAGTGAAGAAATAAATGAATCTGTTTTAAATATAGAAATAAATGAATCTGCTTCAAGTGAAGAAATAAATGAATTTACTTCAAGTCAAGAAATAAATGAATCTCTTTCAAATGAAGAAAAACTGTATCTGTTTCAAATGAAGAAATAAAAGAATCTGCTTCAAATGAAGAAATAAATGAATTTGCTTCAATGAAGAAATAAATGAATGTTTCAAATGAAGAAATAAATGAAACTGTTTGAAAGGAAGAAATAAATGTATCTGTTTCAAATGAAGAAATAAATGAATATGCTTCAAATAAAGAATAAAATGAATCTGTTTGAAATGAAGAAATAAATGAATCCGTTTGAAATGTAGAAATAATTTAAACTGCTTCAAATAACGAAATAAATGAAACTGTTTCAAATGAAGAAATGAATGAATTTGCTTCAAGGGGAGAAATAAATGAATGTGTTTCAGATGAAAAAATAAATGAATCTGTTTCAAATGAAGAAATAAAAGAATCTCTTTGAAATGAAGAAATAAATGAATATGCTTCAAATGAAGAAATAAATGAATCTGTTTCAAATAAAGAAATAAATAATTTTGCTTGAAGTGAAGAAATAAATGAATCTGCTTCAAGTGAAGAAATAAATGAATTTGCTTCAAGTGAAGAAATAAATGAATTTGTTTCAAATGAAGAAATAAATGAATGTTGTGAATAAATAAATAAATGAATTTGCTTCAAGTGGAGAAAAAATTGTATCTGTTTCAAATGAAGAAATAAATGAATTAGCTTTAAGTGAAGAAATAAATGAATCTGTTTAAAAGAAGAAATAAATGAATCTGTTTTAAGTAAAGAAATAAATGAATTTGCTTCAACTGAAGAAATAAATGTATCTGTTTCAAATGAAGAAATAAATGAATTTGCTTCAAGTGAAGAAATAAATGAATGTTTCAAATGAAGAAATAAATGAATCTGCTTCAAGTGAAGAAATAAATGAATTTGCTTCAAGGGGGACAAATCAATTAATCTGTTTCAAATGAAGAAATAAATGAATGTCTCAAATGAAGAAATCATTGAATCTGCTTTAAATGAAGAAATCATTGAATCTGCTTTAAATGAAGAAATCATTGAATCTGCTTTAAATGAAGAAATCATTGAATCTGCTTCAAATGAAGAAATCATTGAATCTCTTTCAAATGAAGAAATAAATGAATCTGTTTCAAATAAAGAAATAAATGAATCTGCTTCAAATGAAGAAATAAATGAAACTGTTTCAAATCAAGAAATAAATAAATATGCTTCAAAAAAAGAAATAAATGAATTTGTGTCAAGTGAAGAAATCATTGAATCTCTTTCAAATGAAGAAATAAATGAATCTGTTTCAAATGAAGAAATAAATAAATTTACTTCAAGCGAAGAAATAAATGAATGTGTTTCAAACGAAGAAATAAAGGAATCTGCTACAAATGAAGAAATAAATGAAACTGTTTCAAATGAAGAAATAAATGAATGATTCAAAAAAAGAAATAAATGAATTTCCTTCAAGTGAAGAAATCAATGAATCTGTTTCAAGGGGTGAAATAAATGAATCTGCTTAAAATGAAGTAATAAATGAAACTGTTTCAAATGAAGAAATAAATGAATCTGCTTCAAAAAAAGAAATAAATGAATGTGATTCAAATGAAGGAATAAATGAATCTGCTTCAAAAAAAGAAATAAATGAATTTGCTTCAACTGAAGAAATAAATGAATCTGTTTCAAATGAAGAAATAAATGAATCTGCTTCAAGTAAAGAAATAAATGAATCTGTTTCAAATGAAGAAATAAATGAATCTGTTTCAAGTGAAGAAATAAATGAATCTGTTTTAAATGAAGAAATAAATGCAACTGTTTCAAATGAAGAAGTAAATGAATCGGTTTCAAGTGAAGAAATAAATGAATATGTTTCATATGAAGAAATAAATGAATCTGCTTCAAGTGAAGAAATAAATGAATCTGTTTCAAATGAAGAAATAAATGAATCTGTTTCAAATAAAGAAATAAATGAATTTGCTTAAGTGAAGAAATAAATGAATCTGCTTCAAAAAAATAAAATGAATTTGCTTCAAGTGAAGAAATAAATGAATATGTTTCAAATGAAGAAATAAAGGAATCTGTTTCAAGGGAAGTAATAAATGAATCTGTTTCAAATGAAGTAATAAATGAATCTGCTTCAAAAAAAGAAATGAATGAATTTGCTTCAAGTGAAGAAATAAATGAATGTTTCAAATGAAGAATTAAATGAATCTGTTTCAAATGAAGAAATAAATGAGTATGCTTCAAGTGAAGAAATAAATGAATCTGTTTCAAATGAAGAAATAAATGAATCTATTTCAAATGAAGAAATAAATGAATGAATCTGCTTCAAGTGAAAAAATAAATGAATCTGTTTCAAACGAAGAATTAAATGAATTTGCTTCAAGTGGTAAAATAAATGAATCTGTTTCAAATGAAGAAATAAATGAATTTGCTTCAAGTGAAGAAATAAATGAATTTGCTTTATCTGAAGAAATAAAGGAATCTGTATCAAATGAAGAAATAAATGAATTTGCTTCAAGTGAAGAAATAAATAAATCTGTTTCGAATGAAGAAATAAATGAATCTGTTTCAAATAAAGAAATAAATGAATATGCTTCAAGTGAAGAAATAAATGAATCTGCTTCAAATGAAGAAATAAATGTAACATTTTCAAATGAAGAAATAAATGAATGTGCTTCAAAAAAAGAAATAAATGAATTTGCTTCATGTGAAGAAATAAATGAAACTGTTTTAAATGAAGAAATAAATGAATCTGTTTCAAATACAGAAATTAATGAATTTGCTTCAAGTGAAGAAATCAATGAATCTGTTTAAAATGAAAAAAAATGAATCTGTTTCAAATGAAGAAATAAATGAATCTGCTTCAATTGAAGAAATAAATGAATCTGTTTCAAATGAAGAAATAAATGAATCTGCATCAAGTGAAGAAATAAATGAATCTGTTTCAAAAAAAGAAATAAATGAATTTGCTTCAAGTGTGGAAATAAATGAATGTGTTTCAAATGAAGAAATCAATGAATCTGTTTAAAATGAAGAAATAAATGAATCTGCTTCAAGTGAAGAAATAAATGAAACTGTTTTAAATGAAGAAATAAATGAATATGCTTCAAATGAAGAAATAAATCAATATTTCAAATGAAGAAATGAATTTGCTTCCGGTGAAGTAATAAATTAATCTGTTTCAAATGAAGAAATAAATGAATGTTTCAAATAAAGAAATAAATGAATTGGCTTCAAGTGAAGAAATCAATGAAACTGTTTGAAGAAATAAATGAAAATGTTTCAAATGAAAAAATAAATAAATCTGCTTCAAGTGAAGAAATAAATGAATCTGTTCAAATGAAGAAATAAATGAATGTTTCAAATGAAGAAATAAATGAATCTGTTTCAAGAAAAGAAATAAATGAATCTGCTTCAAGTGAAGAAATAAATGAATCTGTTCAAATGAAGAAATAAATGAATGTTTCAAATGAAGAAATAAATGAATCTGTTTCAAGAAAAGAAATAAATGAATCTGCTTCAAGTGAAGAAATAAATGAAACTGTTTTACATGAAGAAATAAATGAATATGCTTCAAAAAAAAGAAATAAATGAATTTGCTTCAAGTGAAGAAATCAATGAATCTGTTTAAAATGAAGAAACAAATGAATCTGTTTAAAATGAAGAAATAAATGAATTTGCTTTAAATAAAAAAATAAATGAATTTGCTTCTAGTGAAGAAATAAATGAATGTTTCAAATGAAGAAATACAAGAAGTTGCTAGAAGTGAAGAAATAAATGAATCTGTTTCAAGTAAAGAAATAAATGAATCTGCTTCAAGTGAAGAAATAAACGGAACTTTTTTAAATGAAGAAATAAATGAATATGCTTCAAATGAAGAAATAAATGAATTTGCATCAAGTGAAGAAATAAATGAATCTGTTTAAAATGAAGAAATAAATGAATCTGTTTTAAATAAAATAATAAATGAATTTGCTTCAAGTGAAGAAATCAATGAATTTGTTTCAAATGAAGAAATAAATGAATATGGTTCCAGTGATGAAATAAATGAATCTGTTTCAAATGAAGAAATAAATGAATCTGCTTCGAGTGAAGAAATAAATGAATGTTTCAAATGAAGAATTAAATGAATGTTTCAAATGAAGAAATAAATGAATTTGCTTCAAGTGAAGAAATAAATGAATCTGTTTCAAATAAAGAAGTAAATGAATCTGCATCAAATGAAGAAATAAAATAAACTGTTTCAAATGAAGAAATAAATAAATCTGTTTAAAATGAAGAAATAAAGGAATCTGTTTAAAATGAAATAAATGAATTTGCTTCAAGTGAAAAATAAATGAATCTGTTTAAAGAAAAGAAATAAATGAATTTGCTTCAAGTGTAGAAATCAATGAATCTGTTTCAAATGAAGAAATAAATGAATCTGTTTCAAATGAAGAAATAAATGAATTTGCTTCAAGTGAAAAAATAAATGAATCTGTTTCAAATGAAGAAATAAATGAATCTGTTTCAAATGAAGAAATCAATGAATCTGTTTCAAATGAAGAAATCAATGAATCTGTTTCAAATGAAGAAATAAATGAATTTGCTTCAAGTGAAGAAATAAATGAATCGGCTTCAAGTGAAGAAATAAAATAATCTGTTTAAAATGAAGAAATAAAGGAATCTGTTTAAAATGAAGAAATAAAGGAATCTGTTTAAAATGAAATAAATGAATTTGCTTCAAGTGAAGAAATCAATGAATCTGTTTAAAATGAAGAAATAAATGAATTTGCTTCCAGTGAAGAAATAAATGAATCTGTTTCAAATAAAGAAGTAAATGAATCTGCATCAAATGAAGAAATAAAATAAACTGTTTCAAATGAAGAAATAAATAAATCTGTTTAAAATGAAGAAATAAAGGAATCTGTTTAAAATGAAATAAATGAATTTGCTTCAAGTGAAGAAATAAATGAATCTGCTTCAAGTGAAAAATAAATGAATCTGTTTAAAGTAAAGAAATAAATGAATTTGCTTCAAGTGTAGAAATAAATGAATCTGTTTCAAATGAAGAAATCAATGAATCTGCTTCAAGTGAAGAAATAAATGAATCTGTTTCAAATGAAGAAATCAATGAATCTGTTTCAAATGAAGAAATAAATGAATCTGTTTCAAATGAAGAAATAAATGAATCTGCTTCAAGTGAAGAAATAACTGAATCTGTTTCAAATAAAGAAATAAATGAATTTGCTTCAAGTGTAGAAATAAATGAATCTGTTTCAAATGAAGAAATAAATGAATCTGCTTCAAGTGAAGAAATAAATGAATCTGTTTCAAATGAAGAAATAAATGAATCTGCTTCAAGTGAAGAAATAAATGAATCTGTTTCAAATGAAGAAATAAATGAATCTGCTTCAAGTGAAGAAATAAATGAATCTGTTTCAAATGAAGAAATAAATGAATATGCTTCAAGTGAAGAAATAAATGAATCTGCTTCAAGTGAAGAAATAAATGAATCTGTTTCAAATGAAGAAATAAATGAATGTTTCAAGTGAAGAAATAAATGAATCTGTTTCAAATGAAGAAATAAATGAATCTGTTTCAAATAAAGAAATAAACAGGGGATTTCTCATCGGTAATAAAGGACGAAAATGGGGGAACAAACTATCGAAAATGGACCTCTTGGGAACGTAACGATAAGCAATTATTCTAGATACTGGGGTAACGGGGGAATAATGATTATGCGAAAAAAAAAAAAAAAAATTTTTTTTTCCATAGTGAAAATAATAAAAGGCGAAGTAAGAGAAAAATATGTATAATAAGAAATAGCATGAAACGAAGACGCTTTCCTTCTTCTTTTCCTTTGAATGTTCGTATTTACAGTGGCTTTTAACGAACTATGTAAAAAAAAAAAAAATTAAAAAAAATAAAAAATAAAATAAAAAAAAATAAAAATACCATAAAAGAAACGACTGTTTTCGATTATAATTTATAAGTATTCACAAACCGGTTACGGCGATTTTAGTTAATTAAAAGTTATGACATAATTTTACACTATTTACATTTAATATACAATGATGTATAAAAAAAAAAAAAAAAAAAAACCCTCTTTTACATTAAATTTAGGATTTCCCCAGTTTGCTTGACCATACACTTCACCGTTTTAGCCATAGCCATTTGGCAGTTCTTTCTGCTGTTTCGGTGATCGTTAGAATGGCTTTTCGTTTTTTTGATCCCACTATCTCAATGTCTGTTAAGGCGCTGACTAATGATCTTGCCACAAAACCCCTTGTGCCTACTTCGATTGGTTTGCAGCATGCCTTCCATCCATTATTTCTACAACTTTCCAAGTTCATCGTATTTCAGTTTTTTCCTTTCATTGGCTTCTTCAGCGTTATCCTCATAGCAGACTGTTAGTTCCCACATAATGACCTTCTTTAGTTTATTCGAAAAAAGGACTAGGTCTGGACGCAATCGGGTTTTGAAAATGTGCTCGGGGAAGACTAGCCTTTTACCTAAATCGACTCTGAGTTCCCAGTCTGTTGCACATGATAAACAGTTGGGTGCGGTGAATTTTCTTTAGGTTCGGTTTCGCTCCAGCTTTAATAAAATTTATAAAATTCATGTTTGAATTCGGTTTGTTTGTATGGATGGCTGTGCTAACGACCTCCGCAATTTCTTTTAATATTTGGTCATGGCGCCATCTATACCTACCATCTGCTAGAGCTGATTTGCAGTTGCTAAGTATGTGTTTTTTAAGAACCAATTTGACCGCATAAGGGGCATGAAGGCGATTCTGTTCTGGTCCATAATTGTAGGTTAACGGGGCTTGGTAGGAGGTCATAAACAGATCGGATCAAAAAGTTTATGCCCAATTCATTACGCCATAGATCTGACCATCCAACTTTCCGAGGTATCATCGTCTCCCACTTTGTCCATGAACCTTGTTGTTTAAACCCAATCATCATAGCTACTCTCAATTACTCTTCCCCTGCCCGAATTTCGTCCAGTAAGAGATGATACTTTTCCTTACCTACGGCTTTGTCAATTCTAACGGTAGGAAAGAAACCCAGCCCTGTCCGACCCGTGGCGACAGTGCCCAACACCACTTTTTCGCGAAGACGCTCTTCTGCCACCTCCAACTCCTTTACGGCGTTCCATTTTCTCCCGGTGTAAACCTCGATATTTGCTCCTGCCACTTTTGGGTCCTTGGAGAACTTGTATTGTATTAATGTTCGCACCTTAGCGACTTTATATTCTTCTACGAGGCTTTTAAAGGGTAGTTGAAGAATGTTGGAATTTCCGTAAAGGGCGGCGCTACTTAGACACTTTGGTAGACCTAGCCATTTCCGTAAACGGGAGTTGATGTTTTTTTCTATGTGTTCTACGGTAGAGGTAGTAAACTCATAGATGGACAATGGCCACAATATTTTGGGCAGAATGACATGTTGGTAAATCCAAGCCTTGTATCGTCCGGGTAAGCCAGACTTGTCTACTTTATCCTGCTAGGCTTTTAGGTTATCCTTTGTTTCCTTGATTGCAACAGAGTCCTTGAGGGTATTGTCAAAGCGCTTACCCAGGTTCTTGATCGGGTTTTGCTTTATGGTCGGGATATACTCGCCAGACAATTTAAAGCGATCCCTCTCTGAAGTTTTCCCTTTTTTTACCACTAATGACCTCGATTTGGTGGCGTTGAAACTCATTCTTGCCCATAAAATGAGTCTCTCCAAACCTTTTAATAACCACCTCGCACCAATCACAGACGAGGATGTTATAGTCATATCGTCCATGTATGACCTTATTGGCGGTTGACGTTGACCAGATCTTGTTAACGGGCCCCTGCATTCTGTTTCTGCCGCTTTTATTAGCATATTCATGGCCAAGGAAAAAAGGGTAGCTGAGATGGTGCAGCCTGCTATTATACCTTTTTCCAATGTATGCCATGCAGATGTTGTATTTCCTGTTGCTGTTCTCATTTTAAAATTGTTGTAATAATCTACTATGGTCTCTATAATTTGGGGAGGAACGTGGTGGCGGTTTAACGATTCTTCTACCAATTTGTGTGGGATAGAGCCATAGGCATTCTTAAGATCCAGCCACAGAAAAGCCATTTCGCCCTTATTTGCTCTCACGTCTTTTAGCAGCTGCGGGATGACACCTGTATGTTCTATGCACCCCGGCATGCCTGGAACGCCTCCTTTTTGAACGGAGGTGTCGATATACTTGTTCTTTAAGAGGAAATCTGTCAAACGTCGATTCATGATGGTGAAAAATATTTTTCCTTCGACGTTCAAAAGGGAGATGTACCTAAATTGATTTACTGTACTTGCTCCTTCCTCTTTAGGGATCCATATTCCTTCTGAAAACCTCCATTGTACAGCTATCCTCCCTCTTCTCCAAACAATTTTTAACAACCTCCATAACATACGGAGCAGCAATGGGCAACGTTTATAAACTAAGGGACTCCATTAGGTCCAGGGGCTGATCCCGATCTGGCTGTTTTTAATATTGTTTGAACTTCTTTCAAAGTAGGTTCTTTTAAGTCAAACGGGTATGACGGCAAATTAGGCGTGATTAGAGAGGAGTTTTCTCCTAGCTGTATATGTTTATATGGGTCACTCAGAGTCATTATAAGGAAGTTGTTTATTTCCTCAGGGGTAGATGTTAACCTTCCATTTCGTTTATCACCTAATAATTTCTTAGTGAAGCCGTATGGATTAGAGACGAAGGCTAAACGTTTGCGCGCCCTTTCCTTCCTTCTATTCCTGTGCCATTCTGCTCTCCGTAGAGATTTCATCTTGGAACGGATTATGTCACGTAGTTCTTGCAGAGGTCCCTTTTCTTCCGGTTTTGCTTTTTTATATTGCTTTCGGATAGCTCTTAATTCTGCTCTACATTGTTTGATTTTACTTTCCCTTCGATTTTCTGAAGTTTTTTCTTTCGTCTTCCTTTCCTCGTATCCGAAACGCTCTGAAGCGTAGCTAACTATGATTTTCGACATAGTACTTAAACGGGTATCCACCGAGCCTTTTGAAATTGTCTTTAGAATTTCGCTAATATCTAAATCGAAGTCGTGCCAAGCTTTTTTGTCTACGGCCACAGGCCATTTGATCTTTTTTTGAAATGACTCAGATGGTAATTCTGGAGATACTTGTGCCTCTGCTAGGAAGAACTGGGCTCTGTGGTGAGCTTCCCGGCCCTGCATTTCCTGCGTCTCATCAGGAGAATTACCTGTGCGCTGCAGCTGGCTAGTTTCCAATTGGCATTTCATTTTGGCTTGATGGATTTTTAGGCCGCGTACATTCTTGCATTTTTTCCCGCATGGGCAAGTCATAATCATTGTCCGTGGGTGAGATTCTTGGTTCGTCTCCGGTTGATCCGTCCTACTAGGGATCTCATTCTCCCTTGGATCCCTTGGGGGTATTTATTCTTATTTGTGTCTGTAGCCAAATTTTGATCTGCATATCGGGTAGCTAGCCCAGGAATGCTTTAAATTGTGGTCTCTCCTCACCGTCAATTGACTTTCCAATTTGTCATCTAGTCTATTCCTAGTAGTCATCCGGCCTTTCCCGGACGTCACTGTCTTGACAGGAAAAACTGCTTTGAATATACGATCTTTTAGCGCTAGAGGGCGTCGTCAGTGATGTTCTAGAAAAGGATCATTGGGCAGTTTCGGGTCTTTCAAACATCATACTGACCTCACCAAATCCACCCCCTTCTGAGCTGATCATACTCTGAAACGGCCGCTAAAAAAATGCTTGTTAACACTGACTTTTATAAATATACCCCGTAGTCACACATTTGATTGGAGATTGACCAACAGCCAATCACAACGGTGCAAATTCTTTTTTAACCTGTTCACGGGTTATTTCTTTTTTTTTTACTTTTCTTTATTTCCCTCCTTGGTGGACACCCCCCTCATCGGATACTTAGAAGGTAATTTTCCGTTCTTACCCACTTCCCCTCACGTTTCATTTCACCAGCAATAATTACTATATACAGAGATAAGAAAAATATCCATTAAAATTATTAAATAGATTACGGCGAGTCAAGCCTAGAGTGCTTAAACCGTTTTAAACTTTACGACTAATAAGAATATAAAATAAATAAATTACAGCGAATTAAACCCGAGAGATCTTATGAATTACATAAAACATCTAAGAGATGTTTGACGGAAAAAAAAAAAAAAAAAAAAAAAGAATGACATAGAAATAAATAATTAATAAGTTAGAGCGAGTTAACCCATGAGGGCTTAAAAATACCATAAAACGTTTAAAACACGTTAACGGATGAAAAAAAGCTAACTATATAATCTCGTTTATGCGATTAAAAAGGAATAAATACAAAAACGAATTAAACCGAGGATGCTAATAAAAATCTTAAAGAAATGTTTAAAACATGTTGAATGAAACTATTGATTATAAAACGTTAGAAACGAAACGCGAAGAGGGGTAAAAAAAAAAACTATTGGTGAGAAATTCGTAATCAAACATGCTTTGCATACAGTCAACAAATAGTATGGGAGGAAGAAAAAGGAAACCGGAAAATAAAGTCAATAGAAAGTCAAAAAACAGGGGATTTCTCATCGGTAATAAAGGACGAAAATGGGGGGACAAACTATCAAAAATGGACCTCTTGGGAATGTAACGATATTAAGCAATTATTCTAGATACTGGGGTAACGGGGGAATAATGATTATGCGAAAAAATAAATAAATAAATCTGCCTCAAATGAAGAAATAAATGAAACTGTTTCAAATGAAGAAATAAATGAATCTCTTTCAAATGAAGAAAAATGAATCTCTTTCAAGTAAAGAAATAAATGAATTTGCTTCAAGTGAAGAAATAAATGAAACTGTTTTAAATAAAGAAATAAATGAATCTGTTTCAAATGAAGAATTAAATGAATCTGCTTCAAATGAAGAAATAAATGAAACTGTTTCAAGTGAAGAAATAAATGAATCTGTTTCAAATGAAGAAATAATTGAATCTGTTTTAAATGAAGAAATAAATGAATCTGCCTCAAATGAAGAAATAAATTAAACTGTTTCAAATGAAGAAATAAATTAAACTGTTTCAAATGAAGAAATAAATGAATCTGCTTCAAATGAAGAAATAAATGAATCTGCCTTAAATGAAGAAATAAATAAAACTGTTTCAAGTAAAGAAATAAATGAAACTGTTTCAAATGAAGAAATAAATGAAACTGTTTCAAATGAAGAAATAAATCAATCTGTTTCAAATGAAGAAATAAATGAAGCTGTTTCAAATGAAGAAATCATTGAATCTGCTTCAAATGAAGAAATAAATGAATCTGCTTCAAATGAAGAAATAAATGAAACTGTTTTAAATGAAGAAATAAATAAAACTGTTTCAAGTAAAGAAATAAATGAATCTGTTTCAAATGAAGAAAAATGAATGAATTTGCTTCAAATGAAGAAATAAATGAATTTGTTTCAAATGAAGAAATAAATGAATCTCTTTCAAATGAAGAAATAAATGAATCTGCCTCAAATGAAGAAATAAATTAAACTGTTTCAAATGAAGAAATAAATTAATCTCTTTCAAATGAAGTAAATGAATCTGTTTCAATGAAGAAATAAATGAATTTTCTTCAAATGAAGAAATAAATGAAACTGTTTCAAATGAAGAAATAAATGAATCTGCTTCAAATGAAGAAATAAATGAATCTGCTTCAAATGAAGAAATAAATGAAACTGCTTCAAATGAAGAAATAAATGAAACTGTTTCAAATGAAGAAATAAATGAATCCGCTTCAAATGAAGAAATAAATGAAACTGCTTCAGATGAAGAAATAAATGAATCTGCTTCAAATGTCTTAAAAGATATTTTTAATATCTCTGTACTTTTTTTTTTTCCGTAAACTTTTCATTTATTGTAAGATTTATTCTTACTTATAAAATAAAAAACGTAAGAAAATAAACCAATTACTAATAATTAAATTGGCTCTGGTTATAAATATGCAATTATCTCAAACCAAACAAATCATAAAAAATATTTTATATTTATAAAATGGTTTATTAAGTACAATGGTATCCCAATTTCTTTTGATTAATATCCTGACAGTTACTGCAAAATGACTACATTCTCCTTTATGACCAATATGGAGACTGAAATAAATGATTTCATATATATTTTATAAGTGCTGTTTAATGTCATCTGAGGTGAGATCCTTTTCAGCTGCCCAACTTCATATGAACACTGATTCTAAACAATCTTCCCAATTTCTAATATTTAGTACTTTCAAGTGCTTGTAAAATCAGCAATACTTCAGAGGTATACATATCAAAAAATTAAAATTATTTTAAAAAAAAAAAAGAAAGAAAATTTTGATACACTTTAGCATCAGAAAAAAAGGACATTATATTTACAGAATTTTCACTTAGTACATATTAATTTTCAACTTAGTACATATTAATTTCCACAATGAATGAATTCAAATTTTCAAAATAAATATACCACTTTTCACTCTCAGGATAATTTTTTTTAGTTTTGTTTTTTAAAGAAAACTGGCTTAATAGATTTTATTAAACTCATTGGGTGTCCTTGAAACTGTAATGTTCTAAAATAGTTATGACCGGTTTACAAAATAGTGGTAGTTTTCAAATGTTGATTTTTTTTTTTTAGCTTGGCAGACGAGACTCTCTTTCTTAGAAGTTTGGCATAATATAATCTTCCTCTCCATAATTTGTTACATTTAATCTTGTGTAAAAATTAAGATTAGTAAATGTGTATATACAATATTATTAGGTTGGTGCAAAAATAATGACGTAATAATGTCGATTTTTGACGTATTTTTTAATGTCAAAATACGTCATTATTACGTCATTATTTTTGCACCAACCTAATACAAAATGCTTTGATGAGTTTATGGGAAAATGAAATAAATAAAATAATAATGAATAATAAATATTTTCCCATGATGCTAGTAATAAAGGAACCAGAACTTTTATTACCCCACTTGTCTTCATCAAACACTGTTAGGTGGCACTATTTAAGTCTATAAAAAGACATATCTTTCTTCTCTCTTCCTCTCTTCCTTCCTTTTGCTCCCAGATGTTGTAGCACACAGAAAAAGGATATCCTTGCTAAGGCATATTCATTTTTCCATTTCACTGAAAACTAAGCTCTCTCTTTCTAGTTTCCAAATGCATTGCAATTTCACATGTCTTTCAAATCCTCCACCTATGAAGTAAATCAACCTTTTCTTTGGTTGTTCCAACTCAGCACAAGGCTGACTTGAGCTCAACCATTATAACCATACTTAAACACTCTAACAATGGAGTAAGTACAAATTTTTATTTGGTTGTTCCAACTCTGCACAAGGTTGACTTGTGCATGACCATTATAATGATGCTTATCCTTACTTATGCTAACTTCTGGACTAGAAAAAAAAATGGACATAGCCAAGAGATATTTGAGAACTTTGTTTCCTTGGACCATTATATGAAAAAAAAGAATAAACAGTCCGTGGTATAGACAAGTTTTTGTATGCTTCTTCTTTAATTGCTTACTTATGAACATATACCCATTTAAAATATACACCAACATGCAACCTTTAAATTTCATAAGTTCATATTGTGATGCAGTTTATTTTAAATACAAATTTGATTTCCATGTTTACTTTCATTTTCAATATCTTGCTTGTAAATAATTATGATTTTATTTGACAATATGATTGTTTGTAATATAAAGATGATGAATTTATTTAGAATCCCAACATGTTCTTTGCAGAATCTAATTCAATGATATGAAAGTTATTACTTTGAATAATAAAAGAAATTACTTACTAAAATTGAAAATATCAATGTGTAATTTTTTATTTTTCAAATTTTCTAACATATATTAGCATATTAAATAATGAAAATAATTTCTGGCTTTGTTTAATAGTTTTACTGTGTGCTTGGAAAGAGAGAAGAAATATTTTGATTTTCTCCACTCTCTAGGCATTAGTATATACAGAATATACTAGCTCAAAGAAATTAATTTCAAAAATGAATTCTGCCTGAAAAGATTTTATATACAGCACAAGAATATACAAAAAAATAGATAGATAGATAGATATAAATAGATATAGAGAGAGACAGATATTACAATTTACTCCACAGAAAAATCCATGAAAAATCATAGAACATGAATAAAAGATGAACATAAAGAAGGTCTTACTTCTAATATTTCTTGAAGGGAAATGGCTAACTTGGATTATATCATTTATGTTCTTTATTTAGGCTTTCACTCATTCTCCTAACTGATGCTGACTATCACATCTATCGTCTTCTCAGTCTACTCAGCCACTGGCAATTACCACCCATAGGCTGTTATCACTCACTGTCACATGACCATCAGGACATTAGTAAATTTGGTCTGTAAAAAGGGATTTAATTGACTTTTGCTTCTCTACAGTCTTTTTGGCATCATAAAATAAATATAAAATAATAAGTTGATAAATTTTAATAAGAGTAGAAAACTAAAATCTTTTTTCATTATTAATTTGCAAAACTTTATATAAATATTATGACTAATCCTGTAATTATTCTGTATAATTTTGTTTTTCATTAGTTCTTTACAAAATCTGATTTATTTTTCAGTGTTCTTAAAATTTGA
Organism: Acanthosepion lycidas; assembly: GCA_963932145.1. Classification (NCBI taxonomy): domain Eukaryota; kingdom Metazoa; phylum Mollusca; class Cephalopoda; order Sepiida; family Sepiidae; genus Acanthosepion; species Acanthosepion lycidas. Next base: position 38,737,956 of record OZ010600.1, on the reverse strand, counting down.
TTTTCCTATGATGATGTATTGAATATTTTTATTTTTTTAAATTAATATTTCTTTTCAATAACCTCAAAAAGTTTAATGCCATAACACATTATATCCACAATATAGTACAGTCTAAAAACATTTGTAATACCAATTAAATTTGATTTAACTGCTAAAATTTTCTGAGCATTCCTTTGTTTTCACTTGCTCATTTTAACATTTTATGTACCTGTGTAAATATGAAAGGGTATGATTTTATTGCATCCTGGTTTTTTATGGGATGGGCCAATTTCAAAAATAAATTTAAGCTCTGCATTTGAGTTTCTTATTAAGTTTGAAATTTTCTCTATTGTTTATTCTTGTAGGAAATTTTCCTGAATTTTGATTGGAATTGGTTTATTTTTATTATTATTATTATTATTATTTAAATTATTTTGGCCTTAAATCAGACTTGGACATTTTAGAAATTTTTTGAAATATTCAGTCATAAAAAAGTGATAGATACTGCCTATAAAAGAATGTATACACCTTTGAAATCATTTTTTTATTCTTTTCTTGTTCATGATTACTAACTTCCAGACAGAATTCAAATTAGAAAATAAATTCAACCTGTACTCTCAACAAAAAGCTTAGTTTATCATTGCGATGTTATCACTAAAATTATTTTCAGAATTCTAGAATTGTTGACCATCACCCAAATATGATGGTAAGTAATTTTATACTCGATGTCTACACCCAAAAGTGTGTGTCTCATTTATTGATGTTTGCAGTAAAGGCATTTGCAACATCTCACATGTGAAATCTAGGGCTGAAAAACTAAGGAGAAAACTGGATTAAATGGAGATTTCATCTAATTTGTGTTATCAAATACAAATACATTTGAATGCTATATCAAAAAAAGTCCAGTTTGGTATTATCTTAGTCAATAATTACAATAACATAGACACATTGATAAAAAGACAAGCATTTAAACACAAACATTTCATATAAAAGTGTAAAAAGCAATAAAAAGAAATACTGCAGAGATTTTTGAAAAATCCTCATATATATTTAATTTTAATTTTCTTTTTTCTTAACACTTCTCAAATATGTAATAGAATACTTATGAAATAATTGTATGGGCAAAACAGGATTTCATTAAAAGAATTTTGACATTAAAAAATATATGAAGTTTATTTTTCTAAAACTAAAATCTTGAAATTGGGAGAAAAAAAAAACAGATGAGATCATGAAGATTTCCAGACTATAATCTACAGAAATTTCATTTGATTAAGGAATGTTTGGGGATACAATAGAATAAGCCATACTGTTTCATAGAAGTTTATTCTGTCTGAAGAATTTTTGTCAGTATTGCACTTATTCTTTGAACAATTTCTTATTCTTTACTTCCTAATTCTAAATCTGAAATTTTATATTTGTACAAATGAAAATGTTAAGATACCTGCTTTCCCAAAAATCAGAAATTAAACACTCCTGTTATGTCAAATGTATTTAGCGACAACTTTGTCAATACTACTTTTTTCTTTTTACTATTGTTCACTTAATGCAAGGCCCAAGAGCTACTCAAGGTAAGGGACAGTGAATGAGGTTTTGTAAGTGTATAATGTGAAGAAGTGCCTATTATAAGGATATGTAGGATAAATAACAGTTAACCCTAAACTTGAAGAAATTAATATTATAATGATTAGGAAAGCACAGTTCCACAAAGTAACAATTCTTTGGAAGAAGCTGTTTGAGTGGAACTTCGTCCATAACAATGGAATGTGAAGTGGATGCCTGTGTACATGGCCTAGCAGATCCTAGTTGTAAAAATCTGAACTGATTGAACTAAGTCATGTAGTTCATCAGAATGTTTTCTATAGATAGCAATAGAGTAGTGTTATACTCTGCTTTAAATTAAGTCTTTTTTCTGAATCATTCTCTATATCAGCTAGATGTGAGCACTAAGAAAACAAAACCCAAAATAAAAAAAAGTCAGCCTTTGCACAGGATCTCCAAGCATCACATCCGGCCCACAAAACAAATCCCCTCAAAAATATAAAATAACATAAAATCCCAAACGGTGCCACCAGAAGAAAAAAATGAACAAAAGATGAGCTTAGGAATCTCTACAATTTGCTTTTAAGAAAACAGCTCATAAACAACTGTGAGAGAATTGCAGCAAATGGGCTGCAGGTTCTCAATGTCACTACCATGACCCCAGATAACTGACCTGACACACATATCTACTTGAGACCCACCATCCTCCAAATTGCTACACTTCGACCACATAGAGGCATTCCACTGACATCCTCTATATCAGCAAAGACAGATTCATATCAAATAGTAAACTCCATTAATTCACTCCAAGCCTCTCTTGATGTCATCATTGTGACCTTAGTCAGCCAACTTGACAAACACATCAACTCGAGGCCTTCCTTCAAAACCACCTCCCTTGCGTACATTAGAGATATTCTGCTTGCATCTGCTGTCTCAGCAATACAAAATAATTTTATATTTATAATTCTTGTTTTCTTCTTCTTTTGCCTCACTGGCAGTACTGTTGTTTTGTTTGTTCTTTTGTGTCACTATACATGTGTTTATAACAATAACAAGAGGCTAGCAATGTTTCAGCTGTGGAAAGGAATTGTAGAGTGGAAATTAATTGATCACTTACAAGGCCATATAAATGCTTTTGAACTCTCTCAAAGCTGTAAGGGGAGGACTGGATAGCTCCATCCCACATATGGCATCACTACACCATTTCTGGTCTTATCTGACTCTTATAAAGATAGAACATGGCATGGAGGTGTCAGGTACTTTCGGGAGTGGTGAAGGAACCAACCATTTCTCCAGTTTCTCTTAACAATTGTTCAGATATAAAATTTCCACTTGAGGTCTGTAGTGATTCTTATCCACTAATCATATGTATTACTTTTTTTAAATTGTAAAATGCACTGTCATTTTTATCTGTTAAGTATTTGATATTTTACAAGCATGAACATAGGTAATACATAGGTAAATATTTCTTTTGCATAGACCAAGGCTAAAATGCAAACCAATTTACAGATTAGTAAACACTTACAAGTGATTAAGTTTTCTAAGTTCATAACAGCATAAATAGATACATAAAAACTAATATGTTTTCTCAGAACTAACACAAGATTATATTTATTTTTATATTTAATTACTAAATGATTTCATGTAGATAATGTCTTCAATGTTTTCAGAAATACAAGATTTATTTGCAAATCATTTCTTTCTTTCTTTCTCCTTCATTTCTTTCTTAAAATTTACAAAAGTTAATTTGTTTTCTAATTTATCTGACAGTATGGTATCACTGAAGAGCCAAAACAAAACACATAATAACAGCAAGATATTTCTAGAGACTGAATATGCAATAGGAAATGGTTTTTATTTTCGTCATTTTTTATTAAAATAATTCTAGAAACTTTTACAGAGTCTGTCTATATTTCTGAGATATAAATACTGTACATAATACTTCATTATGTACAGTATTTATATTATGCGGACTATTGTCCTCATCTTTGTCGCCATATTTATCACAACGTTTCGGCCGTTGTACGCTCCGGCCTTCTTCAGGTGGTTGGAATCTCGAACTGAACCCTTTATTTTGATCACTGGGGTAGACTGTTCTAGTTCCACGTGCCATGTTTGATGGATCTCAATTATCAGTTGCTAATTTTCCCTCTGAAAGTTCTCCACTGCCTTAACCAGGTATTGAACTCACACTCTTTGGGTCTGTCACTAGATCTAACCAACGACTTTGCCATGTGTCCTTGAGGACATCTGGGTATGAATTTCTGGGTATTATAAACCTAATGTTTTCAGCAACCATTTTTACCAGTGCTCATACTGCAATTTTGCTGTTATCATTCAAACAATAAGAATTGCATTGGAAATATTTACTAACTCTGAATGAAGACAAATTTAGAACAGACTTAAAAAGAATCTAGTTTGTTAGAATCAAGTTTTTTTTTAATTTTTGTGTAATTAAAAAAATATACGTCACTGGACACTTATTAAGCTTGTATATATCTAGCATGTAACATTTTTAGAGTCTTAACAAAAAGAATGCACATGCAAACACATGCATAACTAGAGAGATATCACTACCTATGCCCTTGTGTCAATAGCAGGTTAATCTTGGCCTAATAAGTATTTGTTTTCTTGGTAATTATTAATTTTATCTCCAAATATATCACTTGTGTAAATTTAAAGTAAATGTAAGTATTGGAATTATATTAAATGCTTTGAATTAATATAAGTAAAAGTTTGTATATATATATATATATATATATATATATATATATATATATATATATATGGAGAGAGAGAGGGCATATGTGTGTTCATAAAGAAATATTAAAAACGTTTATCAAAATGTTTTATTTCATAAAATTTGCATTTTAATGTTTCTGCTATGTAATAACTTCCTTGTATTTCAGGAGATGATGTAAATTGAATTTGAATAACTTTGAAAGTTAAAAGTCAATCATATCACAGACATTATATTAGTAAATATATATATATTAGGTTGGTGCAAAATAATGATGGCCTGTCTTTCTTGAGAATGAACATTTTAATTTGTTCATTTCTCTTTGAACAAATATTAACAAATTTATTTATTTTTATTTATAAATGTTTTCATAATAAAACTCATTTTATAAAATTACTTATGTGTGAATAAGGTATATTTTCAGAGTTTAAACACCATGACCTCTAACCTTTTGGGCACTCTAACAATAGTTCATTATATCACTAGGCTTTGTTGGTTTTTGTCCCATTGTGGGAATGCAAGATGCAGATGCAGCCACTTCACAAGTTTCTCCTAATATATTTCCTCTTTTCAGTTATATTAATAGATATATCAAGCTAAGCAGATATCCCTGAGTTGGTGATAAGTTTTTCAACATCCCATTTGATAGGAAAATACATTCATGACCAAACCATGCGTTATGCATTCTTCAGCAGCTGATATGTTCCTCAAAATAAATCATTAATTTAATGATATTAATTTAATATTATATATTGATTTTATTTGGATAGACATAACTGTACACAAAATGTTGTCTATTGTAATATTTTGTACACAATATAAACAAATTAGAGTTCATTGCAATCACTTTTACTAAGAGGACATTCATATAAATAAGAAATTTAGAAAAAAACATTGTAATAAAAATAAACATATAAATTCTTAATATGTAATTACTTTAAAAATATACATACATGTACACCTATCCAACATATATTTTTATATCTACCCCTATACACACACATAGACTGGTATATGTGTTTGTGGGTAGAGATGCAGATAAGATTAATTTAGTCTAATAGCCTGATAACAGAGGAATGGAAAGAAATAATACTGATTGAAGGATTGATTTGTTTTTTATGACTTATCAACACTTTACAAGTTATTTGAAGACACAAAATATTTTTAGAGTGTAAGAATTTTTTTTGAGATAGTAATGATACAAGTCTTACTAATTAACCCATAGGTGAGGGAGATGAGGTGGATTCAGACCTTTCCCAACTGTATTTTTCCATAAGTGAATATAACGAACCTAAATTGGTTCTCCGATTAACAATTCAATTATCCATTACACTACCTGCACATCCAAGCTTATGACACTTGGTCACCGATCTGACCAGGCTTGACATTGCTTAACTTCAGTGAGAACCAATGTTTCAACATGATATGGCCATAAGCTACAGAAAGAAATAAGGATTAAGAATATTGTGTTGATGGTGATGGCCTGTCTTTCTTGAGAATGAACATTTTAATTTGTTCATTTCTCTTTGAATTTCTATGATTAAGATTTATCATTATTTACACTATTTACATGCAGACCATAATCTTACATATGATAACAACAAAGATGAGGACAATAGTCTGCAGGTACTTAATTTTTTACTTGAGGTCAAATGCTATGAGGCAGAGTTCTTGATATTTACTAAGCATTAGCCTGATACAAAGCCACCAGAGTGAGACTTCCAGCAAGGAGTAAATATATATATATTAGGTTGGTGCAAAATAATGTCGTTTTCTCACATATGTTACTACGTGAGAAAACGACATTATTTTTGCACCAGCCTAATATATATATATATATATATATATATATATATGGTGGGGGGTCCAAAAGTGAAACTTTCTATTTGATTCTATGGGAAGTACAACAAATACAACAAATAGATAGAGTAATTCACTATTTTTTCACATAGTCACAACCATTGTCTATGTATTTTCTAGGTGCTATTCATTTCATAGATTAAACATTGCCCAACACCCAACTGTGCTTAGATTCACTGTTTGGTCTCCATAAATGTTCAGCAAGAGTTGATTAATAACAATGACTGAAGTTTTATTGTATTGGGGAATTCGGTGACATGCAGAGGCCATAAGTAGCGAAGCAAAAAAATCTACTGGCAGGAAAGCTTCAACCCCTGCTACTAATATATTCAGGCAGAAAATAAAATTGTAGCAACCTGAATATACCATTTAATTTACTCAACATTAAATGTAAAGTTAATAGTTCTTGATAACAGTATGACGGTTATGACACAATTTCAAGCAATCTCATTTCTTCACCCATCTTCAAATATGTGCAGTACAGATGTGGCATTTTAATTCCACTTGGGTCTTACATTCTCTTGTGCAGATGTAGCAATGTTGGATTTCTTTTGCAATGATGGTTACAGCAATATTTTAGTGAACTTTCAAGTATCGTTTTAGGCCACCAACTGAAGCACAAGTAGAAATGCCGCATAACATATTTTTACAGTTAGGTTCACCCTGTACAAGGCCCCAGGGCCAGTCGAGGTAGAGGGTTATGTTAAAGTGTAGGAGGGGAAGACAACGGTTAACTCTAGACTTGAACAAGTTAAGATTGTAGTAATCGGGGAAACCTCCTCTTGGGAGTCTGATCCACAGAGCAGTGGTTCGCGAAAAGCTTTTTGAGTGAAACTTACTTCTCGCCGATGGACTACAAAGGGAATGTGGGTGGTTTGCTACTATGTAAGTGGCATGGCGGGCCCTAGCCGTGAAGGTGGAACCAAAGAATGTAGCTCGTCCGAGCACTTTCTATGGAATTAGCGATAGAGCAGTGAGAGACTCGCCACATCCCGTCTGTGAGAGAGAGGTTGGGGTGTGGAAAATAATTCTTCTCCAGCAAGGACTCAGGGAATCTTTTGAACTCTGGCCTGGAAAGTGAGAACCGGTCAACTCCCGTCCAAATATGGCGACACTAGTCCATTTTCGGCCTGATCTGGCTCTTATAAAGGTAGAAGATAACATGTGAAGTCAGGTACTTACTGGAGCGGTACAGAGAGCCAATCATTTTACCTGTTTCTTTAGCGATGGCTCGTTTATAAGAGTTAGTGAATGACTTTTCTATGTGTGTGGCGTATGGTGATTTTTGAGGCAGACACGAAAACATTCATTGCTCGTTAGAACAAACCCTGTAGCAACATTTTCAGGGACATTAACCTCAAGACCCTTACGAAGATCTCTGTTGAGTTTTCCATGCTCAAAACGATTCCGTTCAAAGCCTATCCTTTAAAATTGTGCACTGCTTTCCTCCAAGATGAATACTCTAGAGAGCGAGGTTTCCCATTCATTTCTGCGTGATGGTGGCCTTCTTCAGTGCATTCTTGATTTAATCTTTATACCACAACTTCCATTTTTTGTGTTGGTCTTTTCCCTTCAGCCAATTAAACGTATAGCAACTACTTAGGTACCCTAAAATTCCTCATCCTGATCACATTAAAGTACCAGAGACCCTATACTGATAGACTGACTGCGTTCGTGGATATCAACGTCACTCACGTATATTTATCCAATATACGGCGGAGACACCGTTGATGAAATCGCTCTAACCTTTTCATATATCTCCGATAAGTTATGTTCAATATTCACAGCAATTCTCCGAAATGGACATCCAGTTTCTCCAATTTCTATAAGCTGACCACCTCTCAAACTGACCTCAAGGAGGATGTGTACGCCTGCGTGACATGACACTTGATTGCACTGTCTCTAAACCGTCGAAAGCTCAGATATAGACATTACACAGCTGCGTGTAACAGCGTGACTCAAGACTGTACATTTTTTTTTCTGATTATCTACTACCACTGCCATGCCTTTTACGGTACTCAGGTCAAAGTCGGTATCGCCCCTCAGGAGGCTTCAATTTCATTTTCTGCTAGTATATATTTATATATCTAGGAGTCAATTAGTTAAAGTAACATAAATGATACACGCTTGGGCGATCATATCCCTTTCGATTCACGACTGACTACGTAGAGCTTTTTCCCCAGTAGATCGATGTTTTTTTCTATGGTAGAGTGGTTGCTATGGAACGCAATCTGTTCTAGTATTAAATCCATAGCTGGGAGAAGAAGAGATGGATTCATACCTTTCCCAATAGTATTTGCGCGAAAGTGAATTTAACGAACCGGACTGGAATTTGAACCATCAATCCAAATAAAACCGAAATGATTATAATTTTCATTGAATACTGTTTACAATCCAAGGCTACAGAACCCAGTCTACTCTGCAGGGAGAAGATGAGATGGATTCATAACTTTCCGAATGGTATTTGCGCGAAAGTGAATGTAACGAACACGAATGGTATTTGAACCATCAATAAAGAATAAAACGGAAATCATTATAATTTTCATTGAATACTGTTTACTATCCAAGGCTAAAGAACCCAGTCTACCCTGCAGGGAGAAGAAGAGATGGATTCATTCCTTTCCCAATGGTATTTTGGAGAAAGAGAATGTAACGAAGCCGACTGGAATTCGAACCATCAATCAAAATAAAACGGAAATCATTACAATTTTCATTGAATATTGTTTACTATTCGAGGCTAAAGAACCCAGTCTACCCTGCAGGGAGAAGAAGAGATGGTTTCATACCTTTCCCAATGGTATTTGCGCGAAAGTAAATGTAACGAACCCGAATGGAATTCGAACCATCAATCAAAATAAAACGGATATTATTATAATTCTGATTGAATACTGTTTACTATCCAAGGCTAAAGAACCCAGTCTACTCTGCAGGGAGAAGAAGAGATGGATTCATACCTTTCCGAATGGACTTTTCACGAAAGTGAATGTAACGAACCCGACTGGGATTCGAACCATCAATCAAAATAAAACGGAAATCATTATAATTTTCATTGAATATTGTTTACTATTCGAGGCTAAAGAACCTAGTCCACCCTGCAGGGAGAAGAAGAGATGGATTCATACATTTCCCAATGGTATTTTCACGAAAGTGAATGTAACGAACCCGACTGGAATTCGAAACATAACCCAAAATAAAACGGAAATCATTATAATTTTCATTGAATACTGTTTACTATCCAAGGCTAAAGAAGCCAGTCTACCCTGCAGCGAGAAGAAGAGATGGATTCATACCTTTCCCAATGGTATTTTCACGAAAGTGAATGCAACGAACACGAATGGTATTTGAACCATCAATAAAAAAATAAAACGGAAATCATTATAATTTTCATTGAATATTGTTTACTATTCGAGGCTAAAGAACCTAGTCCACCCTGCAGGGAGAAGAAGAGATGGATTCATACCTTTCCCAATGGTATTTTCGCGAAAGTGAATGTAACGAAGCCGACTGGAATTCGAAACATCAAAGAAAATAAAACGGAAATCATTATAATTTTGATTGAATATTGTTTACTATTCGAGGCTAAAGAACCCAGTCTACCCTGCAGGGAGAAGAAGAGATGCATTCATACCTTTCCTAATGGTATTTTCACGAAAGTGAATGTAACGAACCCCACTGGAATTCGAAACATCAGCCAAAATAAAACGGAAATCATTATAATTTTCATTGAATACGGTTTACTATCCAAGGCTAAAGAAGCCAGTCTCCCCCTGCAGGGAGAAGAAGAGATGGATTCATACATTTCCTAATGGTATTTGCACGAAAGTGAATGTAACGAACCAGAATGGTATTTGAACCATCTATCAAAATAAAACGGAAATCTTTATAATTTTCATTGAATACTGTTTACTATCCAAGGCGAAAGAACCCAGTCTACTCTGCAGGGTAAAGAAAGGATGGATTCATACCTTTCCCAATGGTAATTGCGCGAAAATGAATGTAACGAACCCGAATGGAATTCGAACCATCAATCAAAATAAAACGGAAATCATTATAATTTTCATTGAATACTGTTTGCTATCCAAGGGTAAAGAACCCAGTCTACGCTGCAGGGAGAAGGAGAGATGGTTTCATGTTTTTCCCAGTGGTATTTGCCCGAAAGTGAATGTAACGAAGCAGAATGGAATTCGAACTATCAATCAAAATAAAACGGAAATCATTATAATTTTCATTGAATACTGTTTACTATCCAAGGCTAAAGAACACAGTCTACCCTGCAGGGAGAAGAAGAGATGGATTCATAGCTTTCCTAATGGTATTTGCACGAAAGTGAATGTAACGAACCAGAATGGTATTTGAACCATCAATCAAAATAAAACGGGAATCATTTTAATTTTCATTGAATACTGTTTGTTGTCCAAGGCTAAAGAACCCAGTCTACGCTGCAGGGAGAAGATGAGATGGATTCATGCCTTTCCCAATGGTATTTGCGTGAATATGAATATAACGAACCCGACTAGAATTCGAAACATTAATCAAAATAAAACGGAAATCGATATATTTTTTATTGAATACTGTTTACTATCCAAGGCTAAAGAACACCGTCTACCCTGCAGGGAGAAGAAGAGATGAATTCATACCTTTCCCAATGGTATTTGCGCGAAAGTGAATGTAACGAACCCGAATGGAACTCGAACCAACAATCAAAATAACACGGAAATCATTATAATTTTCATTGAATACTGTTTACTATCCAAAGCTAAAGAACACCGTCTACCCTGCAGGGAGAAGAAGAGATGAATTCATACCTTTCCCAATGGTATTTGTGCGAAAGTGAATGTAACAAACCCGAATGGAATTCAAACCATCAATCAAAATAACACGGAAATCATTATAATTTTCATTGAATACTGTTTGCTATCCAAGGCTAAAAAAAAACAGTCTACACTACAGGGAGAAGAAGAGATGGATTCATACATTTCCCAATGGTATTTGCTCGAAAGTGAATTTAACGAACCCGAATGGAATTCGAACCATCAATCAAAATAACACGGAAATCATTATAATTTTCATTGAATATTGTTTACTATTCGAGGCTAAAGAACCTAGTCCACCCTGCAGGGAGAAGAAGAGATGGATTCATACCTTTCCCAATGGTATTTTCACGAAAGTGAATGTAACGAACACGACTGGAATTCGAAACATCAACCAAAATAAAACGGAAATCATTATAATTTTCATTGAATACTGTTTACTATCCAAGGCTAAAGAAGCCAGTCTACCCTGCAGCGAGAAGAAGAGATGGATTCATACCTTTCCCAATGGTATTTTCACGAAAGTGAATGCAACGAACACGAATGGTATTTGAACCATCAATAAAAAAATAAAACGGAAATTATTATAATTTTCATTGAATACGGTTTACTATCCAAGTCTAAAGAACCCAGTCTACCCTGCGGGGAGAAGAAGAGATGGATTCATACTTTTCCCAATGGTATTTTCGCGAAAGTGAATGTAACGAACCCGAATGGAATTCGAACTATCAATCAAAATAAAACGGAAATCATTATAATTTTCATTGAATATTGTTTACTATTCGAGGCTAAAGAACCTAGTCCACCCTGCAGGGAGAAGAAGAGATGGATTCATACCTTTCGCAATGGTATTTTCACGAAAGTGAATGTAACGAAGCCGACTGGAATTCGAAACATCAAAGAAAATAAAACGGAAATCATTATAATTTTGATTGAATATTGTTTACTATTCGAGGCTAAAGAACCCAGTCTACCCTGCAGGGAGAAGAAGAGATGCATTCATACCTTTCCTAATGGTATTTTCACGAAAGTGAATGTAACGAACCCCACTGGAATTCGAAACATCAGCCAAAATAAAACGGAAATCATTATAATTTTCATTGAATACGGTTTACTATCCAAGGCTAAAGAAGCCAGTCTCCCCCTGCAGGGAGAAGAAGAGATGGATTCATACATTTCCTAATGGTATTTGCACGAAAGTGAATGTAACGAACCAGAATGGTATTTGAACCATCTATCAAAATAAAACGGAAATCTTTATAATTTTCATTGAATACTGTTTACTATCCAAGGCGAAAGAACCCAGTCTACTCTGCAGGGTAAAGAAAGGATGGATTCATACCTTTCCCAATGGTAATTGCGCGAAAGTGAATGTAACGAACCCGAATGGAATTCGAACCATCAATCAAAATAAAACGGAAATCATTATAATTTTCATTGAATACTGTTTGCTATCCAAGGGTAAAGAACCCAGTCTACGCTGCAGGGAGAAGGAGAGATGGTTTCATGTTTTTCCCAGTGGTATTTGCCCGAAAGTGAATGTAACGAAGCAGAATGGAATTCGAACTATCAATCAAAATAAAACGGAAATCATTATAATTTTCATTGAATACTGTTTACTATCCAAGGCTAAAGAACACAGTCTACCCTGCAGGGAGAAGAAGAGATGGATTCATAGCTTTCCTAATGGTATTTGCACGAAAGTGAATGTAACGAACCAGAATGGTATTTGAACCATCAATCAAAATAAAACGGGAATCATTTTAATTTTCATTGAATACTGTTTGTTATCCAAGGCTAAAGAACCCAGTCTACTCTGCAGGGAGAAGATGAGATGGATTCATGCCTTTCCCAATGGTATTTGCGTGAATATGAATATAACGAACCCGACTAGAATTCGAAACATTAATCAAAATAAAACGGAAATCGATATATTTTTTATTGAATACTGTTTACTATCCAAGGCTAAAGAACCCAGTCTACCCTGCAGCGAGAAGAAGAGATGGATTCATACCTTTCCCAATTGTATTTGCGCGAAAGTGAATGTAACGAACCCGAATGGAACTCGAACCAACAATCAAAATAACACGGAAATCATTATAATTTTCATTGAATATTGTTTACTATTCGAGGCTAAAGAACCTAGTCCACCCTGCAGGGAGAAGAAGAGATGGATTCATACATTTCCCAATGGTATTTTCACGAAAGTGAATGTAACGAACCCGACTGGAATTCGAAACATAACCCAAAATAAAACGGAAATCATTATAATTTTCATTGAATACTGTTTAGTATCCAAAGCTAAAGAACACCGTCTACCCTGCAGGGAGAAGAAGAGATGGATTCATACCTTTCCCAATGGTATTTGTGCGAAAGTGAATGTAACGAACCCGAATGGAATTCAAACCATCAATCAAAATAACACGGAAATCATTATAATTTTCATTGAATACTGTTTGCTATCCAAGGCTAAAAAAAAACAGTCTACACTGCAGGGAGAAGAAGAGATGGATTCATACATTTCCCAATAGTATTTGCTCGAAAGTGAATTTAACGAACCCGAATGGAATTCGAACCATCAATCAAAATAACACGGAAATCATTATAATTTTCATTGAATACTGTTTACTATCCAAGGCTAAAGAACCCAGTCTACCCTGCAGCGAGAAGAAGAGATGGATTCATACGTTTCCCAATGGTATTTGCGCTAAAGTGAATTTAACGAAGCCGACTGGAATTCGATCCATCAATCAAAATAAAACGGGAATCATTATAATTTTCATTGAATACTGTTTACTATCCAAGGCTAAAGAACCCAGACTACCCTGCAGGGAGAAGAAGATATGGATTGATACCTTTCCCAATGGTATTTGAGCGAAAGTGAATTTAACGAACCCGTATGGTATTTGAACCATCAATCAAAATAAAACGGGAATCATAATAATTTTCATTGAATCCTGTTTGCTATCCAAGGTTAAAGAACCCAGTCTACCCTCAAGGAGAAGAAGAGATGGATTCATACCTTTCCCAATGGTATTTGCGCGAAAGTGAATGTAACGAACCCGAATGGAATTCGAATCATCAATCAAAATAACACGGAAATCATTATAATTTACATTCAATACTGTTTAGTATCCGAGGCTAAAGAACCCAGTCTACCCTGCAGGGAGAAGAAAGGATGGATTCATACCTTTCCCAATGGTATTTACGCGAAAGTGAATGTAAGGAAGCCGACTGGAATTCGAACCATCAATCAAAATAAAACGGAAATCATTATAATTTTCATTGAATACTGTTTGCTATCCAAGGCTAAAGAACCCAGTCTACCCTGCAGGGAGAAGAAGAGATAGAATCATACCTTTCCCAAATGTATTTGCACGAAAGTGTATGTAACGAACCAGAATGGAAGAGATGGAATCATACCTTTCCCAAGGGTATTTGCGCGAAAGTGAATGTAACAATCTCGAATGGAAGTTGAACTCGGCTCTACGATTTCTCATTTCGAGCTGATACCCATTACACCACACATACACACACCCATATCTACAAGAGACTGAAGAAATTTTTGGTCATTTTGGTCAAATTTTTGGAAGTCGGTTGAGACGAGTACTTTTCCATATTACATACGTGTGTTTGTGTCTGCGTGAAGAGTGAGTGGGTAAAAGAAAGACAGACGCGCTGTGTAATAACGGTTTTCAGTGCAGACAGCGGAATCAGTCGGCCGAGTTAAAATTCAGCATAAAAATCCTACATCCATTATTGGTATTCCCAGTAATATAATAAATAACAAAGCAACTTATGCTGTTTAGACTTGTGAGAGCAACAAATCTAACTCTCAATTCAACCCCATCCCATCAACATGTCATGAGACAGCGTAGTAGGTTTAAGGCCCATCACTCCCCATGTCTGACAGACTTGGTTGGGGAAGGCTTGGGTGTTGTAGTCGACTTTAAAAATATAGCTAGCATAAATATAGATAGAGTATAACTCGAAGACCCCCAGAATGTCTCCCCAATACAAGCTGGTGAAATTCACTCAAATATTTCTATGTTTATTCAGCATAAAATGACTTGACAATGGCTGCTTATATTTTAACTGCAATTAATAAGCAATAAATAAATAGAGCAAAACAGAATAAAGAGTTAAAATGGATAGAATTACAAAGCATAAAAAGTGTAAACAGGAATCGTTGGGGATAAAGTGGCACACACAAATAAACGCATGCAGTTGAAACCTCTTGATGCAACAAGTTATGGGCCTTTCTAAATTGTCGGATCTTTAAAAAATAAAAATAAAACATATCTCAGACATTACAGTCAATCCTTGTGTTAGTTTTCCCCTTGTTACCCCCAAACTTCTACTAACCCAATTTTAGATGATTTAAAGATTGTACAACTAGCACAACCGACACAGTTTTTCAACTCGGTCTAAAAAGAGACCACTTTATCAAAGTTGGTCTTCCTCCACAAAAGTTAGATAAAAATAATCTCAGGCAACAACTACTTAAAAAGTTTCTTCAGAGTAATGGACTAACTTATCTGTTATCAGATTCCTTGTGGCATTAATATGTTTATTATTATTATTAGACACTTTGATGTTTGCGCACGTATACAGATTGTGTAGGTATATGCATGCGTGTGGATGTACACACACATATATATACACAAGTATAATGCATATGATATATATTTGTAATTTTATAGGATCTAAATTCACACATATGTATCTTTGTAGGCAATGCACATATACAACATCTTTTTTTTATTATTTGATGCTTAGATCTGTGAAAAAACAAGAATTGTGAAAATTACCCATTATATGTGTCTGTGTATTAACAGTTTTTCAAATTCAACTATACATTTTTTAATAAACAAATTCATATAACTATTGCTACGAAAACACTAGCAGTGCTTCCAACAAATTAGCGGTCAGGCATGGTTTCAGGGTCAAAGCATCATAACCCAGCGATCATAGGCGTATAGGAGGAAATTTTCCTGGGTGAGGGTGAGCAGAAGGAACTAGCGCTGAAAATAATCAATAATAAATCTACAATTCATTTTGCCCCCACCCCAGATACCCCGCCTATGCCATCGATATATACCAGGTGGAGTTGTAAGTTTTTTGGGGATTTTCACTAATGGCGATAAAAATCAGGTTTCTTGGACACAAAAAAAGTCTGTGAATGCCTGCTGCAAGTCTGCCTCATTTATGAAGAATTTCCCACGAAGGTGGTTGTTCAGGGAATGGAAGAGGTGGTAATCTGTTGGCGCAAGATCCGGGGAGTAAAGTAACATTGTCTATATGGTATCCCTGGCTCCCCGCGCCACATGAAACCTGGCATTGTCATGCAGGAACTGCACACTCTTGCAATAAACTAATGCTGGCTCCTTCTGCCTCAGTGTCCCGTGGAGACAACCAATGTCAGGCGCGCTTGGGAGTGTCACACAGGACCCAATCGATCAAATATGGGTACGCTGCTTGTTGGCCTCCAACAATGTGTGTGGTACCCACTTGCTCAAATTGTACGCCTTCCCTATGCGGTGCAGGTGAAGTGTGACTGTTTCATCAGAAACATGAAACTGTTCGGCAAACTCACCACAAGTTTGGCTGTTGTCATCCTCTATGGCCGCCTTCAGGATTATCATCCAGGACCTGTGCCTGGCTACTGCAGAGTTCATAACAAAGGGACATATTTCCCCCATCGCTTTCCCGGCTTGTGATGCACTCATTTGCGTATCAGTGATCACTCCTTTTTCCCACACGACGTAAAAAACGACAAGGACTTTTTTACAACTTATTTACATTAATTGTTTATTCTTTATTCTACAGCTTTGATAATATATGGTGGAAAATTGGAATTAGAGCCATTTTATGCTCGCTGTAAAAAAAAAAAGGACTGAGTGCAAGGTCAGCAGTAAAAGAAATGAATGACGTGAAAGGCCCCAAAAATGTTAAAGAACGTGTGACACAAAACTGATTATGACGTTTCAAGGAAGGTGATACTAGTCTTGAAGACAAGCCATGGTCAGGGAGACATTATGTTGTGAAAGATGAGGTTTTGCTTGAAATGAGTGAACAGCCAAGCACAAACATTCGTACATTAGCAGCATAACGTTATCCTTCACAAAGCACCATCATAATCTCGGTTTTGTGAACAGACAAGGCTCAATGACGTGTGAACATTTGCAAACAACTACTGGCAAATACCGAAGATGTCCGGATTTTTGGTGTCGAATTGTAACTGGGGATGAAAAATGGATCTATATTCGTAATCATAATAAGAGAAATCATTGGCTTCGTTATGGCCAAGTTTCAGAACTTGGTGTCAAATAAGGGTTGTTTGAACAGAAGGACATGTGTGTTTGGTGGACTTCCAATGGGGTGTTGCACTTTGGGCTTGTCCCAGGTGGTCACGTTGTGAACGGTGACATGCTCAACAACTGCAGCAAGTATATGGTACTTTGAAAGTCCGTTACCCGGCACTGTTCAATCAAAGGCGCGCACTCCTAAAGCATGACAGTGCCCCAGCACACACTGCCAATGTGACCAGGCGAAAACATGAGAAACTTGAGGGACTGGAAGTGCTATCTTGCACCATCAGATTACCACCTTTTCCAGCCCATGTCTTATTTCCTGCGGATGTTCGACAATTGAACTGAGGTTGAAAACGGGTGCAGGGAGTTTTGTTTTTTTGGGTTTTTTTTTTTTTTTTTTGCCTCTGAACCAGCCAAATGCGATAAGTGTGGTAATGAGCTTCTGGCATTACGATGGTAACAAACAATAAAAAAGGTTAAATTTTGATGAATAAATGCTTTTCCTGTATTGAATAATATAGGCATATGTCTATTTATTTTCATAATAATCCTTTCTAGTTCTCTAATTAGCTTCTTGGTGTTGAAATTCATCAAGGAAAGCGCCGTATTTTTTGTTAACCTAAGTACTTTCGATCTCCTCTGAAATCATCCTCAGTGAAGAATTGCGAAGACAAACTTATTGTAACTGGGATCCTTGTAATGGTGATTTTTTGTAAACACGCGTGAACGCGCTCTGTTATAATTATTTTAAATTTGTAGTTCTGGTGTTTTGGTACGCGTCCCAATATAAGGTAGCTAACCAGAGATGGTAGAAATGCAAAATCGCATTAAATATTGGTCAAAACTTAAAGCATTTTACTACACTCGTAATAAATTTTGTTCAGTGTTGGTTGCTTGCTTTTGGTATCGATGGCCTTGAGAATTTTAAGTTTTTGTTTATTATTTTCATGGTGTAGTATATTCAAATTGTCAACAATTATTTTCCTGTATTGTGAAGGTGGACAGGAATGTGTCTTTAAATGTTGTGCGACAGAACTTGTATCCGACAAATGGAGTGTAAGACATTTTGATAATGTTCTGGTCAATATATATACTTACTTTTTTGTCAGAGATGCAATCTTCTCGCCTCTTGCTTTCCAGACAATTTTGATCTTCAAAAATTTAAATGCCATTCGTTATCTTTTGTCTTCTTAATTCCTGTTCTTTTTTCTTTTCTTTTTTTCTATTTCCTTAATGAGGCTTTTCTTTTTCTTTCATTCTTTCCAGCTCGGTAAACCTCTGTGCCTTAGTGCCTTTATTGCCTTCCTTGGAGTAAAATATACGGAAGCTAGCCAGTGGATCATAAGCTTACAGTAATAATGGAGTAGGTGCAATATTGCGTATTGTGTGGTTTTGACAAATTGAAAAGGAGAAATTTGAGCTAGAGTTCAAAGAACGCTTTGAAAGACTGAACCGGAAATCGAATGAAGTGAAATAATTGTTGAACCGAGAAGAAATTCAGACAACATATCAATTTGAAGAAGAAAAAACGTAGAGGTGAATCTATTCATTTGAATGACACATTGGAACAGAAAAGGTAGCCGATCAATAATTTTGCTGCACGCTATGATCTGTCTTCAATTACGAGGTAAAAACTGATCAGGATAGGAAATTATTCCATATTCTTCAAATCTGTCACCTTTTGACGATCATTTAATCCTCCTTGTCTGGTTAGCTGTTCCAACAACTCGAAGATATCAAATAATCGACGATTCAAATTGAAACTGATATTTTTATTTCACGGAGGAAAACAATTCAGCTGAAAGTTAGCAGAAAGTCGTAAAATTCAAAGAAAAGTATTAGAACGCCTAAAAAAGTTCTGTTCTATCATATTTTTGATAGCATTAACAGCATGTACTTTTAACTTCATTCAAAACCATTGCTTTTGATTCTATCGTAACAGACATCGTAGCGTGCATTAAAAAGGTTTGCTAAAACTGGTATCTTTTTTGCTTACAACGTCTAAAACGGAAGATTCCCTTCATCTTCAGTGTTAAACTCAATAAGCAATATGGTGTGTAGAAATACGACCGACCTTTACTAAACTTAAAGTGTTAAACGTGAACGCTTCCACTGACCATGAATGGAGTTGCAAAGAGTGTCACACTAATTACGATATTCGCTTGTATTGCAATCCACAGTTCTTTCACTAATCTTGTTCCAATGTTTTCCTTTGGAATATTATTAACCCTACGAGTTGATACGAGCTTTATAACACAATAAGATAACATTTCAGTAGATCATTTTTTTTAAGAATATATTTCGGCAAAGTTTATGGAGAAGGTACTACGAATGATGAAACATTTCTTTTTCTGAATCGTGCTTCTTGGTTGGCAATTTGAATTTCATACTGATCAAATCATTACACAACCTTTTTTTTTTTGTTATATTAGCCGCATTCATAATTAAAGTAACCAAATCAACTGCATTTTTGCATATAATTCACTACTTAAATGAAATTTTAAAATTCCATACTTGAAATGAATTGTGACAGACAATAAAAAGTGACAAATTTACAACAATGTGAAATGCAAACGATTGTGGAGCACCATTAACTGAACTAGAAGGCCAGTCATTCTCTACTGAAAAAAAAAAAACATTTTTTTCTAAATTCCAAATATAGGGTTAAAATACAAGTATTGCTTGTAGCATATGTCAAAAGTCAGTTATATATGAACAATGCACGACTCCTACTGTCATTAAAAACCTGCGTTAAATGGTCAACGACATGTGTAGCTAAAGGTGTATGCAATGAAATTAGAAACACCAAGTCTTTAAATATAATCTTTCATAGTTAAAGTGGCTTCCCGGAAAAACGTCTCGAAAAATTTATCTCATTAACGAACGAAAGCAGATAAATGAGGTGCTTAAGTTACTGATTGTTTTTATACCCGTTCCACAGAAATATTTGATGATACTTTTTTATCTGCACTATAATAAATTTGTGTTTTTATTTTACTTTAAATAGGTCAATGTAAATTAATTATGAAATCTACACTTAAAATTTTACAGTCACTTGTTTTGTTGTTGTTACTTCTCATCAAAGTAAGAAGCTGAACATTCTTGGTTTCATGGTTAAAAGTTATTTAATATTGTAAAATTGTGACTAACTTGTGCATAACTTCTTAGGCCAATGAATATTTTCTGCCTGTAACTCTTACAAGTTTTTTGTAATAACGAGCGTGTGTTTGGTTATAGTCTAGCAAACGTCTAGGGTTGGACACATTATTACTGTAATCGAAAAAGGCAGGTTTTAACCTGTCCATTGCAATGTTTTGTTCCTCATTGTTGATAACGACAATAAAGAATTTGTGTCTTATCTTTTAATAAGCTTGTAAGTGTCTTCGTACGGTGGCTGTATAACATTAATAATAAGTACATGAGTACGTTGTGTGACAAATATAAAGATCCTTCATTTTCTTTAGGTAGGAGTCAACTGAGATATTTTAAAGCGTAATGGATCTACAAATGACGTAGATTCGACATTCTCAGTGGGAGTTTTGAAGACTACTTGGCGGGGTAGTCATAAGGTGGTACCAGAAACTAGTTCTGCAGAAGAACAGTTCAAGTATCAAAGGCAAATAGTAAATGGTAATAAAAGGAAAGATTTGTCATTCATTAGCCGAGGAGCCAGTATTGTTATCGGTTGAAATTTATAAAATCTTTTTCTTAAAACAATTTTTCAGGAAAATAGGTTTTTCAAGTCCAATAGCTGTTATCGCTCTTTCCCGTATTTGAAGTAATGTGGAGTCTTGATTATGTCATTATTTTCTCTTCGAGTTACATGTTCGATCCATTTTAGTTGTTGCTGCTGGTGGTAGTCCTCAAGTGATGTGGTTTCTATTATTTGGTATAGTGAATCTATAGCGCCAATCTATAATGTTCAAAGAAGAATGATCTTTGCTAAGACCTCCAGGCTTCGCCATCTTAAAGCCTTTTTAAACATTGATATTAGAAAGCGGTGATATACAACAAACAGTTTAAATATTTCTGCACGAGTTTGGCATCAGGCATGAGATCTATATGAAAGTCTCGATATGATGAGGCTATTTAAGAACATAACTCGAGTTTGGGTTTTGTGATGTTGGGCGAAACTACCTCTGGCGCATTTTATTTTATTTTTTTTTTTATTGTTTTATTTATTTATTTATTTTTTTTGACAGTGAGGTTCACCGTGTACAATGCCTGGGGCTGCTCGAGGTAGAGGGTTAGATGAAGAGACAATTTATACAGATAGAAGAAGATAACGGTAAACCCTAGACTTGAACAAGTTCAGATTGTGGTGATCGGGGAAACATCCGCTTGGAAGTCAGTTCCAAAGGACAGTGGTTCATGTGAAGAAGGTGTCCGAGTGGAACTTACTTCTCACCAATGGAATACGGAGGCAATATGGGTCCTAGCCGCGAAGGTTAGGACTGGAAGAACCAAGTTTGTCCGAACACTTTCCATGGAAGTAGCAATAGGGCAGTGAGAGACTAGCTACATCCTGCCTGTGAAAGAGTGAGGTTGGAGAGTGGAAAATAATTTGTTGCCCACAATGACTCGGAGACGCTTTTTGAACTCTATCGAGACTGGAAAGTGAGGACTGGGCTCTGCTCTCGCCCAAATATGACAACAGTACTCAATTCTCGGCCTGGAACGGTACAGCAACCCAACCATTTTTCTTGCATCTTTAGCGATGGATCGTATGTACAAGTTCCATTTGAGGTCTGATGTGAGTTTAAGGCCCAGTAGCATGACATGGAACTTCCCCGAGGGGACAATCGTTCATCGTGAGACTGGCGGTAGTTCGGGGTTCGATCGGTGATGATGGAATGTAACTCGTTTAGTTTTCGAGGTATTAAATGTAACCAGCTAATCCTCCCACCTCCTCACTATGAATCGTGTTTGATCGAGTGAGAGATCAGCTGCCAATCTCTGATCATCAAGTGTTTTAGAGATGCTCCCGTATATCGTCCTATCACCGACAGAGATGTTTACAAATGATCTGAGATTATTCTTAGGCAGCTCAATGTAATCAAAAAGGAGGTCGGTCCGAGAAGTGATCCCTGTGGGATGCATGCATTGACCGCCTGTGCCCCGGAGGATTAACTGTTAATAACTACGTTCAGAGGCCTACTTGTTAGGAAGGACTTTATAATTGAGAAAACCCTTCCAGTGATTTCATAGCTCGAAAGCTTGAGTAGCTTTGTGCCATACTTTGTCAAAGACCTTCGAAATTTCTAATGCTATGGTCCTCGGGGTGTGTTTGTCATCAAGATCCTCACTAATTCTGTGAGTAATTAGAACATCTGCAGTGGATCGGGCTGATCAAAATCCGTACTGTTCATCGCTCAAGAGGTTGAACTTATGTAGGTGCTGGACGACCTTGTTGATTATAGCTTCAAAAAGCTTACTGATGATACTGAGAAGACTATACTGGGAAGGGGAATATCGCTCGCCCGCGTCCTTGAAGTCTTGGGAAGGATTCTCCTTCAAGCAGTGGTTGAATAACTTCGCTAGAATCGGGAATAATTCCGGGTTCTTAAGGACAACCACTGGAATTTTGTCTCGGACAATTATTATTCCTTAGTTTTTTCATAGCTTTCTTAATTTCCTCATCAGTAGGTTCATTATTGTTTATGTTTGGACACAGCCTTTTATCATGATTTAATGAATACTGGTAAATTCTATTCCCCGGGCATCTTATTTTAGTGTGGTCCGGGTTGAAATGTGATTCAAAGTTTTATTTTGTGTTTTTTTTGTTTTGTTTTTTTAAACCAGGACATATCTTCTGTGGAGGTTTTGATTGTATGATATTGTTGTGATTTTGGGGGGGTTTCTCTCCACTCATAACACATTTTATCCATGCTACTTGGCTTCATTAATTTCATTTTCAATTTCCGGAGATATTAATTTCTCAAAGAATTTTTTTTATTCTCTTTGCTGTTTGGTATTTTCCCTTCCAGTTTCTTCTCCTCTGTTTGTTTCCATCCCATGTCTAATATTGTCTAATATTGTCTAATATTGCATCCAGAGCAGGGCTTCTTAAAGTGGGCTCCAACACATCTCAGAGGGTATTATAGGGGGCGATGGAGCAGAGATAATTTAATGAAATAAATTTACAAATTCAGGAAGATAACGTAACATTAATTAACACCAAATCCATTATTTACAAATTCATTTCAAAATTTGTGCTTTTTAGACGTAATATAGTACGATACGAATTATATGAGTTTCTGAAACACTGTGAACTTGATAAAACAAAGAATAATTGATGCTTGGATTAAACATGTTTTTAGGCGTTTTCTTTTTGGAATCTGTAGCTGTAAAAATGCAAATTCTTGATTGGGCAATAAACTCATTTTTAAATATCGATGATACCAACACTTCGACTGAAAAAGAATTTATCGAATTGCAAAATGGTGTCGAAAGCCGAGATTTAAAGTCTCTTATACAAAATTTTCAGTTGCAACGAGAAATCCCGACCCAATATCACACTCTATGGACGACTGCTATCATTACCAACAGGGCAGGTGCGTACTATCCACCGAACCCTCCGGTCGAGGGGTGGAAGGGGGCTGATTGTGGTCCTGGGCAATACTTTGTGACTCTCGCTATCTTATCAATTTTACAAATTAAACTAAGTACAACTGACTATTAAAGGATGAAAAATTTTCGCGGATTTCTGATGTCTTTTTTTTCCGTCCAAATCCGTAAAGTCTCGAAAAAAATACTAAAATTCACTATTTTTTATCCATAATGTTGAATGTGTTAAAAATTAAAAATATTCAACTTTTTAACAAGAAAAACTTCAAGCTAATGTTATAAATTGCCGAAAAAAATTATTGATTTATAAGAATGACTTTTTTATGACATTATTTAGATTTTAAATTTTACTTATTTCCAATTTTTCTAGTTGAAGTGTTCACCTATATTGCATATGATCCATTATTGTACATAATTATGTTGCAATAAAATTTATATTTTCTATGAATATTAGGTAAATTTTGGTTTTGTTTCCCGAGCGCTAATATTCCTTAAATTTTTTCCAAAATCGTCATAATTCCGCGCAAAAGTACATACTGAACTCGAATTAACAATTTATGAAGAAACCTTCATAATTTTGGAGTTATCGACAAGAAAAAATCGGACTTCTTGTTGGTCATTACTGCCATCATGATTACTAATTCACTGCGTAGTACCTACGCAGGCGTAATCAGAAAAATTGGCCTATTTACTTCTTTTACAGACTTTCCTTGCAGAAAATCACTACGCACTACCCACCGTAAAGAAATGTAATTTGTTTTTTTGTTTTTTGTTTTTTTTTTTTTGCTATTCAAAACGGAAAAAGGGTTCTGTTGTTTGTTTTTGTTATAAATAAAACTACACTTACAAAAAAAAATTACATTTTGCTATTAAAAACGGAAAAAAAGGTTCTGTTGTATTATTAAATTTGTTTTTGTTAAAACTTACTTACCAAAAAAAAAATTCGGAGGGTGTTACTGTTGTTGTATCATAGATTCGGTGCAGTCCACAAGCCCCTTGCACCGTCCCTGATTACCACCGTCGTATTTGCGAGGCAGAACGAGGTTTCGTTTCACTCAGTCTGTCACAAGACAGAAATTGTTTTAAAAGGAGAAATTTTATTTACGCCTTCTACACACAACAAAAATAACACCAGACATCAACAGTAATCATCACCCAGTTCATTTTTTTTTTTACTGGACAGAAAATATCAACATTGTTTAAAAAAAAAGTTCAAGGTGAAAAAACTGAAAACTGACCAAGTTATGCTTTTGTACACATTTATTATTTATTTTTAAATTTTGACACTTTAATCCGTGACCAACCAAACATATCGCTTGGAGAGTAGTTTGCTATGGTCATTCTACCTGGACGAGCAATCATAGTCATGTGTCGTACCGAAAGGACACGGTTTACTAGTGGAAATACCGCATGTAAGAAACAATAGATCCAAGAATTCTAACGACCTGTAGTTGCAAAATTGTAGCATCATGAGAGACAAAGTTTTGGAAAACAGGATCATTTAGCAATTGCTAATGGTTTTTTTGGGTTCTTTTTTTTTTATTTTTTTAATACGTCCATATTTGTTGAGTCTGACATTTAAGTTTGACAATGATATCATAAGTTATCATTGATGATATCACACCAGAATTGTTTATTTAATGGAAATAATAAATTTAATTATTAAACTTTCAATTAAAACTAAAATTAAAGCTAAAAATCAAGAATGTTTTTTCGTTTTAAAAAATTAATTTTAAACTTAGGTATCGAAAATTTATGCCGAAAAAGTGGAGGTGCCTACTATTTACAAAAACTCATAAAGACACCTAAAAAGTAGATAAACCTTGTAGAGTGCAAAGAGAAAAGGACTTTCTACAAAAACGCACTTCTCCAAGGGAAGAAGTAATCTTCTTTTTTTTTTATATATCACTATATAAACACTCTAGATCACAAATATAATACACACATACACGTATATACGAACACGCACCAAAGAACAAACACAAATGTTCACACACACGCAAATGTTATTGCCTATGTCCATTGTAAAATTGTGTTGTTTAATACATATATTTGTTTATATATATATATAAATAAAGTCTTGTTTGTCTTCTTTACATCTTCAGTTGGATTCTACTTGAGTTCAACATTTTTTTGTAGTTGGACCTTCTTCTAGCAGGAAATAAACAGCATGTGTCCTAATCTAACAACACTCGCAAAGCCAACAGTCCTCTACACATCATTTGATAAAAGATATTTTTACTTTCAAAATTTCAAATAATTTCAAATTAAAATATAAAAACTTAGTATTTATATTATTTAAAGCATATTCTTACGTTTTTCTTTTATTGTGTCAAAATGATGCTTACATGTTAAATTTCAAAGAATTTCAAAAGAGCCATGAAATATAAATTTTGTTTCTTAGCTTTTCCTTTTTTTTTTAATTTTATTTCTTTTGATTTCTGGTGTATATATTCATTTCTTTCTGGTCAAGAAATGGCATCAAGACATTTTCCCCTGAGCATTTTTGAAGAAAATACAAAAACAAAAAGAAATTAGATCACACACATTTTACATCGATAAAACAAAACCCTTTGTAAAGTATGGGCTGTACTTGTGAGTACATTTTTTTGTATTTCTTTAAGGCTTGGGCTACCAAGAATCTCTTCAATGAGTCTATCAAAACCTTTTCCAATTAATCCGAGGGCTCCAACTACAAATGGAATTATTGATGAACTCATGTGCCTTTTAATCTTCAAAGATACATTAGTCTGCAGTGACTGCCATGAAGGCATATACTGTTCTTATGATCATGATGTCTAAGTGATTACCTTTGATTGCTCTGTCTGTGTGTATTGTAAAGTCTGATAAAATTATTATTATTATTATTATTTCCCTTACTTACCTTTTATTTTATTGTTTTTTGTAGATGGATCAATTTACAATGATTTTTTTTACTAAGATACAAGGGATTACTGAGTGTGAGAGAATAAGAAAAAAGAGAAATATTATTAAGAAGCAAAAACAATAAAAGAGTAATCAAAGACAGTAGATAATAATTGACATTGTATCTAAATTTTTGAAGATTAAAGTGGCTGGAAAGCATGAAGCCAGAAGAGAGTTCCACAAGCAAGAAGTATGAGAAAAGAGACTGGTAGCATCAAACTTCTGGTTACATGTAGCCAATTTAACTGAAAATTGATGAGACCTTACTGCTATTCTAGGACTGCATTTAAATTTATAAAGTCTAGGTACCATAGTGAAGAGTTCATCTGAACAATTACCATGAAAGTATTGACAGAAAAGACTAAAGGAAGCTATGTTACTGCAGTGGGGAAGTGACTGAAGCCAAGATGCCAGGTCAAGACTAATAATATTGCTTATTCTTTGGATTTTATCAAGAATCTCTAAATATATAGGCAGGAACACCGGGTCATATGTGGCAGCTATATTCAAAGCTTGGACTTATATAAGATAGATTCTGGAAAAAAAAAAATTTTCTAGCATGACACAGTGAACCAATTTTCTTAGCAGCTAACCTTGCAATGGTTTCAATATAATCTTTCCACTTCATGTCAGCAGAGAATGTTAACCCAAGATGGCACAACAAGTCACTCTCCTGGTGGTTAGCATTAGCCATGCTGATGGAAGTCAGAAAATGGTCTCTCAGATGATTAAGAGAGAGCAGCTTAGTTTTGGAGGCATTAAAATTAACAATTTATTCCTTAACCCCAGTTATCAACTGACTGTAGGTCATTTTTGAGATTAGGCACCAATTTGACCATGAGCAGTTAGCTATAGTGAACCTTTCTTAAAATTTGGAAAATTCAAATATATTCATGATCGGGAGTTCAACAATAATATGAAAAGAAATTTTGAAAAGGTGATTATTTCTTAGAAAGGTCTGTTTCTGTAGAAACAACAGAGAATTAAATTCTATTGAACTCTTATTGAAATTTTAGGAACAAAATCATAAATTCAATCTTTAAGAAATCATATATGCATAGATATTTTTATAATAAATATTTTTATAAAGAAAAATATTTTTATCAATTTAGATCCAGAAATTAGTCCTGTCAGAGTCATAAACAACATAATATAAGAAAGTATTTTCAGAAATCAAATGCAGCATAATCTGAAAGTGTGTGATCCAAAAGCAGTAAATTAGGTTTGTGTTCATTAGAATCAAGCAATTTCTGGTTTAATTTGTTTTTTTACTGTATTCATTTTATATTTACAACTCATTAATATAATATTAAGGTTACATTTTTTTCACATCTTTATGAATCATGGATTTTGAAATAAACATGATCTGTCTGTCTGTCTGCCTGTCTATGAAGATGTACTGGTTTCTTTTGTTTATTTATACATAAATTTAAATTTTTAAATTTTACAAGTGTTATTCAAGAATCCAGAAGATCCCCAAATCTGAGCCTACCCTGAACTATTTGGATCAAGTTTAGTATTATGCATACACACACACACATACAAATATATACATATTATATGCATAAAAATTAGTATATAAAAAGTATATGCATGCATATATATGGAATAACGATGTAAAAATTTTTATATATCAAGAAAAATTTTTGAGTAAAGATGTATGACAGTGGAAAAAAGTTTTCAAACATTTTTTTTATTTACATTATTTGGACTATTGTCCTCATGTTTGTTGCCATATTTTTCACATTTCTTCAGGTGGTTGGAATGTCAAACTGAGCCCTTTATTTCGCTCACCGGGGTAGACTGTTCTAGTTCCACGTGCCATGTTTGGTGGATATCAGTTATCTCCTTTCCATCTGAAAGTTCTCCACTGCCTTAACCAGGTATTGAACTGGATCTAACCAATGCCTTTATCCACTGTGCCATGTGTCCTTGAGGACACATGGGTATGAATTTCTGGGTATTATAAACCTAATGTCTTCAGCAACCATTTTTACCAGTGCTCATATTGCAATTTTTGCTGTTATCAATCCATGTTTTTACCAGAGCTCATATTGCAACTATGTTGTTATCATTGCTTTTCTCTGGCACTCCTTATTACTGGTTCCCATATTGTATTTATTTCTATGCTTGGTCAGATTTTTGTGGCCTAGCATATGTGCTGATTCCTTAAGTTTACGAATTTTCCAATGGTGTTCTTTGTCAATGATCTCAACATGATCTCACAGAGGGCGGTGATCTCCCTTCTCTCTCCATATGTGGTAACCACCCCGGATTTTTCTACTTCCCCTCGTGTTACAGCTTTCTGATGTTCTTGAAGCCTTACCTTGAGGGGGTGGCCTGTCTCTCCTTTATATTCCTTTCCGCAGCTGCATGGGATAGGGTACACACAGTCTTTAGTCATGTTCTCCTCTATGGGGGGTCTTACTCAGGAGAGATATCTGCGAAGTGTCGTCAAGCTTTTGAAGGTTGTCCTGATGTTATATGAATCGCAGATCCTTTGTATTTTCTCTGATAACCCCTTCACATAAAGCAGGCAGACTGTTTTCTGAGTGTTGTTGTCCTCCTCCTCCTCTTGTACCCGCCTATCCCAGTTTCTGGGGGCTGCTGCCATGTACCCAGGGTAGTTGTTACGTTGTAGGGTACTACTTATACTGACCAATTCTTTATCTAACATCTCTGGATCGCCACTTATGACTTTTGCTCAGTGTTGTAAGCAACGGATGATCCCTTTCTTTACACTGTATGGATGGTGGGAGTTGAAATTGAGAAATGAATGTTGGTTTACAGTATACGGATGTCTTAAACCCATGCTCTGTTCGAGATATTAGAACATCCAGGAATGGGAGTGTGTTGTTACTCTCTTTCTCCATTGTGAACTGTATTGAAGGTCTTATTGAGTTCACATGGTCCAGTAGAACCTGAACATCTTCCTGGTGTGGCCAGAGTATGAAGGTGTCATCTACATACCTTAACCATATTGTTGGCTTTAAAGATATAGATTCTAATGCCATTTCCTCAAGTATTCCATGTATATATTTGCCATTGCTGGTGATAATGGCGAGCCCATTGCTAAGCCCTCATCCTGTCAATATATGTGTGATCCTATTCCGTTTTTTTTATTATACATTTGTATGTTTTTCTTTCCTCTCTGACATCTTGATATCCTATTTGTATAAATATTGTACAAATTCTAAACACTTTCAGTTTTCATAAACCATTTTCAAAGATTATATTTGTTAAGCTAACAATATGTTAAGAGCTTTATGTGTCACATTACATGTTTCCATCAAATGTCAAACTATCAAGTAGCAATTTTTGGTGTGCCTAATTTTTATACATATATTTAATATGTTCATTTCCTATTGGGATTAAATTTGAAAAAAAAAAAATGAAACAAGCATGTCATAAAACCAAAACTGTTCATTAAAGAAGTGTTACCTCCAAAATTAGAAAACAAAATTATAAATACACATGTAAATTAGATTTATGAATTAAATGTTCAAGTTCAGATATTTTTCTGTTATAAAACCCTGTTAAGAATGTTATTTTCTGTATGTTTAACTATCTTACAATTCTATTCTTGTGTCTTTAGATCAAGAATAGCTACATAATTTATTGACTACACAAAGACAACAAGATTTGTCACAGTTATTTCTTTAGCAGTCTTTCAGTCATCCATGTGTGCATGTGAGAGAAAGAGAACATTTTACCAATGCCTAAAATAACTCTATGATTACTTATATAAATAAATGATAATTTATAATAAAAAATTTTAGAACTTAGAATATATAGTGATACTGCCAATTGAATATTGCAAAAATAATAAAAATGTATCTAATTATAAAATCCTGAATGTACACTATAAGAGAATTTTTCATTTTAAATAAAAATATATATATTGTATATATTAGTTTTTTGTTATAAATCTATCTTTTTTAAATGAAAGTAAAAATAATTAAGGTTTTATTTAAGGTTTATTATTGAATTTTCATGATTGTCAGTCAGTTATGTGCCATGCGTGATACATGCTTAGGCGATCATGTACCTTTCGATACATGACTGACAAGATAGATTTTTTCCCACAGTAGATTACCATTTCTTTCTGTGGTAGACCAGTTGCCATACAAGGCAATAGAACCCAGTCTGTCCTGCTATTTACCCATAGCTGGAGGGAGAAGAAGAAGATTCATACCTTTCCAAAGGGTATTAGCACATAATTGAATGTAATGGATTCAAATGGAATTTAAAATAGACTCTCTGATTTGTCAATCTGAGTCACTATCCATTACTCCACCATTGTAATAAACATAAAAATTTAGGTTCTTTTTATCTTAAAATACTAATCAGATTCAAATTGATTTTCAAATTTAAATTTTTGATTTTTGGTTAATATAATAATATGCTAAACATACATTTGAGTATAGGCTTATATAAAAAAAGATGATGCTGTATTTTCTAATACAATATGAAATACAACATTAAATAAATAGTAGGTTGGTGCAAAAATAATGTCGGTTTCTGGCGTATTTTTTAACGTCAAAAATAGACATTATTTTTGCACTAACCTAATACTTATCTAGAAAATTCTTAAATAAATACAAAACTAGAAAATTCTTAATATCTAAAATCTAATTTATACATAAAGATTTTCCCTTAATATTTTTCTCAAAATATGAATGTTCATGAGTTTTTTATTCCTTTATGTAAATGACAAATTTCTCATTTGAAAAACCTTTCTAAAATTGTCATTAGTATATATGTTAACAATTCAATAATTTTCTTCAAGATGCAAAATTAGGTAATATTTTTGTGTTAGATATTTAAGCTGAAGGTTTTTTTCTAAAACTTTAATGTATTAATAAAAAAAAACAATATAAATTTAGTTTTATCTCTCAGTTTTCAGTTTTATTTCTTTATATTCAAAACCAAAATAATATGAAAGATTCCAAACCAGATGGCTCTCCATACATGTCAAGGGGGATAATTCCAGTTTTTGCAGACGAGTGATTTCCCTTCTATTACGAAACTTAGTTGCATTCCTAATTATATTATGGGTCAAAATCAAAATACTTTATTCAAGGAGCTACCGATTCCAATACAGCGTATGAAAAGTATTCTTTTCTTTTTTTGTATTTTTATATTCATGTGTTTCTTAAACAAATAATTTATAATCCATTTGTGAATTAGCCAATAAGTTTTAGAATGTGAAAAACAAATACATATCGTCATTTCTAAATTCTAAAATCTTGCATCAGATCCGAAATTGATTTTTTAAGAAACTGTATTCTTGCCTCGTCGTGGATTCTCAAAAAATTATTATTTTACTTGTTTATTTTTTGTTTGATAAATTCTGAAACTTATTGGTCACAAATATTGCTTTATATTTTGGTTTTTACTTGCTGAAAAATAATTTAGATGAAATATGTTATTGTTAAATATCCAATGTTATTTTTCATTTTATTTTGACTGCATGACTTTTCAAATTGAAAGTATGGCTCATAATAAAATCAGATAAAAAATAAAAAATGTGAAATAAGGGATGTAAATCAGTGTTCATTGTTTTGTAATGATCATCACACACACACACACACACATACATGCATACTTACACAAATTCAAATTATACAACAACAAGCATTCATTGGATAATAAATCAACACTACTTTGTAATAGACAATTTATAAATCGCAGCTATGTGACAATTTTATAATCGCTATATTTTCATGTAATCGATTTTGTGCACTTTTGGGAGAACCGGATCCCAAGAGCCTTCTTAGCTTTTCAGGAAATATCAGCTTGTAATTGGTCAATAAATACACGAGTGGGTGTTGAAATCCACCCACACACAATATATTTTTTTAGCACATGACTAAGTCAAGTTTCCCGCCAAGGTGCTGTGAGCCTGTCAAGTGATTACATTATCTATAAAAAGCAAACATGAGTTTGCCTCTTCCTCTCTTTCTTCTCTATTCTTGCTGCAAAATGTAGTCCCAGAGAATTATCGTCTTGACCCTGCGGTCAGAAGTTAAAGAACATTACCAACATACACATACGTACAAACATTCCCCATAATACAAAACTCTTACGAACATTCACCACAATACGAACTCTTACGAACGTTCACACACATAGACACAAATGTTTGCACAAACAATGTTAACTGTCTATGTGCTTTGTAAATGTTTTGTTTAATACATATATTTGTTTATATATATATATATCAGTCTTGTTTGTCTTCTTTATCTACAGTTGGACTTAATCCAAGTCCAACATTCTATTGTAGCTGGATCTTCTAGCAGAAAATATAAACACATGTGTTTTCTTTATATCTTCACACACACACACACACACACACACACACAGACCCCCAGTCCTCTACATAATAGTGACAACCAACGTGATCTTGCGAAGGAAAGCCAATGGTCAACATAATGGTCTACTACAGTTTGATATCTAGAATTTCTTTAAAACATTGAACTGGATAGTACTTATCCTTTTTTAATTATAAATCATGTTACTTAATACAAATCTGAAAAAAAGAAATTGGATTTTGGTATCTCCAATTTGTAATTCAAATGTTGTTTTGCTGACAACTATGCATTCTTTTTACAAATGATATTTAGTCCTTTCTTTTTGCTTTCCTTTACTATCTTCTGTAAGAGTTTCTGTAGTTTCCTTTCTGTGTCTGCTATTAACAACACTGTCATCTGCATATGTTATGTTGTTAAGATTGTAGCCACTAATAATGAATGCTGGTAGGATTTCTAACTCAACTGCTTCACTGTAAAGGTTGAATAAGTCTGGTGAGAAAACACATTTCTATTTTTGTCTGTTTACTGAATTCATTTTCTATCTGTATACAGGTAGTTTGCTCCCAATATAAGTTCTGGATTATTTTAATATCATTCCCAAATAAATCAAGCTTACAATTCTAAGAATTCTTTGTAACACTTTATCAAACACTTTTGTATAATATATAAAACATAGGTATACATCCTTTTGCATTTGTATTACTCTTTCTGAAAGAAAATGAATATTGCATTCTTGTTTCAATGTCTTTAATGAACACACACTGTTCTTGTCCTATTTTGAGTCTAATTCTGCTGTATGCTCTATTCATCAGAATTCAGGTGATATTTTTTGTTATATGGTCCATCAGGTTCATTGTCCTATAGAGTTCACATTCTTTTGCAAATGGCTTCTTAGGCAGTGCTATGAGAATGGATCTACTTAGGCTTTCCGGTACAACATCACTGTTGTACATTTCATTTATTATGTCTGTAATTTTATCAATGCTGAAATCATCTACAGCTGCCAACATCTCTATTACAATTCCACCTGGTCTTGCTGCTTTGTTCTTGTTCAATTGGTCAGTGCTGATTTTAATATTTCTGGTCATTTGATATTTATATGTATTGTGGGTTGTCTTCTTTCATCATAGAAGAGTTCTCTAATGTATTTGTTCCCTGTCTAAAGTATCTGAAGGCACACGGGGATAGTAAAAAATGCCTTCCAAAAGCTAAGCAAAGTATTAAGAAAAAGGAAAATTTCATTAGAAACAAAGAAAAGAATACTGAACTGTTATGTGATATCAGTCGTCCTATATATGAGTGAATGCTAGACAATCTCCTTACAGATGAAGAAAAGACTTGAGGTAACAGAAATGTGTTTCTACAAAAGAATGTTGAGAATACCATGGACTGAACATGTGAGTAATGTTGAAGTTTTAGAGAATATAGAAACAAAAAAACACTTGTATTTAGCATCAGAAAGAGATAGTTGAAATTTTTAGGGCACATAATGAGGAAAGAGGGTTTAGAAAATTTAACACACACAGGACATACTGAAGGCAAGGGGGACAGAGAAAAGCAATACATAACCTACTTAAGTATAAATGGGTGGCTGAACAGGGTTTAGAAGAGATAGTAAAAAGACAAATTTTACTAAGAGCTGCAAAGGATAGGAAATTGTGGAGGGCTATGATCGGCAATGTCCTGAAGGAACATGGCACATAAAAGAAGTTCAGTTTGTAGTTTGATGATCCATTTTCTCAAATCTTATATTTGAATTAATTGATGATATATACAGCAGTACAAAAAAATGAAACTAGAAAGAATATATTTTCTTTTCCAATAAGATTTATGTTTGTTCACATAGTAGAACAGAGTTTATAATAGTTTTAATGACACACACACACATACACACACACACACACATACACACACTGTAGAGATTTGTTATTTTATTTATCCATATGAATTTCCTGTCAATCACACAATATTTTTCTAAAAATAAAAAGTAAATTCTCTATTCTCCCAATAATGTCTTGTATGTAATTAATACTTGATATATGGACAAGAATATATTATTAATTTTTATATTTATTCTCATGGTAATGAAAATAAATAAAATGTTCCCCAAATTAACAACAATACAAATTTGCATTATGGAATAAAATGAAATCTTTATATCATTTAAATTGACATTTAAATTATAATTAATGTTTAAAGAAAATCATTGCACGTAAGTTTTTGTGCAAAAATTTATTTCTCTTGATAAAACTTTCATTATATAATGAATTTGCTACATATTTAATTTATATCCCAACTTTAAAAGTAGTGTGTGTGTGTGTCTATTTGAACAGCAATCCTTCTTTTATACAAGTTTCATTAAAAATGACTGACAAGGTACTGTGATTAAACATTTTTTTAAATTTTTCTTGTATTCATATAAGTGTTTTCTTTTTTGGACATAAAATATGTAAAAATTGTCGAAATGCTCTGCATATCCCAGTGTTTTTGGCTATTCTTTTAGACATTATCAAAGATGCTTTTTATTTTTACTTTTAACTGAATGTGTGGATCATTATATGTATGTATTAGGTTGGTGCAAAAATAATGTGGTTTTCTCACATAATAACATATGTGAGAAAACGACATTATTTTTGCACCAACCTAATATCTCGAGGTTTAGGAATGTGTTTTTTTTTCCAAATATGGTCAGCACATTGTGGCAGTGTTCATAGTTGATATTATTGAGTGTTGGCTTTTTCTTTTTGATTATTAGTGCTTCCATTATTTATAGCCTTTTTTTTACATGTGGATGAGGCTATTATACTTGTATTTTCTATTAGGATGTTATAGATGGAGTTTGGTAGGTTTCTGTGTGTGTTTAAATGAATCTTAATTGAGCAGTTTTTACCACTTTATGTCCAGAAAAGAAAACACTTATACAAACCCAAGAAAAATTAAATAAAATGTTTAATCACAGTACCTTGTCAGTTGTCTTTAAGGAAGCTTGTATATATATATATATATATATATATATATATATATAAGCAGCATGGCCTGGCGTAGCCTGTGCTTGATTCAAAAATTGTACGACTAATACAGCAATCACTATCACTTGACTTAAAATATTTTTGCCCTTCCTTGTCTTTAAAGGAGTGACCTTTGCCATGCTGATGTTGCTACATGCCTTACTTCTTGCCTATCTCACACTACAAATTTTTCTAAGCTCTATACTAAACATTAAATCTGTTATGAAAAAAGAGCTAAACAAAATGAACACAAAACAATCAGCTTTAAAAAGGACTCATAACTGGAAAAACTGAATGAAAAAAAAATGTTAACAACAAATACTTTTTCACACCCAACCCAGTTCTGCGGAATCAGAATCAACGTTGAGTTTAAGCAAGCGAATGAGCCAATTGGAGTAAAGTGCCATGCAAATTTAAATTTTTCCCACTTTTGACAAATGCAGCTATCAAATGCATGCTAGTTAACATTCGTGTCAGTCAGCTGTTGGCTCTCACACTGGCCAATAGAATTTTCCTGCCTATTCGTGGCAGCCAGCTATAGGCTCTCACTCTGGCCAGTAGAAAATGGCTGCAAACTACATGAAAACTTCTGTAGAAGCATGAAAAAATCATTTCCACTATTGATGGGAGTTGGGAAATGCAAAGTTGGTCTTGGCCTTTCCACTAACTTGGAGCATGTGCATGTAAATTTTGGTGCAAATCCATCGAAAATTGTGGCCATGCATTCGTTACACACGCACACACACACATCCTGCCTTTTATAGATAGAGATATGATGGACTCTCCTGTTGTTTTCAACATATGAGTGTCTTTCAGTTCAGTTTTTATGTTTATATTTTGTATGAAACAACAATCCTGCATGGGATTTGCAAACAAATCCACACAAAGAACATGCTGAAGGATTGACCGTCATATGGCTTGATGTATTAACCCGAGATTTAGTGTTAATTCTTAATTCTCTCAGATGGTTGAGACGATTCTTTTCAAAGTTAGTTATACTTTGGTAGCAGGTATTTCTTCACTTTGCTCAGTTTTCAACAGCAAGTTTGAATTCCTCTATAGGCATGTTTACAGCAATTAAATTGTATTTAAGTTTATCTTTGAAGAGTAACCAAGGATGGCTTATGTTACGCTTACCATGAAAAAGTTGGCTATACATGAGGATTTTCAGCATCTGATCATCACTCATTTTGATGACATGATCAGCCCATCTGAAC
The DNA here is from genome assembly GCA_963932145.1 of Acanthosepion lycidas. NCBI lineage: Eukaryota > Metazoa > Mollusca > Cephalopoda > Sepiida > Sepiidae > Acanthosepion > Acanthosepion lycidas. The sequence goes on along the minus strand of OZ010600.1, from coordinate 38,700,682 downwards.
TATGATTGCATCAGAAAGGATTCAATACCACTGACACCACATTTGATGATATATATATATATATTAGAATAATCCTAAGGAGCCAGGCAAACCTACCTAGGTTTCACCTAAATGGATATATATATATAGTGCTTTAAAAAGTATCAGAGTTAATTTTTTCCCACCAAAACTAATGCTGCATGGGCAAAATCCATTAGATGAGATATGACACCATGCTTCCTGCACAAGTGTGAAAATTTTTACATCAGTAGGCCATGTCAGTTCCCGGCTGTTATGCCTAGAGTACAGACATGTAGTGCACACTTGTAGGATTTTCATTTTGATGCAAGATGACGAGATACATCAAGCAGAGATATTTCATCAAGTTTTGCCAAAAGCTTGGAGATAAAAAATAAAAATAAATAAAATCCAGAAGATTCAGTGGTCCTTTGGTGATGATGCCATGGGTAAAACTCAGATAACCACTTCATACATGACCACTCTTCAGGGGAGAGCGAAGCTCACTCACACAGCCCATCCACAAGCTGAAACGAGAATCCAATTGAGAAGGTTTGGCAAATAGACTGTTGTGTAACAATCCAGGAAATAGCTCACAAAGTGGGAATAAGCACAGGCTAAGTGCATTCCTTTTTAACTTAGGATTTGTACATGTGGAGAGTGTCAGCAAAATGTACCCACTCATTTTGCCCAAATGCTTTCTTGGTCAAGAACAACGCACCACTTGTATGACAAGATCGCTACTCTCCTGACTTGGCACCATGTGACTTCTGGCTATTCCCCAATATGAAAACCATGCTGAAAGGGAAGCAATTTTAGTTGTGAGAGAAAATTATGAGAAAAGAAAATGTGTTCCAGCGGTGTTACTTGGTGTGGCAGAATCACTGGGAGAAGTGTGTGAACTTCCAAGGGGAAGTATTTTAAAGGTGATTAAATAAAATTTCTGAAATGTACAAAATTGATTTTTTTTATGCACAAAGGTTGGATACTTCTAGAATACATATTATATATATATATATATATATATATATATATATATATATATATATATATATATATATATATATTAAAGTTACAAAAAAGTTTATCTTCAAAGGTTTACAGGTGCTGAATATAACATCAGTCAGCTAAGTGACCAATTTTATTTGTATTTATCATATACATATATATATATATATATATATATATATATATATATATATATATATATAATTAAAATTTATAATATATATGTTATATTCCATGCTAATAGGAATATATACTTGAAAAACATGGTGGATTAAATAAGTAAAGGTTTATTTTAAAAACCAATACAATAAGAATAAAGGTAACAGTTATGCACAAGGTCATCGAGGGTCAATCCAGTAGTGAGTGCTACTGTTGGAAGGTCGACAGTACTTTCATAAGTCTGAGTCATACTCAACAGATCCCAACTAGCATATTTAGCTACCCACCCACAAGGGTTACATGTGGCACAAGGCCGGTTTAACATGGGTTCTCTGAGCCCATAGGCTCAGCCAAAAATATTCCTTTTTGAATCCACATAAACAGGTTCAGGGGCAGTCTACCTCCCCGAACGAGACTCTGCCCTTTGGCGGAGCCTAGTCCGGGTTCCTCTCTGCCCGAGGCAGAGAGTTTGACTGTATAGATGGAACAGGTCACAGCTAATCTCCCTAGTATGTTGCTTTACTGATACTTATAGGTAGTTACTACCTATAATGTAGTCACACATGGGGGGTGAGTAACAGGTTATTCCATTAGATCAATATATATGTTATAAGATCACCACAAAAGTTGCAATTTTGTTTCAACACTGCTGATATCTTATTAAGTGATGATTGTTGAATGGAAAATAAATGATTTTAAGAGTTCAAAAGCCAACCAAGTATATATAGGTGTGTGTACATAATAGGAGACTATTGCTTAAGATACTGTGTGATTTTATTTGCTTGATGAAAATTTTAACTTTTCTGTCTTTTCAAGGATTCTCCCATCAATAGTATCAAAATTTAAAACCCAAGCTGGTTCCAACTATCATTCAACCTTTTGGTGAGCAGCTGATTTAGGAAAGGATTTATAATATTTATAATTTCATCCATTAGAATAAAATAAAATCATTGAATATTTCAAAGGACTGAGAAACATTTTTCTTTTTGAATTCCAAAACACCAATTATTATTATTGAATAAGAGAGCAGCACATAAACAAAGTGATGCTGGTGTACAAATATGCAAAGCCCAATCTACCCATCTTGACTTCCAGTCTGATAAGAGTGTATTATCATGATCATGATCATCACCATCATGTTATTATTGAATGAAAGAGCACAAAAAGATATTAGGGTTCAAATATACAAAGCTCAACATATATTAGGTTGGTGCAAAAATAATGACGTAATAATGTTGTTTTTTGACGTTAAAAAATATGTCAAAAAATGACATTATTACGTCATTATTTTTGCACCAACCTAATACATCATGTCACCAGATCTGATAAGGCTATATTAGGTGCATCATTATTATTATTATTATTGATTTTATTGAGTGAGAGAGCAGTACACTAACAAAGAGACATTGGGGTACACATATATGAAGAACAATATATCATCATATCACCCCCCGTCTGATAAGGGTATATTGGGTGCAGCATTATTATTATTGAGTGAGAGACATTGGAGTACAAATACATGATGCCTAGTATGCCCATCATGTTACCTGATCTGATAAGGTGTATGACACCATGACTAGTGTCAAAAGTTGACTGGCAATCTAATTTTTATTTTTAAAGAAAGAAAAATATTTTCACATTAAAACAATGCAATACCATGAATTATCTGGTTTGTGTCATTTATGGAGTATAGTGTGAGAGGTGAAATTGTAAGCTTGGGTGGGAATGGTCATTAGGTAAAGTCTTAGGTCTGTTTAACTTAAGTGTTCATTTGAAAAAGGGATTCTTTGTTGGAATAAGTGATGCAAAGCAAATCTTTATAGGCCAGATTTCTTTTGATCAGGTATATAACACACTTTCAGATGGAATTGACCATGACACCTGTGATAATCAGGTCAAATGAGGGTGAGATTCCAGAACATGGAAAATGTTCCACTGAAGGTGGATATGAGTGAGGCAAGGCCACCATTTTTGATTGGCCTACTTGTAAGAGAAGTGCTGGGATGGAGCTTGGATACTTATAACACAGGGCCATTATTTTGATTGGACCATCAATCATATTAGGTTCTTGGGAGCTTTCTTTCCTCCCCTTCAAGGCATATGGCACAAGACCATTGGTCAAGCATTATTAATGGCTGGCCAATACCATTGACTAAGTCTTGTTACTGGATGGCCAATCAGTGCAGTGGAGTTAGGATTTTCACCCCCATAAAAAGCAGTTGCTGAAAGAGCAGAGGAGTAAGATCAAACTGGTCTCACCGCTAGTAGACCAACACTCTCTCTGCCAGATGACTGTGGTGCCTCAATCAGCTGAAGTCTTGTCCTCTGCACCACTTTTTGAATTCCCTTAATCAACTGCCTTCATTTAAATGGTTGAATGAATCTGAGCTGTTTAGCCATAACTGCAACCACCAGTCTACCTCTTCTTTCTATCATGTGACCTGCTCTGATGAGGTGCATCATTATTATCATTATTGAGTGAGAGAGCTGCATATCAACAAAAGATACTGGGTACAAATATACAACACCCAATATATCCATCATCTCACTATGTTTTATTAGGTCATATCAGGTACATTATCATAATTATTATTATTATGTTATCCTTTATTTATTAATATTATTAATGGATATCTATTCACACAGTCTGCTTTTCCTGTATTTGTGAGGTTTTCTGCTGCTGACTGATATATGTTCAAGGTTTTTATATAAAATATATATAGAATGATATATATGGTTGGTGTTATTGATGATCATTAACCTGATGATTTTATAGGAATGCATCCCAATTTTTTTAAAGGAGTTTCTCAATACTGGTTGTTTTTTTGTCCTGCTCCATACATAAATAAAATTTGATCTAAACATGAGCTTTTACAATGATTTTTGTTATTGACTAATGTTCTGGTTAGTACTATCTTTTCAACAATCTTTAAAAAACATGTCTATATTCTTTTTCAGAAAATATTTTTCATCAGAAAAGCATTTTTGTTATTTTTGTTTGTTCTCATGCATCCATCCATGATATATAACAATATTGTCAGTGTCTGATTTATTAAACAACCTTGTAAGTGAAATATAATTCTATATTTAAGAATCCATCTCTAAATTCATAGCAAGCCAAATTTTCTCATCATGTAACTGCATTAAAGTAGCATTGTGGTTGAATTTAAATGAGTTATTTTGATATGTTCCTCTTACAATTTTGTGAAAAATTTTGGGTTTCTTTGACAACTGATTTATTATTTTCAGTGGTATTGAGGCAAAAGAAGTAATCAAATTAATTTCCAGGCACAATCAAATTCTTCAGACAATTACAGAATATATGACCTCTTACAAATATATAGATTTAAAGGGCCATTGCTGTTTGAATTCCTTCCCAGCTGAGGATGTTCCTTCTTCAGATAAACCTTAATATTGTGCGAGAATGGAAGTGTAAAGCATCATCAGTTTGCAGCAATCAGATGACACAACCAAGAGATGAAGGATAAGAAACATATTTCAGTTTATTTCAAATAAGAGAAATGGGTTTCTTATCCAATACTGTTATATAGATTTCTTGCACGTATCAGGGAATTAATGTCCCTTTGTGATTTTTTTCACTAGAGCTATTTCTATATCCTTATTAGAGAAGAAATCTCCAACTTTTATGCTTTCATTAGAAAACCATGTACCACATTCAAAATGTTGGTGTCCTTACTCTAAATATACAGATTTAGTTTGTTCAATTTGCTGAAAATATATAAAAGATGGCTTTACAACCAACTCTGTGTCCTCAAGAAAGGTGGTGTGGATAACTCTGTGCTCTGATAGAAAGGTGTTCACTTCAAATTCTAACAGCCTGTTGTGTATTTTCTCTTGAAAAAAGCAAACATACTCCTGTGTGTAATAACAATTGTACACATTTTGGTTTCTGTATTCTCATAAAAGTGGTAAAATCATTGCATATTGATTTATCATTTTGATGCTTATTCAAGATATCATGTATTGCAGGACTAATTTTCTTGGAAGCCAATGCGTCCATGTATATAACTCAATAAGTCCACTGCACTTTAAATTTTTCATTTCAAGTTCAAATCATGAAACCTTTTACACAGTTTGTCATTGACACACCTGTGTGAGTACAGACACTGGTGCAAGCTTTTTACAGAAATATGTATTAACATTAGAAATGGCCTCTCCATTTGTTTTCTCCTCTAAACTCTTGCAGAAAAGTATATGTGCTCAAATGTAACCATATTATCAATGTATCTCATGGAAACAATAAGCTATGCATTGCCACTGACATCTATTGTTTCATTAAATGACAGTGAAAAGGATTGCTCAAGTTTTCACACAACATTTTCCCATCCTGTCTATTCTGTGACAAACAGTATCATTTAACAAAAGCAGAGTTTTTAATTTATCTGCTTCACACAGCATTGTCTTGTTTAATACAACAGTAGCTGGAAATAACAACTCTTCAGCTATGGTGAATGACTTTTTGGTGTTTGCTAAAAGCTATGTTACTAAGTAAAAAACATCACATGATTTAGATGATGATGCAGGGAATTTCTTTGTATAATCTGAACTCTGAAAATTTTCTCTGAAAAAATTCCACTGACAATATGAAATTGGTGTTTTGTGCTGAGATGTCACTGCAGATGTACTAGTTTCTTCTGTTGTCCTTTACTAAGCTTAGATTGGTAAAATTCCATAAGTATTGGACACCAGTGAAGATAGAATTCAATACTCACTGTAACCCTCTACTCACTAAACTTTTGATTAAAACTGACCTTATAGGTTATTCAGCTTTCTTTTCCCTTCTCAATTGGGCTTCATTGTGTTGTTCCCAAATCTTATGATATTTGAGGTTGACAGTGATGTCTAGTGGGTGGACCAAAATGTATCTTCTGTACCACAGATAAGGAATGAGTAATTCTCCAATTGTGACCATGGTAGATTGATTCTTTGCATCCAGGACAATGTTAAGAATTAGGACTGGAATGGGAACATCTTCAATAAAGCGTACAACACTGTTGATAACCCTAACAACTCTTTTGAATATTAAACTGGTGAATATAATATTTCTATTATCTACTGAAGGACTAGTTCTACCCTGCTAGATGATGGTTTGAGAAATCTTATAGTAATTGCTAGATTCAACACTAACCAGTTGCCTCAAACTTGATTCTTCTCTACTGTGTGTGTGTCTGTGTGTTCACTTTGGCCACAGGAATGTGAGTGTATTCTTATGAGGAGACAGTAGTCTGAGGCAGTCTTAGCAAATCTGAGCCAATTCTCTTTCTGGGCCCCATGGATCTTCGTTTCTATAGATACCCCACCTCCTAAAATTTGATATTGATGTATCTAATTTTTCCACTTTCAATTGCCCTATCTTAAGAAATCTTTTCATAAATCACATGGCTTCCTTTGTTAAAAGAAATTAGATCACTCTTTTTCTGTAAGAATATAAGTGTTTTGGGCAAATATTATTAATGTAAACAAACCCCCAAATTTGAGTTCTCAGGGCCAAAAATTCGGACAACACATTAATGATGTGGAGAGGTTAGGGGAAAAATTTGATTTTAATCAATTTTACTGAATCTTGACTATTTCTCTTTGCAACCATTCTTAAATTCATTTTATTATTATACCAACCATTTAATCTATTCTGAGAATTTTAATATTATCCATTTAGTAGTTCCTCCTGATCACCATCCATTGATTTCAAGCAATTAAATGTTGAACAGGGCCTTTGCTACGTTACAATCAGTAGTAACAGTAAACTAGTTCACTAATAATTACTCCATGGTGAGGCACCCAACATGGAATCTAAGTTGTTTCAGTTTCTCTTTGGAAGTTGACAATCATCTTTTTATCAAATTAAAAAAGGTGAAGGTCTCTATCACCCCTGTTATCAACACTTTTATGTTTCTCTACTATTAAAATTTGACATATTTACATTCTTTTTACTTTCTTAATAAAACTTATAAATATATGTTGCAAAGTCTGGTGACAATGTAAAAGTATTAATAATTATTAATTAGTTATCAACGATAGCATTTGAATCAAATGAGAACTGATCTAAAAAGATGCTATTATGGCCAAACTCTTAAGCTTTTACCAACCTCCGAATTGTTCATTTTTTTCTCTGCTGAATGTTCTCTGTCTTAAAAAGTGATATTCTTCTGTTGTTGTTATTATTATAATCTATGATCTTGAGTAACATTTTGTGGTTCATTTCAATACACACTGCCATATCTACTGCATTAAAACAGGAATATTTTTCAAAATCTTTTATCATGGGTAGCCATTTTTCTGATAGCATAAGTTACCCTGAGATACATTCATTTCCTGTCCTTCATCTGGGAATTGTAGAATTCCTAATTTCAAAGATATTTAATGCAGGTTCATTCCACATTCAGAACAATATATAAATCCCTTTCAGATTCTAATAATTCCTCTTCTCCTGCAATATGAAATAGTTGTGTGGTTGATTTTACTTGCAGTTTTATCATAAATTAAGTAACTGCCAATTAATTTATAAATTGAGGCTCTACTGATAAGGGTATATTGGGTGAAGATCAGAAACAGTGTTGGACCGAGGATAGAATTAGAAGAGAACCTGATCAGGATGACCATCATCGTTGGTCTTTGACATCATTTCTAAACTAGACTCCCATAAGGCAAGTGGAGGTGATGGGATACCAGCCATCCATATATGGTCTGGTGCCCCTTCTGTTTGCCTCGGGGTTCTTGATAGGCTCAAGAGGCAGATATGCAATGTAGTTGGCCCTGCCTTGACGTCTCGTCTACAGTCACTTTCTCACAGATGTGCCGTCACCTCCCTCTGTCTGTTCTACAAATACTTTCATGGAAATTGCTCTGAGGAGCTGCATTCGCTGGTTCCCAGACGTCATGAGTTCAAGCTCCCTACGAGGCTGGCATCCCGCTCTCACCCCTTCACTGTCGAAACTCCTAAATGTAGCCGTCTCTTCTACTCCAATAGCTTCATGTCTTGCACCTCTCGCCTGTGGAACTCCCTTCCCTATTCCTGTTTCCCTGAGAGCTATAATCTCCAGCTATTCAAGTGTAATGTCAATCGACATCTCCAGTTGCCTTGATTTATCCACTACCCTCCTCCTCATCCTTTCTTCTTCTGTAACCCCTAGCATCCTAGTGGCTTCCCGCCTTGCTTGGGGTGAAATGCTTAAAAAATTAAAAAATAAAGAAATGTGATCCTGAGCTAGCTCAAGTTCTCTCCAAGCTGTATAACTCTTGTCTTGCTGCTTCCTGCTTTCCAGCCTGTTGGAAGTCCTCCTCTTTCATACCTGTTTTTACGAAATCTGGAGAACCTTCTGACCCTTCTAACTACTGCCTTATCAGTCTCCTACCACTTAGGCAAAGTCTTTGAGGCTTTTAATCAATGTAGAAATGGTTAAGCATCTTACCTCTCATGATCTACTCTGTGACAAACAATATGGATTTTGTTTGTCTGTGCTTATAGTCATAACTGAATATGTATATCACACTCTTGATAATAATGGCGAAGTTTGAGCTGTAGCTTTAGATATCTCAAAGGTGTTTGACAGTGTTTAGCATGCTGCTCTTCTACATAAGAAGGGTTATAGTATTACAGGACAATTATTTGGTTTAATCCAATCATTCCTATCACATCATGAAATGATGGTCATCCTGATCAGGTTCTCTTCCAATTCTTTCCATATGAACACAGAAGTTCCCCAAGGCTCTATCCTCGGTCCAACACTGTTTCTGATCTTCATCAGTGATCTCCCTGATGTCATCAGTCCTTAACTTGGCATCTATGCAGACAACACTACTATTTTCTCCAGTCTCAATAATAAACCTGGCAGCACTGACAAAGTTAACCTAGTTGCTGCTCTTGAAAAGGACCTCCAATCAATGATTAACTGGGGCAGTAAATGGCTTGTAAACTTTAATACCTCCAAAACTAAACTGCTCTCATTTAACTGCCACAGAGAAACTTCCCTTTTCCCCAATCAGCATGGTTAATGTTTGACTCTATGAGAGTGTCTCACTGCACTTTCTTGGTCTCATGTTTTCCAATGATTTGCGGTGGAACAACTACATTGAATCAATAGCTGCATTTTTTGCAAGGAAAATCAGTTCACTGAGTCATGCCAGAAGGTTTTTCTTGTCAGAGTCCATCTTACATATCTACAAATCTACCATTCTTCCATGCATTGAATAGTGTTGCCATATCTGGTCTGGTCTCTCTGCTGTTTATCTCGAGGTTCTTAACAAAATCCAAAAAAAGATCTGCAATGTAATCAGTCCTGACTTAACATCTTGACTTTAACCACTCCCTCATAGATGTGATGTGGCTTCCCACTGTCTTTTCTACAAATATTTTTATGACAACTTTTCTGATGAGCTACCTTCCCTAATGCCCCGACTACATGAATTTAAACATGCTACTAGATTGGCATCTAAGTCCTACACTTTTACTGTTGAAATAGTTAAATGCAACCACTACTTCTACTCCAGCAGTTGCTTTTCTCACACTTTTCAACATTGGAACTCCCTTTCTCTTACTTGCTTCCCTGATAACTACAATCTTCAAAAATTTAAATGCAACATCAGTCACCATTTTCTGTTGCTTTGATCCCTGTTCTACTTTTATCCTTTCCCCAACCCCCTCTATATACAGTCTTTTCCCTCACTTTCACTTTCTCTGTAACCCCCCTGCATGCTAGTGGCTCTCTCATGTTGCTTAGGGTGAAATACTTAAAAATAAATGTTAATTTTGAATGAAATAATGTTATCTTTCCAGTTTACCTGCTTTGACTCCCAGCCACAGACACCTCAAGTTTGTGTGATGTATTCTTCTTTTAAAAGAATTAAGAATCAATATACTTTGAGGAAGGTTGAAAAGAACAGAATTTGGATTTGAGACAAATTTCAATGAAATGTAGCAATGGAAACTGTGTAGTTAAAAACTACTCAATGAAATTCTTGGTGTACTACATAATAAATGAACCCTGATCAATCTTTGATTTAGTTGCATGTTTTTCTTCCTGATCATCTGTAAATATTTTAGACGGATCCAATGTATTTGATAATTGTGCGTATTTTTGAATAAATGAACAGTGTTAAGTTTACTGAATGTTTTCAAAGACTACTTTGCATTTTATTCTCCTCAGAGAAAGAAAAAAAAAGAGAAAGAGAATAAAGGCTGACTGTTTGAGAGAATCTCTCAGTGGGGAAGCAGCTGTACTCTTTGAGATTAAATGAGGGGGTATGGCAAAGTGTGTGTGTATGTGTGTGTGAGGGGAGCTCCAAGCTATGATGACATAACCAAGATTTTCTTTCATAATCACATATAAAAATCTCTCATGTAACAAAGATACACCATAGCATAGATTGATATGAATACACTTGCCTTCTAAAAAGTGTAGTTGCTGTAAAACAATGGTTAGCAACCATTAATCCAGTGGTTTCCAAACAGTGTGGCATGCATCATACGTGTGGTAGAAGAGTATAACAGGTGGGGTGGAATGATTGAAAGAAAATCAAAAATTTAGAAACAGTTTTAAAAATTTCATATGCCAAAAATAAATATGATTTCAAAATTTTAAATATTATTATGGATTACTTGTAACTGCATGTATGAGTCCCAGTATAAATAGTTATAAATAATTATTGACTGATTTTATCATTGTGATATTTTTGCATTATATCAAGTATTAAGAATATAGTAACTAGGCTCTGCAAATTGGAGGAGAGAGTTATCAATGATAATGTTCTGACTTCAAATCTGCCATTATCTCTCTTTATGCCTCTCTTTATTTTTTTTATTTTTGAATGTACTTTTTATCACATAAAATTTAGTGATGCACAAGCAAATCTTCATTCTGAAAATGCAGCTCAAAGAAAAATAGTTTGGGAACCACTGCTCTAATCTCACAAGCAATTTGTAGCGAGTTTAATCTTATTCAATTGCTTAGAGCCATATGCTCAACATATGACATACCAGTATTTAACCACAGATAACTTTAATTGTTAACTTTATCTACTGTATAATCTACACAATTGACTTTACTAAAAAAAAACTTTACAAAATCTATAACTTATAAAGTTGAAGGCTTATTTTTTGCAAAGCATTTTTTGTTCTTAAAAATCTTAAAATAATGTCTGCTTTTTTATCATGTAGATAAGCAGTTTTTTTCAACCTCTAAATACAAATATATTCTCATATAGCTCACTTTTCATGTTCTTCAATGTTCTTTTGCCTTGGCCACTCTACTTTTAGGTTTGTAAGGATAGAGAAGGTGCTTATCTCCCTTTGGTAGCATTAAGTCATGTGGGTCACATGACAGCCATTTCATGATGTCACTCAATACAATGATGAAAAGCAGTATTCAAAATTCAGTTCATGTACAGCAACCAAACAGTAAGGTTGCTTTCTTTAACTTGGAAACTTCATGGCTTGGGTAGAGTCTAAATGTACCTCCCCAGCAGCTTACAAGTTCATGATGGAGTTTCCCTTTGGGAATATATCATTCCCAGATATAGAATGAAATTCCAGCTTGCAGTCCTCAATTTGGGAAAACCCAAGATTCACTGTTTCCTGTTCATGGAATATGTCCTCACCTGGGACATTAATGAATTCAGCTTGTTTGAATCTGGAATCTTAAAAATGGCTTCTCCAGACCCAGGAATATCTCCATATTATATGTAAGACCCTTCCTCTTTGTTCCTCCTTACATTCTGCTTTGCTGTGTAGATATATACAATATATTATTCTCTGAATGGGACACATGTGTGTGTGTATGTATATATATATATATATATAAAAGTGAACATAGAAGTCAACACTTAGAGGTGACAGTCTGTTTCATGCTATATGCAATCGTCAGGCCTGACGATTGCATATAGCATGAAACAGACTGTCGCTTCTAAGTGTTGACTTCTATGTTCACTTTTATATTTACACACGCTCTATCTCTGATATTGAGCACTTTATCCCATAAATATAGCACACCTTAAGACTATATTTCTTTATATATATATATATATATATATAGTTTTCTGTATACCTGAGTAGGATAAAAGTCTCTTTGAGAGCAAAACATGTTTGTCATTCTTTTTCCTTTCAGCTATTTCATTCTGTCCGTGAAATATCAATGTTATTATATCACGGATATAATAATGCCCATAATGGGAGAAATGTAAATGGGAGAATAAATCTTTCTTCCAAGCACTCCTGTTACAGGCTATATGTTTCACCTCATTTTTCCCACAACTCATCTGCTTTTTTTTTTTTGCCAGATGAAGAAGCAACTTAAAGCAAGAGAAATGTGATTCTACAGAAGGAAGCTGAGAATACCATGGGCTAAACATGTGAGCAAATGTTAGAGAAAATGGAAACAAAACAAACACTTATACTTAACATCAGAAAGAAATTTCTAGGGCATATAATGAGGAAAGCAGGTTTGGAAAATTTGATTATCACAGAACAGATTGAAGGCAAGAGGGACAGAGGAAAACAACACATAACCTACCTAGTGAGCATGGGTAAATGAATGGCAGAACAAAGTTTAGGAGAGATAACAAAAAGTCAAAAATCAAAATTTATTAAGAGCTACAATGGACAGGGAATTCTAGAAAACCATGATTGCCAACGTCCTGAATGGACATGCCACATAGAAGAAGAAGAAGAAGAAGAATTCAGTGGGAACAGTGACAAGCTACATTATTAGACCATTGAATAGCAGACCACTTTTGAGTGGAACATTAATAGCAGGAATGGGCTAGTCTTCACAGGAGTTTGTTATGCTCTGTTCAAGAACTTTTCTTTTACTTTTGACACTAGTCATCTGTCACCTTCCCAACACCCACCCACCATGAGACACTGGAATCCTTCATCTTTACTTCTTCAACTAAAATATAATAATCTCTTTAAAAATAAAAAAAAAAATTAAAATATAAACTAAAAACAAGAAATATCCCAACAGCCATTGTGAGCAGTGATAAGAAGAGTTTTTTTTAGTTCTTCATATCAAATTTTAAGGAAAGTGGGTATTGGGGTGGGTGTGGGGGGGATGAGTAGGTGGACGAGGGGGGCAAATTTACATGGCAATGAAAATAGAGCATAAAAGAACTAAAAATGACCTACATTTTTTTTTAGTCAGAATCTAGATTTATCTACATTTTGTATGTTTGTATATGGATTGATACGTCTGTATGTGGTTGCTAGCCTCTTAACTGGTTGTCCCTATTGTGAAATTCAAGCGTAAGATGATAGATTTGTGTTAGATGTCATCCTGGTTGCAGAGTGGTACACAAAAAGGGCTGTTGGTTTTTGCTAATAAATGGCCAATTTAGATTTGAAAAAAAAAATCAAATTCTAAGCTATTTTGCTAATTATATAAGAGTTGAAAAAAATGAGTCTGTTCTCTACAAAGATCAAACAAACTTCACCATTAAAAAATTTTCCAATCTGTTAGTCAACAAATGCACAAAATCTCAACCCTTGAATTTGATTGATTGATTTTTTACAGTTTATCAACCCTTTTGCAGGTTATTTAAAGCCAGAAAATATTTTTCATTGTAAGATTTTTTTTTGAGCTAATAATGATTTACTGACACAAGTCCTACTAATTAACCCATAGATGGAGGAAAAAGAGGTGGATTCATGCCTTTCCCTAGAGTATTTGTGAATAAGTGAATATAACAAACCTAACTGGAATTAGAACTCAGCTTACATCACCTGGTATTCCCAGGTGGTCATCCATCTAAGTACTAAACAGTTTCAATAATTGCTTAATTTTGATGATCGCAAAAGAACCAGTTTCAATCCCTGTAAACAAAAATTAATGTTTATATGTGCAGATATAATAAAATGTACTCATTGACTCTTATGATACAAGAGAAAATAAAGATTTATTTAGCTATGCAAAATTCAAACAACATTGCTTTTCTATAGTCCTAGCCAAACATTCTAACTTAACATCACTCTTTTTACCAAGACAGAAGACTATTAATATTCTAGTTTCTGTTACAAAATTTAAACAAAGAATACAAATGATGACACATTTCTAAGTACAAAACCTTCATTGTTTTTAAAATATCAAATCAAAATTTGAATGTCATCATATTCTCAAAACTTTTAAATACAAAGGAGGTGTGAAATAAGGAGTTGATGAATCAAGTTTAGATTCTGGGCGAGACTGTAATAATATTCTTGGGAAAGTTATAAATCCACTTCTTCCTTTCTAGCTCACTGAACAAAAGCTCATCACTGACATGGTACGGTTGTTCAATCTTAAAGTAATCTTACTAGTAATATTGTAATTCAGCTTCTATTTGAAGAAGTCTTATTGTTTTTGCTTTGAAAATGTTTGTGTTGTAAGAACCAAACCTCAAGAAATTCAAATAATCTATTTTCTATCTTGAGTAAAAAATATGTTGAAATCCTGTGTGAATTTCTGTGATTAACTGTTAGCATTATTTTCATTGTCTACAGACTAATATACTCCTCTTTATATTTACTATCATGTTTCAGCCATTGTGCCCTCCGACCTTTTTAAGGTGCCTGTTGATCCAATAAATTTCAAATTGAACTCTTTTATTTAATGTACAAGGTCAATTTATTCTTGTTCCATTGTTCAAGTCTAGAGATCTATAGTGTTGGTTAATTATCCTTTTAGTACTACTCAAGTTATTGCTAGGTCTGTTTCTACTGAGTCTTGAGTATATTTGTACTACCCAGACTCACTATTTGGTGATATAGTAATTGACAATCAAAGGAGGTCAGAGGACATACAAGTCAAAATGTTGTGATAGAGGACATTAGTATGACTATAAATATTGTATAGAATCTTATAAATCTCCTTTTCCATTGTTCTCAGGAGTTTGAATAAAATTTTTATTTTAGATTTTCAATTGTTTAGTTTCAGTATTTTTGAAAGCTTTTCTTGTTTTGTTTTTTTGTGGATTTTTTTTTCTTTTTTCCACAGATTTCACCTATAATATTCTCTTCTTCAGATGTTCATATCAAATACAGAAATTTACTTGTCACATTCTATTTATAATCAAGTGGAGTACGTCTAGACTTTAAGCAGAAAAAGACAAAAACATTAATAAAGAGAATAATACTAGGAATGAAGGCTAAAATATTGGCAGAGTAAGTATGGCAAGAAATGAGGATGTGTTCAGCAGATAAATGCAACTGTAGAACTGACTTGGATATGGCTACCATATAAAACAAGGCAACAGGGCTGATCTAATTAATGAGAAAAACAATATTTTTGACATTTACCTGAAGTCAAATGTGCTTTGCCTGTCCAAACCACCTGGAAGATGATGCTGTACTGAGTTATCAGAGCAGGTAATATGGGAAGTGCAAGTGTTGAATTTATTGTCTAATTGTCTTTTATTTCACTTTGCCAATGGATCATCATTAGCTCAACAATTATTTCTTACTATCAATAAATCTAGGTTTGTCAGAATGTCATCATGAAGTGTAAATAAGTATAGAAATGTCATCTAATTTGGATTAAAAGCCTTTGACATTACAAGACCAATGCAATTAACAGATCAATGATTTCTTTGAAATTGTCACTTCTTTAGTCTAGATAGAAATTAGTCCAGTGCATTTTTTATAGAATTGGTAAGAAAAATAGATTTATTCATGCACCATGTTTTGACCACAGTCTGAATCTTTTTCATATTATGTTTTGATGGTAAAATAAAATTTTAATGATAACTTTGAAAATAAAAGTGACAAAATCTCTACAAAATTTGGAAACATTATCATCTTTGAATATAAAATCAGAATGTGAACAACTACAAATTAATGCACAGCTGAAAGCAGTATTATATTTTTGAAAATAATGATTTTATGATGATTATAATTGTTTATTAAAAACAACATGAATGTTTTTACTGAAGTTAAATATGGCTGCCTGGTTGTAATTTGACTAAAAAAAAGATGCAGCAATTAAATACTTGAGAGGCACAGTGGATGGCTGCTCGGATTGAAAAATCAGAGAGCCGAGTTCAAATTCCAGTCGAATCCATTACATTCACTTACGTGCTATTACCCTTGGGAAAGATATGAATCCTCTTCTTCTCCCACTAGCTATGGGTAGATAGCAGAGCAGACTGGGTTCTATAGCCTTGGATGGCAACTGGTCTACCACAGAAAGAAATGATAACCTACTGTGGGGGAAAAAATCTGCCTCGTCAGTCATGTATCGAAAGATACATGATTGCCTAAGTGTGTATCACTCATGGCACATAACTGACTGAGTTAAATATTTGACCAAAGATTTCCCATAATAGCATTTGAATAAATTATCACAGATAAGTAACTTATAAAAGTGGGGTAACTTTTATGATGGCCTTGTACTAAAGTTGGAACAAGCAAATTAAAAGTACAGTAGATACAATTTTATTGTATATTATTTCCTTGCAATTGATTCTAATTCTATTCATTTTCTCTAATATAATTTAATTAGAACAATTGCTATAATGATATTTAAAACTTACCTGGCATGATAATCTGGTTATATTTTTCTTTCACATTTGATTTAGAATTTTTGCCTTTTTAAATTTATAGAAAGTAAAGCAAATAAATATAAACTTCCATAAATGAACAAAAGTAGAAAAGCAATTAAAACTGAATCTAAAATTTTATATTAAATTTCTTATTAAATATAAAACAGGAATCATTTTTTATTACATAGCCAAACTGTTGTCATTTCTTTCAACAGGAAAATATTTCTACTAATCTATTTAAATAAAACAAAATATTTCTGTATTTATTGTATATATATTTGATTGTTATTTCTTGAACATTCTATATTTACAGTTAAACATTATAAAAAGCATATCTATAAAAATATGGTCATTGTGAATGTTGGTATGATTTTTTTTCTTTGCTTTTTTTGTTTCATTATTTATTCGTTTAGTATAATTTTTATGTAATTGTGTATTTATGTATAATATATATATATATATATATATATAGTTTTCCCTTGTTTTTTTATTTTTAGGAGACAACACAACTTATATTAGACTCTAAATAAGTAGTTAAAATTAATTAAAGAATGAGTTACCTAATTAAATATCTCTACCATGCACCTGAATCAGATGTGCTCTCAATTTACTTGTAACATTTCCATCAACAATATATAATTTTATGTACTAATTTTTTTTTTTTTCAATAGGTGTAGAAAGTTTGCCTATCACTTAGTTCACAATTCTTTGCTGTCTCTTGAACAGGAGTAGAGGTTTATTCTTTTTCCTGTTTAGGATTGGGTTTCCAGTTTGTTCCTATTTTCTTTTAGCTCCAGTAACCCCTTGTGTCTTAGTGACATTATCACCTTGCTTGAGGTGAAAAGATAATAAAAAAATTATTTTAAATAAAAAATGTTCAATCTTCTTGATAATTAAGGATGATATCAATCTATCATTTTGTATAGAAATCAGCTCAACCTTGATTATTCAATTTAAAATACATATTCTTTGGGCATGAACTTACTTTTGTCTGCTAACATTCAGTATGAACCTATCTGGGTAAAATCAATTCAACTGAATACATTTTATTCGTATATATCCATAACTTTAGTTTAACTATTCATCATTTATAAATTTAAATGATAATCACATATTTGATAAAATATTTGAACATTATGTTACGAAATTTATTAATATAATTAGTAGCCAAAATTAGAAATGCTATTATCAATGAATTAATGTTTCCTATTAATTAAATTCATTTTTAATTAATAAAATAAAATTTATTTCTAATAATATATTTAATAAAAATTAATTATTAATCATCATAATTAGTAATAAAAATAATTATAAATATAATATAAAAGTTAATATTAACCATGATACTAATTCTTTAAAGGAATATTACAATATTTATAAAAAGAATATTGTGGAAAATGGTTACTGATTTACATTTATTACTAAAAATTTAATATTGACAAGTATAACAAGTTTTATCTTTGGTCTATATGATACTGTTATTATGCTTTTCCAATTTTTGACAGCATCAATAGTCTTTTGCATATTATGGAAAATATATTCTTTAAAAGATATTGTTGAAATTCTTTTTGGTTTGATTATAATATTTTTAAGTCAGAATATAGTCAAATGTCAGTTAAAATGATAAAGAAATTTTAAAGTTGTTTTTTGCTATTTTGAAAATACTTACATATTATCTCTGTTTTCTATGACAATAAAAAAGACTCTCAATGCTGTTAAATTTTTTAAACTATAACATCTGCAATAAGATATTAATCAAGGATCAACTAATAACAAACAACGAACAAGATATGAATATCTTAGGAAGAGATCACCACCGAGACGCATAAGTGATCACAAGTTTTGGTCATAGTTGGTCATCACCAAAACCTCTTATTTATTATTCTCATTTTATTGCAACATTAATTTTTTTGTACACATAGGTCAGCACAACCTGGAATAGAATAAAAAAAAACTGAAAAATATATAAAGAAAAAAGTTGATGCGAATTGATATTAAATTCTGTAGCTTCTAAGCAAATTTCATTCTGGGTGAGAACAAACTGACTAATGCAGGAGAGAGTGAGAGGGAGAGAGAATAACATGGATAGAAATAGAACTGAGAAGGAAAGATATTTTTTTTATTGGATATAAAAATTGTTATGGAAGACAAATTTTTTTAAATAGCAGTGTATTAAATTGGACTGTAATCTATTTGTCAACTTATAACTGTCAAAAGTGGTTGTTTGCCACTCTTCTCATATAATTGAAATCTATATTGAAAGTAACATAACTACTAATAGACGGCAAATTTTACAAGAACAGATTGGAGTGTATAAAGGTTTATTTAGAGACGAACTGTAATCAAGTTAGCCTTTAGCACTCTGTATGTAGGTGACTTCATTTGTCAAACAAAATGTTTGTACAGCCACTGCATACAATTCTGATCATCAGACAATAGTGTGCTGAATTTTGTGATAGTGTTGTCATATCCTACTATGGCAACAGGAAAATGACTAGCTGAAAATTGAAGATGATGCTAATGCAGTTGTCTGGCCACTTATACCCAATGGATGAAATACTTATGAATATTGCAGAATGCTAAAGGTTAAAGTTTTATATGTGATGGGTAAGAATTTACACTTTCTTCATGTTAATTTTGAGAGATTTTGTTTTTCTGACCATTTAAATCAAAAGCTTTAGTTAACATTTCATGTCATTTTTAAAATTTAGTTGGAACATGGCTGAATGTTTAGAGACCTAGGTTTCAAATTTCATCATAGTCAATTTGTCAAGAAGTTGCCTTCTTGATAATATTGTCCTGGAGAGACGGTCTCAGTGTGTGGCACTATAGGAAGTGCCTGAGATTCATACAGATTGGCCCAAGAATTGTGAGTGGAACTGATGATTTGATAAAAACACCCATCTTCCATCAACTTGGGCCACCCGTTGGAATATGCTGACCCATAAAATCTCACAATGAGTGAAATTCTTAAGTCATGTGAATTGCACAATCTGTCATGCAGGGAGATAGTGTCATCTTTCTTTTCGTCTTTGAAATTTATTGACATATACATTGTGCAGATTTCTTCATAACATGATGCGAATTTTTGAACCTGCTGAACTGCAAAAATAATTTCAGTGGATCTTTTATGATTATTATGTCATGACAGAATTATATTTAATATTAATATTCATATTTCTATCAGTGGAGTACCTCATTTTACTAAAACAATGAATAAAAAATTAGTTTTTATAGTAATAGAACACTTTTGACATCCAACATATTTTGAATGATGTTTTAGTGATGATCTAGAGGTTTAAAATAATTGTGTCTAAAATTCTGTTGGAAATTATATTTCGTTACATCTTATCAAGTTATGCTGGCATTTAGAGTTGCTAAACTTTGTGAAGGAATGCAGTATCTGAATAAACAAACACTTCCATGCAAAGACTTGAAGTAGGAAGACATTCAGGAAGAAATTTAATCGTTTCTACTTTTTAGGCTTATATTTCTTCAGTCTTTCTTTCTTCCTCTTTTTTTCTCTGGAGTCTTATCAGAAACACACATTAAAATAAATACAGAAATAACAAAGACATTGGATGACAGTTTTTGGTTCTTGTTATTGCGTTAGTAATGTCCTGCAGATCTGAAAGCCAATCAAGTAACAAATATATTCAAAGATTCTGGATCAGGCTTGCAATGAAATGAAAAGAAATATAATGAGGTTGAGACTTAGTAGATGTTCACACCAATCTCTTGCTATTCAAAAGTTGATTCATGGATTAAAATTTTGTCAGATTCAACTCAGTCTAATCGAAATGTAAAAAATAAAAAAAACATCTACAAGATGCAATGAAGATGATCAATCTATAATCTAAATTGGCTATGGGTTTATTAATCCATCCATCCAGTCCAACAATCAAACTTTCACATTATTCAAAACATGCATCAAATATGAATGGCTAGAAAATGCTTCTTTTAAATGAAGATGTTTTTTATGATAACTTCAATAAAGACAGGAATAAATGATTCTTTTGTTTTTAAGCTATTTGTTTTCAATTATTAAAGCCAACATTTTATAATTCACTCTTGTTATTTAATTGAAATTTGAATTGATATTTAAATAATTTACAACAATGCAACATAATTAATAGGTATGCCAAATTATAGGGCTGAATTCCAAAAAATCCTGGTTGTGATTATTATTTAGAGCAGTGTTTCCCAAAAGGGGCCATGACAAATTTCAGGTGGGTCACATAAATTTTATACTTTTTACTGGGCCACAGCTTATGGGCCACAAAATGAAAGTAATTTTTTATACTATAATAATTTCATGGGTCACAAATAAATTTGGGGTTCAAAGTGGGCCATGGGGAAACACTGATTTAGAGTAACCACTCCTACATAAACTCTATAGCTACTTTAGGTTTGTTTACTAAACATTGAATATAATTCAATGTGACTTTAATCTACACTATGTTTATTGATTTGGGAAGACAACTAAATTGCAAGTCATGTTACTAAAACTGGTTACTTAAAAATAGAAACATGCTTATTACTTCAAGTCCAAATCCAATCTTTATGATTGAACTGAACTGGTTTATTTTAAATATCTTTTTAAGAATTGAGGTTTTAAAGAAAATTTCAATAAAAAAAGGAGACAGAAAATATAAATTGAAATTTATTTTTTTTTTTACTGACATTCACATCTTTAGATCCACAAACCAACTTTTTTTTAATGGCCGTAAAAAAAGGGAAAATGAAATGAAGAAATGCATCCATGGACATTTGACACTTTCTCAGTGTCTTAACCTACATAAACACGCTTGATTGCACAAGCATATGTACATATACAGATATAGCTATACATACATACATATATATGTACATAGATTCACATAAACAAACATACACCTCTGTATATGAATTTTTCCATACTGATTTATGTGTACGTACACATATATACACAAATATATTCATATTTTCATACTCCTACAGTTATACATACATTTTATATACAACATATGTACATAGTCACATGCATACAATCCTTTATTCTCAAATGACAAAGTAGTAATTTATAGGAATCATTATACATTTGTTCATTACTTATACAAGGATCCTCAAATCAAAAGAAAGTTCTAACAATTTCATTAATTAATCCTCAGTAGGAAAATTAATAGGTTCACAAGGTAAGACTTAACCAGACAGAACAAAGCATATTTTACTAAAATTGTTTTGTGGTTAAGTTTGATTCTTTTAAATTTATAATTAAAAACTGAACATTTTTTTTAAAGAAAGAAACAGTATCCTCTAATTTCTGACATGTTTTAATGAAATATCTTATTAAAATAAATCTCTTAAACTAATTTATTTTTCATCTTATTTTTAATACATTTTTATTTTACCATTCAGGTCATTTGAAATTCTTTAAAATTAATCTGAAATAGCTGATGCATGTCTGATTTGCTCAGAAGGTGAAGTTCAAATTTAGTTCTAAAGTAACATCCACTTTCATCTGATTTACTTCTTTCCATACTGTTTATCTAGTGGTCAAAATTTTATTACTTCATATTTCAGACTTTAGAAGAGTAGATATGTACTAATAACAATGACAAATGCAGAAAAGGCACCTTAACTTACATATAGAATTCAATTACTTGTATACTTGCAGAGGTAAACTACTGATAATTCCAAGTTACTTGCTCTCTCTAGATGTTTAACTACAATACAGCATAGTGGATTTTATTGGATAAAAATATACTGGCCATAATTATTTAGTATATAAGTATATTTAATCAAAAATATTAATTAATTATTCTAACAAAAGGATTAAAATATTCATGTCTTCATGAGAGCAACACATAATATGTATTTTGTTTCTCAAAAATTCACACTTATATATATCTTATTACTACAACCATTATTTTAATAGATGGGGTATCCATTAAAATAACATTTGGATTAATAAAAAATAATGTTAAATTAGAAATAATTACATTAATTCTCTCTCTCTCTCTCTCTATATATATATATATATAATAGGATAAGGAAAAATAAGAAACTTTTTTTAAAGCTTCATCAGAAAATGAAATATGGAGGAGAAAAGAAAATTCTGGTATTTTTGTTTTTGTTTTTCATTGGTTAAGCAGACTAGAATTTTGTTTTTTCCTCCATATTTTACTGATGAATCTTAAATAAAAGTGAAACATGTTAAATTTATAAACATTCCCTATTTATAAATGTTTCCTTATCCCATCATTGCCAGATTCTAATCCATATTTGATCTCAATTCATATATATATATATATATATATATATATATATATATATATGGTTGGATTGATGTGAGTTTGTGACCCTGGGTTTCACACTTTTGTGATCGTCAGAGTTTGTCTGATGATCGCAAAAGCGTGAAACCCAGGGTCACAAACTCACATCAATCCAACCAAATATGTTAGCTCTATCTCTGATATTGAGCACTTTCTAATAAGTACCACACATATAATATATAAATAATTATATATATATATTTATTTATATACACACACTTTTCACATTAACCCAGTGTGTCTGAAGATTTTAATTTATTTTTATTGTTCAAAAAAAAAATATATATATATATATATATATATATATATTCCTCTCAATTCGTTGTTGGAAGTTTTACCTGATGATCCTGAATCCTTAAAAAAGGATTTAGGTGAAATAAATTATCGTAATGGTACCTTAAAGTGGTTTGTTTTTCATTACATATTAGCTCTGTCCACACATTGACCTCTCAGGATTTCATCCTCTTTGGATTTACCAATTCGGTTTACCAAGTTTCTTATAACTTAATTATATGGTGGAAAGAAAGCAAAGCAGTTAGCTACATATATATCATACTTAACTCTTTCCTGCTTTTTACATGTCTTTTATTGTCATTGATATAAATAATGAAGTTTTATAGAAAGTTATCACTTCATGTGAATATATAAAGATAGTTAATTTCTTTATTAACAAGCTTCCCTTGAGATAATGATATTAATTGTGGTGTGACTTAGAAAAGAATACCCATATACACACACACAGTGCAAGGAAATAGTTCGTCTGATCAGTGGAGCCTAATTTCTGCATTTGAATTGTTTGTTCCAGGTTAGTGAAGTTCATTATCCATAACTAACAAAGAGAAGAAAATCTTTAAACTTCAATAGCAAGGTAAGTGTAGCTCTTTAGCTATAAATAGAATCCACCTGGCAGCAGACAATGACAAATTGGCACTGGAATATACAATGCTAAAGGCCAGATAAGGAGATGGATACTTGTATGCTTTAAAGTTGTTGTAACTCTTCATGTCAATTTCACCCTGTGGTAAAAAGAAATACACTGTAGAAATACTTATAAACAGTGTTCATTTGGTCAAATTTAACAAAATTATTTAACTTTTCAGTTTATTATATTAAGTTTAACTATATTTCTGTATGCAAAAGCCAAAACCTTTAAGAAATCCATAATACAAGAATTTCTATTTTTTACTATCTTGCAAAAATATGCCATGTTCTGTCTGAATGAAGTAAAAAGCAACCCTATATAAAAAATAATATAAAATAATTTTTAAATAAAGAAAATTGTTAATTTACTTATAAAAATTGATTATAAGTTGACTTTCTTTAAAATATATTTTTCAAAGAAAAATATTAAATTTGTGATCTCTCATCAATTTTTTCCCTCTTTTAAAATTAATCTAATCAGCCTTACTTCTTATTTAAGCCTTGGGGAGGAGATGAGTGCTGCCAGATTGTAAAATGTCCCCTGAATTAAGATGAGCAGCCAACACTGTTGGTATGTTACAGAAGAAAAAATAATTGTGTGTGTAAGGAATATTATTCCTGCATTTTTAATTTTAAATGATTTATGAAGAAAATGGATGTGGAGAGGAGTTAAGGCACACAAATATAGACAAACAAGATCAGATGTGTGGTGTGTTGACAAAGTACTCACATTTGTTGAGTGAAATATATGATTATGAGTCCAACTACAATATATCTAAAGAAAAAAAAATATTACAAAATTCAAGCTGTTATCATGCATAGATATTGAGCAGTAAAAAAGCATTTTCCCAAATATTTTTACTCCCCCACTCTTAACAATGGCACCAGGATTTCATTTTATTTTACTTTTTTATTTTTATATTTTTTAAATCAAACATTTGATGTTAGCTGTTGGTTTGTACAAATATCAATTCTACATGACAGGTCGGCTTGAAGAATAAAGAACGGAAGAAAAGACAGACCCCTAAGTAAAAAGGACAGCTGGATCATTGGCATTTGTGGTTCAAAGCTGGCAAGTGTTCAACAGAAAGAAATAAAAAACAAACAAAATTAAGAAAAAAACAAAATTAAAAGAAAAACAACTAAAAAGTGAAGTCATGACAAAAGAAGAAACAGTCTATCTACAAAAATATATGTTCATAAATAAAGACAACAAAGTAAGATGATTGATAGAAGAATGTCATTGTTTTTGTTATTTTCTTTCCTCTTCTAAGAACACTGCCAAAAAGTTCTTACATTTTTAAAGGAAAACATTTATTCAATGTATAATTTTTCAGAAAAACCACATTTTTTTTGCTTTTATTATTCAAATAATGATTTTTTTCCCAGAAGGAACAGCGAAAAATTGTTCTTTAGGGGATAACTCTGGACTTCCTGTTTTGGCATTGTTTAAACTTTTATCTCTCAGCTGAATTGATTCACCCTTAAAAGAGCATTTTTTTTAAGTTCAAGGGGCAGATTACATATTGAAGTGTCCTAATAAGGCAGTTTTACTGCCTACAAGAAATCCTTTTGGAAAATAAAGGCCATTCAAACATCCAGATTTATTTTTTTTACCACTTTTTCTTTTTTCATGTTCACTTTTTCCTTTTGCAACAAACTTACTGGATTCATTGAATCAAACAAAAATTGTGAGAGAACATTAGATCCTTTAATTTGCTCGATGTCATTTTAAGCACTGTTGACACATCATCTTTACTTTTTTTTTTCAGCAGCACCTTAAGCTTTTCTCTCTGTATATCCTGGAATTTGCACAAATGAAGTAAGCCTAAAATGAGGTTTTCAGAATTATGGGGCAGTCATCATTTGTGACATCAATTTGGTCATACAGAAGCAATCTACATCTTTGAAAGACAACAGAGAATTTCAACTAAGTCATCACTCATCAAAAAATGGATGAACTGCTAAGCTCTATCAAATTAGATTTTATTGAATTTGCATGGACATACTTTTTTTTATCATCCTTTTGGCTCTTACTGTGGTGTTGTGTGTGTGAATATGAGAGGGGGCAATTACAGAATATTTTGAATGTGCACTATAGTTAATTTGAAAAAGAGAGTTTATTTAAAAGTAGAATAAACAAATATTATCTATTAGATATAACACTTTATGGAATAACAGTCACTTAATCTTACAAATCATTACTACTGTTGTTATTAGTGGCATTGAGCTTATTGAATATGAATTATAACCAAAAGGGAAATAACAATGCTGTAATGATCAATGTAGCGAATTTGATTGAAATCTCTCTTAATTACTTAATTTGATTATTTTATGAACATATTTTTCATTTGAGCATAATTACTCAGTTATAAATAATAGGGCTGTCAATATTTAAGCGTGAGTGCATTTGATATGATGTATGTGAGTATATACTTGTTGGCACCTTTTTCTTAAGAATATCTAGGCTAATTTAAAGCAAATATTGTATAGATTATCTAAGATTAAAAATAAAAAAAATTAGGAAAAAAATTGGATTAATGATTGGTTCTAAGCAGCAAAACTTGAACAATATTCAACAATCATATTCCTTTTACACTGACTTTGAAAGTATAAACCTAATTCACTTCAAATCAAAATTAATTTTTTAAAAATCATATATACACCATCTGTATTTTTATTTTTAGTGTTTATTAATTATAAAAAAGCTATCTTCAAAATGTAAATGATTTTTTTTAAATTTGCAGGAAAATACAAGCTTAAAAATAAGGTGAAAATCTAAAACAAAATATTTTTTTTCTTTTCATGGCTCCCAGATTATAATTTAAAAATGTAAACTAAAAAACATAATTTTTCCTTTTATTGCTGAGGAAAAAGATAAATAATACTGATAAAGAAAATATAATTAATTTCAAGAATGAATGAAGTTCTGATTCAAAATCTGGAGACATTGTCAAGCAGTTGGGAAGGAAATATATAATTCTCTTCTAGAGTCACTTTCAGATTTTAATTTTGTAAGAAAATTCAAATTAAAAACTAATCAGAGAACTAAGCCCACATTATAAAGAATTCTTTTTACAAAGTATTATAAAAAATGCTTGCTGTCCTAAACCTAGTGTCTGCTTAAAGAAATCCTCTGGAAAAATACTGTATTAAAATAAGTACATTTTCTTTTATTAGAAACACATTTCTCTTTCTTTCAACTGTTTCCCATAATATCTAAAAAATTGCTATAACTAATGGTCAAAATGATTTTAAAAACTGGTTTCAAGTTAAGCTTGAAGAGAGATATTTCGACTGCAGACAAGTCTTTCACATCACATGCTACAGTAGTCAATCCCTCAGCATACTTGTCAAATCTACAATACTATAAAAGCAAGAATGCAAGTTTTAATAAGGGATTTAACATCATCAAAACAATGGCTAATTGAGTTATGTTTTCTCTTGTATAGTCAGTATTTTATTATAGTTCAAATAACAGTAATGATTAAAAAAAAAGAAAAAAAAACTGGAATTGAACTCTATATATCTTTAATCTTCTGTTCTATGAACCAAATTATTTTTCTTGTTCTTTTGAAAAATTACTCACTATTCATTAGTTATGCAGCCTCATTCATAAAATGTGAAATCATTTTAAAAATTTTCCAAACTGCTATTCAGTAAAAAGAGTGTAATGGCATAAATAAAATTCATCCAAAGTTTTGCCATTTGTTTTAACACAGTCAAGTAGAAAACATTAATTTGTTGTTCATATAAAAGATTTTAGGAGGAAAAATTGTTTCCCCCAAATGTTTTTCTTAAAAGCATTTGGTATTAATTTTCACATAATCATGTAAATAAGTACAGATCAAATTCAATATTAACTTGGCTGATTGTGAGTCAGTATTCCCACATATTATCACTATAAGTGACCAGATTTCTCAGTTGCTGAAGAAAATGGCTTCTATCCAGTTTCTTGTTTCCCACATTTTGATAAATATTTTTTCCATCAGTTTCAAAAATTAAAGAAGAAAAAAGCTTGAAAAACCAATTGCTTTTTTCCTTTTTACTTTTTAAAGTATTTCAATTGGATTAACCCGTTCCAAGTGGATAAGTATTAATACCAACAACATCAAGATTTACATATGTACCATAGGTGAAGGAGATGGTGACTTATACAGGAAGTTTGGGTCACATGATTCAACTTCCTGTTTATCTTCTGCTCCCATCTTTGCTGAATTCAAATTTGCTTGAAGGTAAATTTAAAAGAATCAGTTTTATTTATCTTTCTTTTTATGTTTTTTTTTTTTGTAAATTTTGCTTTTATTAGTTTTAATTCATACAATCTTTGTAGCAAGTTAATTTTTTGCAGATTTTCTTGCACTTTTACATCAGAAAACCCATGTGATTTGAAGAAGGGTAAAACGACTTTATTCATTTCTCACAGGTTATTTTTATTTTATTGCTTAATCAAAGATTATTCAATCTGAACTGCTAATTTGTTTGGATATTTGGGTGGGGGTAGCTGCCTTTCCTGATATTTTCTCCTGATTTAGCATCAAGGTCAAGCCAGCAAGAGAAATTGAATTGAAGCAAGAAGTCTTATCCCAAGTAAAGAGTTAAACAGGTATCTTTTCTTTTTTTTTTTTTTACTTGACCTCATATTTCCAAAATATTTTTGATGAATTTATTCTTTTTATAAAATGTTTAAAAAATAATTCCAAAATAAAAAAAGTCAAATAAGAAAATCCTATATTTCCATTCCTTTTTTCACCAATTGTACAATTAAATCAACATTAATAGTCTGTGTTTTTTTAGATAATACCGGCTGATTACATTTTCACACAGAATTATCTAAATCTTTCCAGAACTGATGACAGGAAACATTACTCTGGACAAACCAAGATAAAACAACACAAAGCAAAATCCATTGGGAATAACTTAAAGAAAAAAATTCTCTGTATACAACATCATGTTCAACATGATGTTGTATACAGAGAAATTTTACATAACTGATACTTCATTAGTGGTCCTAAATTTGGGCTTTTAAAGATGTTCATCATAAACCTTGATTAATGAGGATTTTATAAGGCTATAAGTGTATTAATCACTGGGAGTAAAGAATAAATATGTACAAATTGTTCTTGTTCCTGTATTTTATGATTACTATGGTTCAGTCAATCATTCTAGCACAAAATGGAATTCTTCTGAGAATAAATTTGCAAGTTTCTCACTTAAAAAAAGATATATCTGATGTGTAGGCTATAAATTCTCCCACAACTAACATAGAAACATAAAAGATTTATAACTATAATAGCTACTTTCTGTTTTTTAATATAAAAACCAGCCTTCTGGCTACCAATGTAGAAAATTGTCATCCAAACAAGATATAACCTGACCACAATAAGGATTCAACAGGTATCTAAGAATATATATTTAGCAAGCCATAAAAGGGAAGATGTCCTAATGTAATGTTACGTGGCATGTACCAAATTTTGACATTCTTATTTCTCTTTTAGACATACTGAAAGCTTTAACATGGCAACTTTCAATCTGACACAGGAAATTAAAAGACATGCTATGCTCATGGTACTAGCTACCAACCACAGTGACTTAGAGAGTCAGCTTCTTGAAAGCAGCCAGGTCCTTCATGTTTGAGGTCAAGAGCAAGCTACAGACCTCTAGCAGGGAGGTGACATCTAATGACAAGAGAAAAGAAACATTAAATAGACATCTGAGTTTGTCCAGCAGGTCCAAGATATCATCAACTGTAACCCCTGCAAGTCAATGAAGGTCATTGTCAAGTAGTTCAAGGTGTCGGACTCTATTATCAAATGTCTAGTGCAAGCCTTACATGAAAAGAGAGCAGCTGATGCTTGACAACAATCAGGAAAATCATGTGATTCAATCAAAATGCTTGCTAAAAAAATCTAAAACATTCTAAAGAGCCTGGCATGATCTCATTCTTCTCTAGACAGAAGCAATAACACATAATTTTGAATAGAATAGCACGTAACTGTGCAAACCCTATGTAGGTACTCACAGAGATACACACCAAGTTTAAATCACCTGTGAAGGAACTGTGAATGGTGAACAGTGAGGGTTACCCAGATCTTTCCACAGAACTTCAGAGTCAAAGCCACTGCCTACATCGAGGCATTACACAACATTTAACAGTGATTAAACTTTGCATAAATAGAGTGACAGAGAGGCTGTATATATTCCATTGGGATTTTGCCTATGTGATCCATATCAATCATTGGCTGAGAATTTTCACAATCATATCACCCTCTGATATGTGGTCTCTTTAGAGTAGTACCATTAAGGCATTGAGAGTTGAGAGGGCAACCAACCAGTGGCTCCACAACATCAACAACTCATTGAAGGCTAGCACCATAGATGTGATAGTCAAACATGAATAAAAACCACTCAATCTAGTCATGCAGTTGATTCTGAAGCTCCCCTCAAGGCTGAGGTTATTTTAACGAAATAACCTTTTCTTGTTTTTCTAAGTTGAAAATGCATATAATTTAAAATATATATACTGATTTTTTTATTGAATATCTTTTTTTCTCTATTAAAATTTGGTCTCACTTATCTATAAGTAATTGAGGTATAATGCATTTATCAATTGTGTATTTTAGTGTATAAGAAACTGACAGAGCTAAAATGTTGAGATAAGTTTTGAAGTCAAATTCAAGCTTATCATCACAACATAAAAAATATTTTGTGATTATTTTTCCAGAATAATTACAATATTTGTTTATACATGACACAAATATATATATTATTGTGATAATTTCTCTTTCTAATTCAATGTCACAATAAGTCAAAATATTATATATTTATTTTTTTTCCAGTTAATTAGGAAGAATTCTTCCTAATTAGTTGGGAATAAAGAATATATAATATTTTGACTTATTGTTTTGAACATCATAAATTGTGACATTGAATTAGAAAGAGAAAAACTTGCCACTTTCAAGTATATTTAAATCTTTAATTGCATTTCTTCTGAATTTTGATGAATGAATATTTTCCCTGATATTTTGAACTTTTAAGTGCCAATAAGTGAAACCAGCTCACATAGTTCTTTTGTTTTTTTTTTAAAATATTTTTCTATTGATTTCAATACCAAGACACACACACACACACACAAACACACACACACACAAGAAATTCCAGTTGATACTTAAATGGATGAAATATAAATGATTGTTGAACAGGACACCAAAAATATTTGGTAATGACAAGATGAAAGATGTCAACAGAAGTATTTTAAATTGCTAAATGTAAAAAAAAATCATACAAATAAAGTAAAAGCTAGAAAATTGATTTTCAAATAACTAATTAAAAAATTAATTAAAACCTGTTTCTTTTTAGGAATTAAGATTTGGTCATTTAAAATTTAATCTCATCACCATGAAAATTAATATTTTTTTAAAAAGTCTTTCTTTAAAAAAACTGAGAAAATTAACAAAAAGAAAGAATGTTGGTTTGAGATTATTATGCTTTTTAAAATATTCGACAGATATTCATTTACAGTCTAAAAACACTTTTGTCTCCTTTTTCTTCTTTGCGAAAAAAATAATAATGCTGAAACAAAATAAGAAGAAAATTATCTAAGTGTTAAATAAATGAATTGATAAAAAAATGACCAAATTTATGGTTTAAGTGTTGTATAAAGAACACCATAAGTACCTTAAAGTTAAACATTATATACAGAAAAGAATATAAAATATAATTTTATTTCATAGATCAGGTAATGAAAATAAAATCTCTTGAAAGTTAACTATGATGAAAAATGCAAATAAGTTTGTCATTTTATTATAATTTAAGTAACCTCCCCCAACTCCTGTTTTATATAAAACTGTGAAATTTAAAAAAATAAAATAAAATAAAATAAAAGATTCTAAAGTGAAAGAGAGGAAGGAAGTGGACAGGAGTTACGTTAAATAAAAATTAAGTATTCAAATGAACTTTATTGTTGATGATATATGTTTTACAATGTTCTAATTGCTCTAGTCAGTGATGTGATTTGAATTAAATGTTGAAAGCCTCCTACCCATATATTAATACATAAAATGGTTGTATGAAATGCCCAAAAATATCCCTGGAAAATAATGATGGCTCATTTAAAAATCTTTAATTGCTTTTATCATAGATTTCCTTCCTCTCCTTTCAGTCATCATTTGACCAAAAAAAAAAAAAAAAAAAAAAAAAAAAAAAAAAAAAAAGAGATTTGTGATGAAAAACAAAGATGGACACTTCTGCTGAGCCCCTCTTTTTTCTTAAAATAAAATTTTGCTAATGGGAGAGACAGACAGGAAGGGTGAAAGAAAGGACAAGTTCTCCCTTGTTATTTTTTTGTAAATGGAAAATCTATATGTAAAAATCATTTTTCCGAACAAAGAACCCAGCCAGTTGAGAAACTGTAACCATATGAATTTGACGGCCCCATTGTTAATAGCCCATTGATGCTATATCTGCTAGTATCTCAGGGTCTCTGTGAAGTTCGTCTATTTCTTCAGGGTGGACATGCCGGTGCTCAGACCGTAATGAACGTCCGGAACGATTTGATTTACTACTACTTTTGCTCGACTGTGTGCTGTTAGAGCTGTTGGTGTGCTGGACATTTCTGTTACTTGAGTGACCGCCACGAGTCCTTAGCCATGCATGTGTAAGTGCCTGACTGGATGTCATCCTCTCTTTAGGTTCTAACACCAATAACCTATCAATGAAATCTTTTGCTATGTTTGAGACATGTTTCCACAACTGAAAGAAAACAAAGAAAAAAAAAACAAAGTATTAATTAAATGCCAAAAATAGTAAAAATAAAAACAGACAAATGTTTAGGAGAAAATGCATTAAATTCATTTATAAAGTTTTTCTTCCATTTTTTTCAAATTAGTTTTAATAATCAACACCCATTCGAGTTAATGTATAATTCCAAAATCAGGAATTCTGTTTTATTTTGTTTTTACTTATAAGCAAATTCTTTAGTTAAGGTTTGCTAACTGATTAAAAGTAGTGTGATAATGACAAAGATAAATGAAAAAAACTCATTCCTGAGACAATTTCAAAATATGAAATGAAAGTAACTATTAAAAACATGCTTGGAGTTGACCAATGTTTACTTAACAAACAAGTATGTTTGATTTCATTCATATATATATATATATATATATATATATATATTGTTTCATAACAATATATATGAAATCAAACATATAAATTATTCTGAAGATGAAGGCAATACACTTTTCATATAGCCTGCAATACACTTTTCATAATCTACAATAAACATTAAAATCAACCACACTTTTTGTTTATTCATTACCAACAAGCATATTGTTTACTTTCATTATTTATTTTTTAAATGCCAGTCTCATCATTTAGAAATGATAAACGTAAAAGCATAAAGTTAATAAAATAACACTGACAACTTATAAAATCTATCAATTTGATAAAAATAAATCCTTAAAAAAAGAATATTTGACAGAAATGTGGAATGACAAAAAATGATTTGCATTTTTCGTGTCAATAAACAAAATATAAAATAAAAATCTGAAAATGAAAATAAATGAATCGGATTAAGAGAAATAATAATTTATAAATGGCATTTCCTGTCTATATCCATCATTGTAATATGAACAGTTTTGATGCTTTCAGGTTGTTTTTCATTCAAATTTAAATGGAAACTTATTGAGGCTATTGTATATATTTTTCCTTAAACTAATTCTCTCATATTTTGATCTTCCCATGATTCAACAGCATTTTGGAACACAGCTGACATCCAAACAACATAGGAGAGTACACAACTGAAATGTTGTGAAACAAATAAACAACAAAGACAAGGAAATTAATCCGAAGAAAATTGTATACAAAGATAAAAACATCCCAAGACATTTGAATAGAAATGATTTGATTTCTTCTATTTTGAATTATTAAGTCTTCAGAAAAAAATGAATTATGTTTTGGTCATCACTGAAAGAAACTAAAGATTTAAGCAAACCTGCAATTCTGGAAAAAGAAAAGGAGATTATATACTTTGAACTTAACCTTTATCACTATGTGAGTTCATTTGCTGTAGAAAAATTTTATCTTGCCACTGAAGGTGATTCTGATTCCTGAACAGTAGTGTGTTTGAATTTCATAGTTTTGTTGTCACATCCTGCTACGGCAACAGAAAACAACTTTGCGTGAAATTAACAATAAGGATAATGCAACCGAGAGGCATTGAAAAAGAATTGAAAGCGAAGTAATAATAATAATAATAATAATAATAATAATGATAATAATGCAGAGTACTAAGTGTTAAACAGTCATTGATAAAATGATTTGAAGAAAGGCTTTGCAGTATATAATTGTAAATGATTTTTTCCCCATTTTCTATTTACTTTTTAATTAACTGCAATGGCTGAAAAAATAAAAACCAACAATTTTTAATGATGAATTTGGAAATTTTTTATCTTAGGAGTTATGAATAAATTTATTAGGAAATACAGAGTTGTCATCCCTGATTTTGAGGATTCAAATTTTAATCCAGTAAACTGTGAATGCTTGAAATTTCTGTTGGTCATAATAGGTTGACAAAGTATCTACCATCACCAAATGTACATAGAAATACTTCTTTGTAAAGTTCATTCTAACATTTTTTTTCTATTTGAAGTAATTTCTACCCATGCAGAAAATATTACTTTTTCTATTTGAAGTAATTTCTACCCATGCATGAAGGCTTATAGCTGACATGAGGAAAAGATTACAGTTTACACAATAACTCTGTTGTTGTTCAATGCAAGTCAGCTTAAAGAAGAATAAAAAAGATGAATAATTGGACAGTGATGACCTACAGACAATGGAGGCAAGACACACAAGTGTCTATTGAGGAAATGCAAGGAGAGGGGCAATATCTATAACCTAAAACAGCTTTATTGGAAAATGATCAAAGATAGAATCATAATTGTATCACTTTGTATTCTTTACAAAAGCCATTTAGATCTCCAGAAAAGGATTTTTAACATGAAAGCAAGAATTATAGAGTCGGAGAAGAATTATATATCTTAACATATTTTTTCTTGAAATATAAAAGAATAATTATTTATCTTTGAAAACTTTCAAACCTTATTTGTTACTATCAGGTAAGTGTATTAAATTTAGAGAGCATTCTTAATCAGCAACAGATTATTCTGTTAGAAGAGATTGGAATTTTATTAAAAGAATGAGAATGGATAGGAAATGATTGAAAGAAAGTTAAATGCATTCATAAATGATAAGTGATAGAAAACACCGTAAAGGTAATATACAATTTAACAGTACTTAGGGTAAGGTGTATGAGGTGCGAAAATTTAATTCTTGGTATGACCATAATATATTACATGAGGGGGAAGGAGTGAAGCAGATATTTGTACCTTCACATGTCCAGACATGTTCCAACTTCCACTTTCTTGAGACACAGATCAAATGAATTATTTGTTACCAAGCAGTAGAGGAAAATGTATGTGCTCATGTACTTGCAGAAACTGAGTGAAAGAATCTGGAGTAGTAGATTAAGCTCAATTTTTGAGCAAAGATTGCTAAAGGTATTAGTGAAATGTTAGCTCTATTAAAAATAGCTTATGGTGAACATGCTATGAAGAAATCAAGTTTATTGAGTGGTAGAAGTGGTTGAAGGAAGGGCAAGATGATATACACAATGATGCAAGAAGTAAGCAGTCAAAAACAAAGAACAGATGCAAATGATTATTTGGAAGCACTGAAAGGGTTACAAGAATCTGTTTAGGGGGAAAAAAATTGAATTCTGGCCTGACAAGTGGATGCTTCACCATGACAATTGCACATGATGCATTAGGAGTTCAAGAGTTCCTGGCAAAGAAATCCATGACAAAAATGGAACATCCACCTTATTCACTAGACTTAGCACCCTATGAATTTTGGCTATTTTCAAAATTAAAAAATTCCTTGATAAACAAAGTTTTGTTGACATTCATGTCATCAAGGAACAAGTGATTATTGAAAATTAATCTGAAAAAAGAGTTTCAAAAATGTTCTCAGTTCTGGTACTATTGTCTCGCTAGGTTACAACCAGGAGTATTTTGAAGGCGAAAGCAGCCAACAGTAACCAGGTAAAAAAACTTTGCTTAGACAGGGCCATTTATATGTTCATTTATGTTTTATAGTTTTTGTTATGTGCCTATTTTATATGAAATGGGTCATGTAATAAGGATTTATCTTGGGAGTAACAAGAAAATGCTACAAATTAGATCATTCAAGATAGGACTTTTTAAATATTTTCTGTATGATTAAAAAGAAATTTTAATATAAAGAGAAGAACAATAGCTATAAAAGTGCTAAGATCTCTCAGATTTGGGAAATGTGAGGGACAACAGCTCAAATCAGTAGAATGTAACAATATTTTCATGAATTATCTATATTTTGACATAAGCTTATTTCATATGACAGAGTAACAAAAAGAAATATAGGTTTTATGCATAATTGTTTGAATTGCAGGAGTTTTGCTTATACTGAAAATGGTAAACTAAGGATGTGTCATAGAATGTTGGTATAAAGATAGTTGGTGTAAGTTGAAATTTAAAATTGGGCATCAAGGCTTTGGCCAAATGATATACAATTTCATTGCTTTTAACAAAAAAGAGAAAAATGACAACTGTTCAAAAGATCAAAGATTTTAAAGTTTTAATATAGGAAAGAATTAGATTTCTGGGATAATTTTTTTTATTTGTTTTTAAGAATCTGCTTAGAAATCATGAAACTGAACATTTTAAATTGACATCTAAAAATATTCCAGTATATCATTCTGTTTTTACAAGGTACACATTTTGATGATCAAGGAGCAAAGCAAAGTATCTGAAATTAAAGGGTCAAAATGGTTTATAACTTGTACAACCCACTTTTAAAGAGAGTAGTACCAAAGTATTCTAATATACACTCATAATTAGAGAGACACATGTTAAGCAAAGATCTTTTGCATCTTTTTTAAAATCCGGATACAGCAGTTCTGGTGTAGAGATATAACTATTTTTTGGAACTCACAGAAGAAATTTAATACCCATTTGCTCCACCTAGCCATCTAAGACCCCACCTCACTTCCCAGACAACTTTTCAACTCAGAGAAAGAGATGGGGGGGATGTGAAAAGAATCTGTTAGATTCAGTTAAACAAGAGGAGAAAAGTAAAATACCATGGTAAACTGTGCATAAAGAAAAGAAAAAAAGATGAAGGAAATTGTCCCAAGTGAAATTGACATAAAAATGGTTGAAAGTTTTACAGACAATCATGGCACCAACATGTGTGCCTTGTTTGTTTGCTTCAATTAGCACCACCAACTTGCTCCAATACCTCAGCAATCTCTATCTCAATCCAAACCTTGCATGATAAATATACAAAATGGCCCCAATGTGAAATCCTATATAAGTGACCTTATCAAAATGGTGGCCTCTTATATTTTGTTAGAATAGGAGGAAAGTCCATAAGGTCTGTGTAGATCAAAAGATAAGCAGAAGAGATAAATAAAATAGAGAAATAAGATGAATGACAAAATAAAAGACAAAAGTAAAATATGTAAATGAAAAAGTCAAGACTTGTGAAGAATACTGATTTGCATAAATAGAAACTTAATCAAATAAAATTTTAATAATATTTAATGAGATTGTGATACATTGATTAAACTAAGGGAATATATAGCAATTATACCCTTGTTAAGATTGTTTCTGATTGGTTCATGGAAATATGAACACATGACCTAGTGATTCTGAATTTTTATCTATTTTTAGAGAGGGTGAACTTTTTGTCTCCTTGTAATTGTCACTTTGAAATTATATATTTAAAAAAAAAGAATTATACAATCATCCAAAAACTCACCCCTCATGCACACATAATCCACCAATTCAAAATAAATCTATACACAACAAATATTGACACAGAATGAAAAGAGTTTCATGAAAAAAGCAATTGAAATTAATAAAGAAATTCAAGTCAAAAATCCATAATGGTTGACAATGTTTCATCAAATTAAATTTTAAAATAATATTACTCCTAATACTATTAGTGTATGTAAATAAAGCAATGGTATAAAATAATAAGGAATTAGTTTATATGGTTAGATTAGAACTTCTGCCATATCCACATACACGATGTCTGAAGTTCATGTTTTTCTTTTGCTTTAGTATTAAGTTTTTGATTCATTGAATAATTTATCCTACAATTTTGATTTGTATGTAAAACAATTTATTTGAAATTGATATTGGAAAAATACAATAGAAAATTAAACAGTCTTTGTTCATTGAATTTAACAAAACTATATATGTGTGTGTGTGTGTGTTAATGCTTTCAAAATGGACATTTTAAAATTACATATAAATTTATACAAAATATTTAAAAAGAAAGAAGAGCAAGGATAACAAAAAAATACTAACCATAACAGCGATGGATAAAAAAAAATTTTGATTCACTACTTTTATGATAATTTCTTGGATTTTTGGTAGTGTAATGGATAGCAACTTGGAATAAGAGACAATAGAGCTGAGTTCAAATTTTGGTTGCATCCAACTCATCTCCCCACCAGCTGTAGATAAATAACAAGACAGACTGGGCCCTATAGCTCAGGTTGGCATACAGTCTATGAATACAAACTGAATACAAACCAGTCTGGTGAAGGTTGGGCTACATCAGGCTTGCTTGCCCAAGATACACCTCAGTAGATGCAGTACATGTGGTGCCCAGACAACCCTAATTGGTTATTTTTTCTCATCTGTTTGTTTTATATTTATTGTATATATTTATACATAATTTTAAAATGTCCATTTTTAAAGTGTTAATAAAATTTTGTACCCCCCTCCTCTGTGTATGTGTGTGTGTGTGTATATATATATATATATATATATATATCAAGAACAATTTTAGAGAAAGTGTAAAAAGTTGTGTGATGTGTTTTATCCTTTAGGATTTCATCAGACTATGTTTATGTTGATGCAACTACAAATATGCACAAACAATCGACGCTGGGAATTTAAAATTTAAAGGTGATTTTTTTTTTTAAATGTGTTTTAGTTATACAATCTAGCTGATTTCATTTAGATTCTTTTCCTTTTTCTTTATATTTCCATCAATTTTGTTATTAAATATCCCACATTGTGATAACAGAAGGTCTGCCAAGAATGGTAAAACATTGTAAGAACCTGGATGCAAATTTACTACGATGATCTAGTGATTAAAGTAATTTCTAAACATTTTTACCATAGTGAATTGCTTTCTCTTTTAATTAGAGTATCATTTTTTTTATATAAAAATTGTGGTCAGTATTTTTCTTTCTATCTATCTATCTATATATATATATATATATATATATATATATATATGTGTGTGTGTGACAAAGTGGAAAAAGTTTACTTGTGATGCATTTCATCCTTAAGGACTTCATTGGACAAACAAGGGGATATTGGGAATTTTAGGGTTTTTTTTTATATCTAGCCAAATTCATTTAAAGTCTTTTTTTACCTTTCCATCACTTTTGTTAGCAGGTATCCCACACTGTGATAGTAGAAGATCTTCCAGAAATGGTAAAATATTGTAAGAACCAAAGTGCAAATTTACTGTAGATAACCTTGCAATCAAGGCATTTTCTAGAGATTTATATTGTAGTGAAATGTTTTCTCCTATGTCATACATTTTCCCCAATATTGTTCTTGATATATATATATATATATACACACACACAGAATCTGTGATTGGTAAATTGTCGCCATTTTACATTTTTAATTTTACGCATGTGCATTATTTGTTTTAGATTTTGTCGACTGCACAGAATTTATAGGCTCAGTTGGGCATTGTCTGTGAGAAAAAGAGCACCATGACACAATTCACTCTGCCAGAAATTTGGAAAAGGCATGCTGTACTGCTTGGCATTCATGCCAGAAGCTCCAATATGAACATTTCAGAGTGTTAGAGTTTCAATCTGAGGAAAGTGCAGTGGATTTAGAAAGAGTTGAATGAGTCTAATGGCGATTATGAATGTATGGCAGCTCGGAAAGCTCACTCTGATTATTCTGATAAGAAAAGAACTCCCAAATTTGTTGATGTGGGCATCAAACTCAAAACAGAAACTTACATCAAGTGCCTTGAAGAAAGAGTGCTGCCTGGGGTCAAGAGGGTGGCTGCTGGAAGACCCTATGTCTGGTAACAGGTCTCTGCACCATGCCACACAAGCAGGAAATCCCAGTCATAGCTGTCAGACAATTTCTGTAACTGCATCACTCCTTATATATGGCCTCCTCAGTCCCCAGACTGCAATCCCCTTGATTATTATGTGTGGGGCACAGTTGAGTGAGTGACCAATAAAACTCCTTGTAACACTAAAAATGAACTGAAGGCAAGGACTATGGCAGCATTTACCAACTTAAGCAAGGAGACCATCCAAAAGTGGTACAGGAGATTTCAAAGTTGTCTGCAGGCTATGGTTGAAGGCAATGGTGATTTTATTGAATAAATTTACTCTTTATTATTTCAAGATAAGATGTAATTTTGATAAATATATCTGGTAAAATGAGATGTCAGTGTTATTTTCATTTTTGTGTAATTTGGATGAAAATTTATGCATCACACCATATATATATATATATATATATATACAACACACACATATACATACATATATATATATATATATATATATATATATATATACACACACACACACATGCATGCATACACATATTGTACTTAAAATTGATGGTTTATATTATGAATTGTCTCTTAAGATCAAAGCATTTTATTTTATTCTTTCACTCTTGAGAGCATGAAAAAAGTTTTCACCTTTGTCAGTATGTGTGAATAAGTAGATATCCCTTTGAGAATAGTGTATGAAATCATCAATGCTCATAGCTAGAATATTTTAGTAAAATTAATTCCTCCTGAATTAAACCATGAGATATTTCTTTCTTTGTGCTGATCTTTTAATACTGAATGAAAGTCAGTATCTTGGATGGCCTGATTTCATTTTACCATTCCTTCTTGCTACATGCTGTGTGGCTGGAGATTTTATTTGACTCTTTTTCTTGAATCTTTACCGAGCATTACTCTCAAGATATGCAATGATGTAATTTAAAAAGAACAAATCTTTTACTATTTGATAATTGTTGTACTTTTGAAAACTTCATTCAATCATTTGATTTGTTTTCTTTTGGCAATTGACACAAAACTTCCTTCTATTTCTGATACTATTTATACAAGATTAATGTGCTTCTGCATATGTTCATATGAAAATCTTTTAAAATATTGAATTGAGAATGAAGGAAAAGAAATCAGTAAAATAAAACCTCAAATAATTTCTATCTGTATCTCTCTAAATGTTTGACAATCTTGCTCATAACTGGTAGCCAGCAAATCCAAATATAACACAGTATAAATTTACATAAATACATACAAGCAAATAGCAATTATACTGTATATTCAATATGAAAAAATCTAAAATATTAACTTCATAATTAAGAACTTTGCTAACACATTTACTGACATAATGAAATTCACAAGGGTTGGGGTGAATGTCAGTCATTCGAGAAGTTAGGAATTATGAGAATGTACACAACAGTATGAGACCTGATCAGTCAAGAAACAATGACATATTCCTGGATAAATAAACAACTAGTGCTGCTGAGAGTGACTATAAAAATATCCAGTGGAATAAATTTCAAGAAATGATTGTGTGCGAGTTATGGTCACTGAATAAAAATGTCAAAGAAAGAAATTGCTAGCAATGTCATTATTTTGTCTTCTAAGAATAAATGCTACAGTGCATGAGTTTCTGATTCTTCCATTTTTGTATTATTAGTAAAAAGAAAAATATCTTTAATTTCTTTTTCACTGAACAATAATAAATTATTTCAAACTGGGAAAAAGATATTAAGTTAAAATATTGGCAAAACAAAGTGATGAAGACTAAGGTGTTCTGTTTTTAGTAAAGAAATCATTTTATTCTAAAGAATTTAGAAATTTGGTACATGAAATACTTAGTTTACATACATATAAATGTACCAATCAGCATAATTAGAAGAAAATTTTTTACACACACACCCATATATATATATATATGTATTGGGCAGGAGCTGCCAAGTCCTCACTTTTCAGTCTTGATAAAGTTCAAAAGCATCTCCAAGTACTTGTTAGAGAAGAATTATTTTACACGCTCCAATCTCTCTCTCTCTCTCTCAGGTGGAATATGGTGAGTTACTTACTGCTCTACTGCTACTACGATGAAAAGTACTCAAATGAACTTCATTCCTTGGTTCCACTAGGTCTAACCTTCATGGCTAGGACCCACCATGCCACATCCTCTCCGTATTCTATTGGCAAGAAGTAAGTTCCACTCAAACAGCTTCTTCCTGCGAACCACTGCCCTGTGGAACAGACTCCCAAGAGGATGTTTCCTCTGATCACTACAATCATAACTTCTTCAAGTCTAGAGTTAATTGTTATCTTCCCCTCCTATTCATATAAACTACCCCTTAACATTTACTTGCTTATGAATGTTGAACAATTACCTCATAGAGAAAGAGGAGGCTTCAGTCAATGGAGATGTGGTTCTACAGAAGGATGCTGAGAATATCATGGATAGAGCATGTGACTAATGAGTTATTTGTAAAGAAAATAAAAATGAAAAGGACAATATTTTTTGAGATTAGAAAGATTTCGAATTTCTGGGACGCATAATGAGGAAAGGAGGTTTGAAGTATCTGACACTCACAGGACATTGAGGAGCAGATGGAAACAGTAACTTACCTAAGGAGTTTGTGTAAATGAATAGGTGGGGGGGAGTAAGAGGATAAACATTGCTAAGAGCTACAAAAGTATAGGAAATCGTGGAGAGCTATGATTGTGCCTGCCTTGAAGAGACATGACATAAAAGAAGGAGGTGAAGAAGAAGAATGTGTTTGCATAAGTGATGTTGCCAAAACAGAGATATCTGCAGTTATTTACTAAACTAAGTGTAGTTTTAGTACAAGGCCATAAGTATAGTTATTAGAATCCTGGGTTTGTACTTATGAAGCAATTTTTTAAGTTAAAGCTTCAAAGCTGTGGTTAAAATTGATTCTTGGTGCAGGTTTTATTTAAACACTAATATATTCTGTGATGAATCACTGTCATTATTGTATACATTGGACTAATATTCTCATTCTTGTTTTTATCTTGTTTACTCAGATCGAGAATCACCAACGAGAGAAAGGTAAATAGAGACAGGGAAAGAAAGGGAGGAAGAGAAAAACCGGATATATCTGAGAAAGGCTGAATAAATGCAGTAATGACAAGAGTAAAGATGAATAGAATAATAATATGTAAGTATCTGCAAGTTCTGCATGTGTCTTCTTATGTTTACATGGAGTAAATAAAAACCAACAGTGACTGCACTTTGCCAAAGTAAGTGAAAACTAGGAAATACATTTTTATTTTATTCCAAACATTCACATTTGATGAAAAGAAATGATTTATTTTAAACAGCACAGCTCATGAGATTCAAAATGGTATGGAATACAGTTAAGTTAGAAGTGGCCTAACTGCTTAGGCTGTATTGTGGATAAATTCAATTCAGTTTGACAGGATAATTGTGAGTGTATAGATTTTGTTGTTTCAGCAATAATTTGTGTGTGCACACAAAATGTACAAAGCAGAATGTGTCAATTTGTATACTTGGAACGGGATGTGTACCAAGAGATATTGCTCAGGAGTAAAATGTTCAATTTCCTGAAACTTTTAAAATCTAGACCAGGTGTAACACATTTATTAACTGAGGAATGTCATTGTATAATAAATGATTTACATGAAAAGCAATCTCAAACCACTGCTACAGGTTATTTTCTTGTAATTTCAAAAGGAAACCAACTGTAAGATTTGCATGATATTGATAATGTAGCTTGAATCAAATAGTTATAGCTTGATAACTTTTAAGAAAGCTGATTACATTTTTTTTTTCATGGCAGCTCTATTATGACATTGGGCTGAGAGCTATTTTCAGCAATTATAACATACTAGCAATAGAGCCCAGCATTGCCCAGGCATGTAACAGTAAGAGATAGATCACGTATCGACCATCATAAAGACTGAAAAATAAAATTGACAAAGATTATTGTTTAAGGTTGACGGACATGCATGTCTTAATTAGTTTTATTTTTT
This sequence comes from Acanthosepion lycidas, assembly GCA_963932145.1. Classification (NCBI taxonomy): domain Eukaryota; kingdom Metazoa; phylum Mollusca; class Cephalopoda; order Sepiida; family Sepiidae; genus Acanthosepion; species Acanthosepion lycidas. The sequence goes on along the minus strand of OZ010600.1, from coordinate 38,656,601 downwards.
TTTTTTTTTTTACGAATTGGTCAAACTCAAACAAAAACATTGTTTTCAATCGTTATGAGTCTACCGATTGAATAGAATTTTATTATAAACAATTGTCTTGTAAATGGAATTTTTAAAGCATTCTGAATGTAAAAATAAAGAAAAAAGTGTGCAAGACAATAAGAAACACTACCTGCCAAAAAAAAGTGACGTTTTGTTGAAATCGGTTGAAAAATGTAGGAAATCCGATCCCATATATAAATGAACACACACACAAACAACCAACCTGGGTTTTATAATAAGTATAACTCGATATTAATAAGTATAACTCGATATGAGTTGTCCCCTATCATTAATGTTTCTTAATCGTGTTTTCAAATTGATTTCATGCAAAAACAATTGTGTTTTTCTAATTTTTGGTGCTGTCAGAACCACCACAAGGTAATTTTATGTAGTCCTGTGAAGTTTTGTTGAAATCGGTTGAAAAATTTAGGAAATCCGATCCAATATATAAACGTACAGACACACACACACACAATCTGCATTTTATAATAAGTAAGATGACTGAATCTTTGTCATGGTTGACTATGAGTATAACTTTTTGTTGCTACTTCCTTAGGGAGAGCAGTCTGCCCAAGTGTTCATTCATCTATACTTTTGATTGGCTCTTATGGTCGACTAGAGAGATAACGGGTTTTTATTATAACTACCTGATCAAGTAAGATAAATATGGGACAGTGATTCTCTCACCCATTCTATTCTCTATCAAGAATCATGACATGTCAGTGATGAGTTATTTGGTAAGTAGAGTGTAAAAAGTAGAGTCTAATTTTTCTCATAAACCATGGTGTCAAATGAATGTAGTGTCAACCAAAATTTAAATTCAATACTTTTTTCCATGTTATGACAATGTCCACTTCCAAATGATCAGTTCAACACATAAGTAATGTCTATAATCTAATTAATAGCAATAAATTGAATGATATTTTTGATATTCTAAAATGCCTTAATGATCAGCTGAAAACAAAATTAATATAAAAATTTAATAGCAATAAACTGAATGGTATTTTTGTTTTTTATAATGCTTAAATGATCAGACCATCCCACAAGTAATGCCTAAAATCAAATAGTAATAAAATGAATGATAATTTTACTATTCTAAAATACCTAAATGAACAGCCTATACTACAGTTAATGTTTAAAATTTAATAGCAATAAATTGAATGGTATTTTTGTTATTCTTAAATACCTAAGTGATCTGCCCATTCCATAATTAATGTCTAATATCTAATAGTAATAAATAAATTGAAGAATATTATTGCTATTTTAAAATGCTTAAATGATCATTCCATCCCATAGTAATGTTTAAAATCTAATAGCAATAACATGAATGATTTTTTTGCTATTCTAAAATCCGAAATCTTCTAGCAATAAACTGAATAACACTTTTGCTTAACTAAAATGCCTAAATGATCAGCTCATCTCTTTAGTAATATCTACAATCTAATAGCAATAGATTGATATTTTGGCTTTAATAAACTATCTAAATGAGTAGCCCATCCCATAAATAACATCTAAAATCTATAAGTAATAAAATGAATAATATACTATGCAATAAAGTGAATGATATTTTTGCTATACCACTATAATCAACACAACACAAAAGTGATGTCCAATGTGTAATAGCAATAAAGTTAATATTTTGGCTATATGAAAATGCTTCAATAATAACATACAAATGTATATGATTGTACACTTTAGTTTTAAATGTCACAATACAATTCAACTAATCTAATTACTAACTTATCCCACTTTTGACTGAACTTGATAGAAATTAGTCTTTAGAGCATTTTTCGGCACTTTTGTGAAAGCTTCTCACCATTTTTGGACAGATTAGTTACTGGTAATGAAGAGTGGATATTTTACAAGAATATGAAGCAATGCAAACAATGGTATAACAGACATAAACCTCCACCCAAAGAAAGTTTTGATACATGTTTAATGGGATTACTTTAGTATGATCCATATTCAATAACTACCAGTCAATGTCAAATATACAGAAGATATCTTAACATTTAACATTCTGGGGCCAATTTTGTTTGCAAAGCAAAATGTTTATCCTGCCACTACAAGTGACTCAGATGAATGAATGATAGGATGTTTGACTTTTGCAGTTGTGTTGTCATATCCTGCTATGTCAACAGAAAATAACCATGACTGAAATTAAGTAGTGCAGTAGAGGAGATTTGAAAAACAAAAAGAAAGTATTAATAATGTAGTGTGTTAAAGGTTAATATCAGCAACAGGAGTGTTTTAATATTGCTTGTAAAGAAAAGAGTTTGATCAATCACAATGGTGTGGGAATTTTTCATGCTAATCCACAGACTCATAGTGCAATGATCATACTGAAGACCTTGGCTGGGAAAAAGTTCCACTCTTTCCTTTTTTCTAGATCTTATTCCATTTGATTACCATGTATTTACTTGATGAATTAATTCTTAAAACACTTAAAAAAGGTGGAAACTACTCTTTATATATTCTTTTACTCAAAATTCCAAAACTTACAAAAATGACATTATGAAGCTTGTGGTGGTTATTGATAATAATAGAAATTATATGAAACAATAAATTTTAATTAAAACAAGAATTTTTTATATTTTAAGCTAAATTTGGATATTACTTGAATAATTTCTAAAGAATTAATGGGTGTCCATTAATTCTTTAGAAACTGTTTACGTTTCAGACAGGAAACTGAGCAGATATGACTTAAGAAAATCTGAACAAGTGAATGTGCTTTAAGGCAAATAAAACCTTGCTTGACTTTAAATCTCTCTGTAGCCAAGCGATCAAAGAACACTGGATCAGATGGTGTTTTCTCCTGCAAATGGAGACACAGATTTGAATCCTGCCAGAAAGTACAGTTTCTTTAAGTTTTCTTGGGTGTACAAGCCGGTTACATACATGGTTTAAAAACTACTCAAATATAGCTATCAACTAAAAATAACATTTGAAATAATAACTCATTTAATAAGTAAAATAACAACCAAGGAGTAGAAAAAAAGGAAGTCATTTTATTTCATTCAAATGGAATAAAGAATTAGAATGGTTAAAAAAAAATTGGCTCAGATGTAAATTCTAAAATTTGGTGACCATTCAAACATGTATGAAAAATTAAATACTAGCAAATCTTTTTTAACTTTTTGTATATTTGTGTTGCAAAACCCTAACACAAATTCTTAGACATTGGCACCCCTGTCTTTTACAACACATAAAGCTGAAGAATCAAGATAAAGTGTAGTGTAAAAGAGAATGAGAGACCATTACTGCTATAAATGTGGCTTTTTTATATTCTTTTCTTTCATCTTCAAATATAAAATTCCTTCTCAGGAGAAAAAAAAAAGAGTGAGAGAGATCGAGCAAAAAGTTAGAATGAGATAGAATTAGAGAGAAGGATGTGGGGTAAGAAAATGTGTAGAAAGGCCAAGAAGGGAGAAGAGAAGCAAGACAGAGGAAAATAGGAAAGGTGGAGGAAGATCAAGAAAGAAAGTGGGAGGAGAAAGAGAGAAGAACAGAGTAATAGATGAGAGCAGTATAACAAGAATTAAGAAAGTAAATTGTAAGTTTAAAACGGTTGGGAATAGATAAAAATTAAAAAGTGTTGAAAATGGAAAACATTTTTTTTTTTAATTTTGATTCTTTTTATTTATTTATTTTACTTTCTTGAAATGTAAAATTTAAACAAGACAGGATTTATAAAAGAAATTAAAATTGTCAATTAATATTTTTCTATTGTTTACTTTTATTTATTGTTTTTGTATGAATAATAATAATAATAGTGATGATGATGATGATGATGATACAATAAAACCACAAAGAACAAATATAAACTATAGTGTAAAATAGATATAAAATAAGAAATTAGAAAAAAAGAAAAGTGTAGGGGGGGGGCTGAATCTTGTTCCATTTCTCTGCACATTGGCCCAACAAGAAGAACAAGTGGAAATCCAAGAACTATGTAGAGAATCTATGCCACTGATGGTGAAAAAGAAAGGAGAAAGAGAGAGAGAGACTACAGTGCCGGTAGCACAACACATCTCTTCACACACATATTGATATACAGTTATATACATTTTAATACTAACCCATCCCCACCTCCACCATCATTGGATTTGGCCCAGATCTGTCAGCCTTCCTGCCTCCTGGTTTTCTGGTAATCTGTAGGTCAGACCAGGACAGGGAAAGAGGTAGTGTGTGGGTGGTAGAAAAAGAGAGACAGAAGTAGAAAGAAAGTTGATGAGAAGACAGGAGAAAGAGGCTGAAGAGATATGATGGGGGATAGGAATAGGGTAGGTGTGGTGAAAGCGAAAAAGAAAGAAAGGAAAGGTAGGAATAAAAGTGTGTTTTATGGAGAACAAGGGAAAGACATAGAGAATGGGAAGAACAGAAAAGAAAAGAAACCAGGGTGGGGGAATCTAGGGTGTGTGCATAGGAAACCTGTAGAGATTTAAGGGTATCTACCTCCACCCCTCACTGAATGGGAATAGTTGGGACAGGAGGTGCTCATATGGAAAGGAAGTAAGAACAGACTTTAGTAAACCAGCAGAGAATGTTAAAAAAGACAAGAAAAAAGAATAACAACACACAAGAAAGAAAGAAAGAAAGAAAGAAAGAAGGGCGGCCCATGAATAAAATAAAAGATGCCTGTTGGGTGGAAACAGAGAAAGGAGTTGTTGGGGAAGACAAAAGGAATTGGAACTGACTGGGTAAGAAAGGAAATGGTAGATAAAGAAAGTTCAGACAGTTGAGATAATGGGAAGGGGTGAGGAAATGCAGAGCGTGGAAGAACAGTGGGGAGCCGATTGAATTGGGTGTGGCGGTGATGATGTAGAAGAAACTAAGACAGACATGATAAGGAGTGAAAAAAGTGGGAGTGGGGGCAGAAAAAGTAGTGAGAGTGAAAGTAAAAGAGTGATGAAGAACAAAGAGAGAGAGAGAGAGGGTAGAAAAGGAAAAGATAATAATAGAGTAAGGAGAGAAAAAAAGACTGAAAAAGTTTTTAAGGAAGGTTAAGAAGAGTAAAAAAGTAATACTGGTCAGTGAGTGGTGAAGATAATACCATTTCAACCAAGAGATGGTAACAACAATGAGACAACTTGAACTGATAAGTATAGACTCCTAACCACCAATCCAAAATGGAAAAGATACCCAACATCCTTCTTTCATTATCTAAGCAAAAAAGGATAGGCCAATCCTGGCAGTAGGTCATCCTGCAAAAATGGCTGACTATTCAACAATAGAAGCAGCTTAACATTCTTTCAAGGGGTGGAGAAGGAATAGAAAGTTATGCTAACGGAATTGGACTACCATAAAAAAGACAAGACACCCATCTGTGCTTTACTTTATTTAAAACAATGAACATCAGTCATATATGCTTAAGCTTAGTATGTAAGCCAAATAGTATATATTTTTCAATAATTTATGATAACAATCATCAGCAGCATCATACTGATAAAATATTGCTACTTCTGTAAAAATTGAAATGATTAACATTTAAATCTCTTAAAATATCCAATTCGATATATGGATCAAGAAACAATTGTTTAAACTTTAATTTAATTAAACTGAACTATAAAAATTAAATTAGTTATTAGTACCTCTTTGTGAATTCTAAAAAACAAAATAAAATTTATAGTCCTTCAAATCACAAACAGAATAAGAGAAGAATTCTAAGTGTTATCTTTGATATGAAATATGAAACTCATTGGAAAAGATTGTTTTCTAATAGTTTTTAAAATGAAATATGGCCCAAAAGCTCACACTCTTTTCCTAACCAGTGAGTGAATCAAGTGAAAACTTGTGGTTTCCTCTTTCTCTATCTAATATATATAAACATTCAGATATAAAAATACATCTGTAAAATAGGTACCGCTACAGACTTTCTAACAAAAAACAAAAACAAAACAAACTAAAAATGCATTTTTAAATAATAAATGCCTTCTTTGAACTTAAATTTAAGTTCTATTTGAAAGATAAAGTAATGGCCAAACATGCTCATCCATATTATAAGAAAAAGTAATTTCTGTATATAGATAAACTTTTAGGTATTTTTAAAGCACTGACACTTTTATCATCACTCATTGAATCGCCATTGTATATGAAAAATGTAAACAACAAATTTTTTAAATTCAATATTTGTACTAGAGATGTTTTTCGAAGTCTATTAGTAAATTAAATTTAAGGATTAATTTAACTGGATTTTCTACAAGTAATACATAACTTAATAAAATGTTATTTTCATTCTGTTTAACTAAAAACAATGAAAATGACATTTTATTTATGCACAGTAGCCTGTGAGGTCAAAGGACATAATAGAAACACTGTAATTCTACCCCTGTGCAAAAAAAGCTCACAGAACAGTAAAAATAAAACCTATAGAAATGTGAATGACCAACAGTGCAATAATCAAGAGTTTGTTATTTATGTTCAAAACTAAATTTTCTTTAACCTTATATACCCAATAGTTAAGAAATATAATTTTTTATTCTATATGCTTTTATTAGATTTAATGAATAAATTTGAAGGCATTAACGTGCTACCTAAACAAAAATATAGCGTAAATGTAATTTGCATTAGATTAATGAATGTGAAAAAAGAATGTTTATTCTAAAAGTAAATTTTAGAAAAATTAGAGTATTCTTGTATGTGAATTAAATATTTTTTGTACATGCATACCAAAAATAATCTAACAGCTGATAAAAGGAAAAAATAAAATAAAATTCCTTTAAAAAAAGTTGACACTTGAAAACGGCATTGAACTTTACATTTGTTGATTCTTCAAATGTCTTTATTTAATAAACGAAACTCTTTTGACAAACAACAATGGGATTAATTTCAAAATTGCACTGAAAAATTACAAGCAATCATTTTATAAATAAATAAATGTAGCTTATTCTTTTCTATCAAATCTATAAGAAAATACTGCATTTTATTCAATTATGGAAGCACCAATTCTCAAAGAAAACAATTTCTTGAGTTTTATCTAATTATTTTGGTAAGATGCAGGACAAATTTTCCATATGTTCACACTTGATATTGCATAAATTTTTTACTGAAATAATATTGTCAGGTATTTTTTCTTTAACTGTAAAAAAAATTAGATGAACATTCCAAATTAAAAACTACATAAAAGATATAGGAAAGCAGTGGGTGCAACATATCCCTCAAAAAATATTACCACCAAAGTTTTTAATAAAAAAAAAAAACTATTTGGCAAAAAATTAATTCATTGGTGAATAAATACTGAAAGTTTCATTTGAATCAGATATTTCCCTGATTTTTGGCAACTATTTTAAAATGAGATTTTTTGCTTTGATTTCAGAAGAAAAGCAGCCATTTTGGTGGTATCTAATAAAATGACAATTTGTCTATTCCTATCTCTATCTTTTCATATCTATTTATCTATCTATCCCTTCAGTGATTGGCTATACAACAGGCTCGCAATTACTAATATTTTGACTACAACTATTTCTGTTTATTGAAATATTTTTAGACAAACAATTCTTTGTCTAAATAATGAACTGAAGGAAATCAGAATAAAAAATGAAATTAACATGATTGTTCATTAGAGTGCTAAGAAACAGACAAACATTCTACTATATCACTTCAAAATGTCTGTATAAAACAAATATCAAGTTTTAATAAGTTATGTTTATAATATTTTAGTAATGGATTAACTAAATTATGTTATGTAGCAACCAGTACAATTCTACATATTGACAATGTGTGTGTGTGTGTGCACAAGTACTTACAAAGAGGTGCAGAAAAGTTATCAGCCTGACCAAAAAGGATTCCAAATAAAATTCTGATATTTGGACATTTGATCAGATTTTGGGTAGTGGGTCAGGTCAAAAAATTTTTTCAGTACCCTCTCATACAAGAGGATGCGGAAAAGTTTTCAGCCAAACCTCCTTCCCAAAATCTAGTGTTATTTTTTCATTGTATTTGTGCAGAATATTCCTTGATATTGTAAAATGCCAACTTTGCATTGATTTTTTAATTTGTTTCAGATTTATATCAAAAGAAAATGTGAAATTTTCAAGTGATGAATTCTGAGCCATCTTGAAATTTCCTGCTTGTGCAGATGAAAATTCCAGAGGTAATTTCATGAGTGCATGATGCAAACTTTTGGGTGACAAGAGCTCATCATATCCAAATTAGGGTTAATCAATCTTTCAGAGATTTTGAGATTTAAGGTGTACCCTGGTATATAGGGGGCCTTTATATTGTTGATCATATTCATGACCTAATTTTGGCTGATTGACAAATCTTGGCCAGAAGAGTTACTGAAACACAGAAATAGATATCCAAAGAATGTTTGATTTATAATTCAGGATAAATTGCATATGCAGAAGCTGTCAGTCAAGTGAGTGTCAAAATGTTTGAGTGATGTCCAAAAAACAAAATCAGGGGAACATATCCAAATTGATTTTGCAGCATTTATAGCAATCTAGTGATCATTTTTTTAAATTGACTTGTCAGTATTAATGAAACATGGTTACAACATGATGATTGGAAGACAGTCAATACAGTAGTAACACTTTAGTTCTTCATAGACAAAGAAATCCAAGAATTAAAAGAAAAACTATGACCACAGTTTTTAGAATAAGGAAAGTATTTTGATGACTCTCTCTTCAGAAGAGCAAAAATAGTTAATACGTAATATTACTTTGTGCTGGGTAAAGGAGGTGTTGAAATAAATAGCAGCAAGGTATTCTCTTTTTGCAAGACAGTATATCCACTAACAGGTATGGAAAGATGATAAATATCTTAAAGAATTTAAGATACAAACTATCAACCCAGCTGACCAGATCTTGCATCATTTAACTATTTCCTGTTTCCAAAACTAAATAGGAGTTTAAAAGGAAACATATTTTTCAATGACTCAGAGTTGAAGCCAACAGACCAAATATCAGAAGGATTTTGGAAGGGTTAAGGAAACTTGACAAATGATGTATCAAGTGAGTTGAACTGAATATGTAAAAGAGTATGCACATTTTATGGTTCTAGGTCCCTTTTTAGTAGGGACCAAGAATTGTTCAACATCACCCCTATGTGTTTGTGTATATATATATATATATATATATATATATATATATATATATATATATGAATAAACTGTAAAAAAGGAAATCAACACCAAAAGACATGCTTGTAAGTTTGTTGTGTAATATAAGATTTTCAAAAATTATGTTTGATTTTATGAATATTTTGATATCTCTATATCAGGCATTATCAACCAGGGTTGACCCCAGGGGGTAATTTCAGAGTTTCAAAGCGGGGGGAGTGAATCTTACTTTTTCTTATGTTTTATTTACAGAATTTGGAGACCATTATCAATGTCAACAAAACCTGCTCTATAAAAATAATTCATGTAAATGTATATGTACTAATATGGAAAAGAAATGAATATTTTCGATAATATATGCATATTATTTGGAATGCACCTTTTGAGTTGGACAATCTTGAAAAGGTGGGGTAGGGGAATGACATTCTGACATATTGTGGAAAGGATGCATTGAGCCAAAAATGTTGAGAACCACTGATTTTAGTAGATATTTATATTTTGTAGGTGCGAAGGATTTGAGAAATATAAAAAAGCTGACTTCATAGTTTTCATCACAAATAAGCTGATAATAATTAGCATCACTAACATAACATCAGAAACGTATGTGGATAACAATAATGTTAGCAAAATTTTATTTTAAAAAATCAAGATTTTTTTAATAAAGAAAAATCCAACATAACAGTGTTCATTTTTATAATCCTTGGTGAAAATAAATATTTTATAAAACAGTTCCAAATGAAATGAGTATATTTTTCCTTGTTTTTGTATTCATCTCCCACATTGTTATGTCAGTCCTAGAAATTTCAGTTGTGCTAATTTAGGTTTACTTGATCTTCCACCGCAAATAAGGCAACATCACTTTCATTAGTCTGTCAATTTCAAAGGATCCAAGAAGATTGATATGACCCATTTTTATTCTTTTTTTGGGGGGGGGGGTAAGGGGGGGAGTTTTCTATGGTTAAAAAAATCTGACTCATACCCTATTAACTATAGTATTTTTCCTGCTCTGTTTTTATCTGTAATTTTAATAGTGATTAAACAAAAAAAGAAACAATCTACTATATCTGGATTTAGGTTGAACTTTGTATGAACTTACCATTTTCTCATTTGGTAAAAATCAAAGTTTACTGATGAAAATATTAAGGTTTATTTTAATCAATGATTAAATATTATAAAATTCTTCACTCAAAATCAAATTAAATTATCATTTTTAGTAATGAGCATATTTATTAGATAGGTTTACCATAATTTCCAAGTTTCAAACTGGAACCATTTTTAATTTTTATTATAGGTTTTGTTATGTATAATAAAGTCACTAAGTATGTCTTATAATAAAGTCACTAGTAATTCCATGACCCAACAACACCAGAGACAGACTCCAAAATGTTAAGTCAAAATGGTATGAACATAATCTTAGGAAAATCTGGTTTTTGATTGTGGCTATAACAACATTTGTATTTTTTAATGTCACTGACAGATATTGGTGTTTACCTGATAGATTCAATTTTAATTTGGCTTAAGATATTATGAAACTATTTAGTTATGATAAATTATTAAAACAAAAATATTCTTAAATTGATTTAGCTAAAATAATATTTAAGCTAAAACTGATTTAGACTAATGCTGTAAGTCTATAAATGTTAAAGAAAATATCAGTTTGTTTCATTAGAAAAACTAAAACATCAGCTGAAATGTTTTGGTAAAAGTTATATTAATTTGTTTGTATCAACTGCTGTACTTATAGTATGTCTTATAAATATTTCTACTCTTTTCCTAACAAACTTGATTGTCAGAAGTTAATTTCTTACTCCTAAATTCATTAATGATTCCAGTGGAATGAAAGACAATGACAATAAGTAATGTTTAAGGTCACACTTTTGAGAAGGTTCAAATATAATTACCCTAACCAATGTTTAGAGGATTTTCCCAAGGAATAATTTTAGAAATTCTTGAAAAATTTAAGAAACTGTTGTTCTTTTTAAATTATTCATATATAAATCCATGTATCAATATTTACAATAATAAATATATTTATTTACTTCTGTATTTTTAAAATACATTATTTTTGTGTTGGATTCTCTATACATTAAATTAGTAACAAATTGACAATAATACAATCATAAACTATTGAAGAAAATTATTTTAATTGATCAAATCTCTTTTTATTAGATCTGTATTTTTAATTTTCTTTCTTTTATAATAGAATCTCTTATAAATAACTCAACAGCTTTTAGGTGAGAGATTATTTTCACCCTCTCCAAATGTTCTAAACATTAAACATGATCCCTACAGTTTTGTTTTCTGTTATGTTTGGTAACAGGACAAAATCCCAGCCTCTTATCCTAAAAGTGAACAAATTCCCAGTTTCAGAAATAAAAATCTCATATCTAAAAAGAAACAAATTTAACATTGGAAATTCAATGGAATTTTAATGTCAAATTGAAACAATAATGATAATATCTAATATACACACTTATATATACAATATCCACAAATTTATACTCCCTTTATATATACATAATTATGAATGATCACTTGAAATGAATACATGACTATGGATATATGTATATGTTATCTTAATATAAGTTAATATGATAACAGGCAAATGGCCTTTACATTTAATCACAAAAACCGAACCTCTTATCCCAAAAGTGGACAAAATCCTAGTTTTATATAAAATTAATTATCTTATATAAGACTGAGATTTTATCCACTGGATTTGTTGTATTTACTACATGCAGTGAAATATCAGGATATTTTGCGTCCTCTTACTTCAAGTGATTGGCCATAAAAAAAAGAAATTCAATTTAGGGGATTTCATATTTTTACAAGAATTCAAATATTTGAAAGAATTAAGCATTATCCTTTGGTGTGGGATTTATTTACTCTAAATACAAATTAAATCAAAATTCTGTATACAAACAAACAAAAAAAAGTCACAACTATTTCAGATACAAAATTGTCTTGTAGCAATATGTTGTGTCAGCAAGTAAACTATTTTTAAATGAGTTTTGAAGCAATCTTCACTATAGAAGCAATCCGTATCTTTATTATGTAAACTTTTGTAACCGTTAATTCAAAATAGTTTTCAGTATCCACACGGTATTAAGTAAAGGTTTTCTATACATCTATTTTTAAGAGTAAATTCAGATCAGAGGAGGATTCTTCAGAAGAAATCAAATATGGAAACCCAGGATGGTTTTGCTTAGTACAATTGGAGAACTGCAAACTAGTAAATAATGATGTATAATTTAAAATTAAAAAAAAAAAAAAATTGGAAAAAGAAACCTTACTGGTTTATATAGCAGATGACACGTTGTGTGAAGAACATGTTACAGATGTGTACAGTTTGGTGAACAGGTCAGGGCCATGAATGAGAGGGGGATGAACAAAGTTTGGTGAATGGGTTAAGGCTGTAGATGAGGAGGATTATTAATTCCAATTCCTTGGATGTGGACATAGGTTACAGACATGGAAATAGAATCAAATTTTCAATTTTGGTATTTGACATACAGCTAGTCATAAAAACAGGAACTTGGCCTATGCATTTCTGAATTCTCAACCGGGATGAGATCATGAAAAGACTTGTTCCAGTTCTGACCCACTTTTCTTATACATTCATATAAATAACATGTAACCATAGACATAAGATGCCTTTACCATGCAATTATGGTTAGCAAGTTCATCTTGCAAAACAATTTGCCAGCACAGTTCAATTTTCAATGGATTCTTACTGCTAGGGCCTTATGCCAGACTAATAAGTTTAATAAGTACACATATAAAAACATTTTTGCAATTAATCTTTAACAGTATTTTCTGGTAGGGTTTGTTTCATATTAAGTTGCTCATGTATTTTTTTTTCATGTGTACTACTACTACTACTACTATTTACTTTAATTTTATTCTTTATTTTTTTCTTTCATTCTCTTTATTAAATTCTTTATAAAAGAGCACCCTAAATCATTTTTAGTCACATTCTATACAAATAAACAAAATATTAACAAAAAATATCTTTGGCAAAGATGAACTTAGGACTGTGCCAAAAAAAATAAATGTCAAAAAGACATTTTTTTCATCTTGACACCACTATTATTGCTTCTGCAGTAATTTTTATTGTTTTAAAAAAAAGTTATTTTTAGAATTTTAATAAAACCATCACATGAAACTAGATATTTTTTCTCAAAGAATTGACAACAACAATGTTAAAACTTTAATAATTAAGTTATTTATTTACAAGATTATTCTGTAATTGGTCATATCTAGAAAAAAAAATTAAATTTTTTGTTTTGATTTTGGTTATGTCTTAAACATTTTTAAAAAATATTTGTCACATTCCTATTTTATGGTTTTATTAAAATTCTAAAAATAGTTTTTTTAAAACAAAAATTGTCAATCAGTAAGAGCAGTGTCAAAAGAAAAACATCCTTTTGCCACACCCTTTTCTTTTACCTGGTTCTAAATTAAACTTTGATACACTTTTTTATATCAATTATTTATAGACAATATTTTTTAATGATTTATCAACATATATATTTCCTACACACACACAAATGTTTATGTATAGATATACATTTTTAGGGAAATCTATGACAAAATGGAAAAGTTTTTGCATGATGCGTTTCATCCTTGTTTTTGATATACAAAAATGTATATATCATTTTTCTATAGCCATACATAAAACAATCAAATAAATCAAGTGCTTTTATAGAATTTTTTTTACAAGGAAACTTATGTTGCCTTCATAGACAGAGTTTAATTCATTTACAAAATAAAGGTTATAATCAAGAAGTTGCAGCTGAAGCTTTAATGAGCTCCAAAGAATAAACAATCTTAAACAATCTTGGACAAGTTACCAAATAAGAAATAACAGTTTCATTTAACAGATATAAAATGACAAATTACTATTTTTTTCCTTCCATTCTATTTACAAATTCTCCAAGAAATAATTAACAATTTCCTTTTACAGTTAATATGGTGAATAATAGATGAAACATGTCAACTCCAATTTCAATGAAATAACTGCTTATACCATTTCTAATATCAACAACTAAAGACTTATTAATATTTTTATTCATAATAAACAAAACTGTGACTATGAGTGTCTCATTTCTCTACCAGATTAAAAGTGAATTGAATGAAATAAAGTCATCCTACCATATGGATACTGAAAACTATTTTGAATTAATGGATACCGAAAACTATTTTGAATTAATGGATACCGAAAACTATTTTGAATTAATGGATACCAAATTAACTATTTAGTATATGTGCATAAATACTTAACAATAACTGTGTGTATATAGATGTGACTATAGACATGAATTTGTATACATGTAAACAGATATACACAATATTCTGTATTTTATCAGCTGGTCACATAAAAATGGTCCTAACCAAACAAAGAATCTGTATAGAATTCAATTGTTAGAACAGTAGACAGAATGGAATTATGTTCACTAAATTCTTTGCTAACAAATGCAGTGATCTAGATTAAAGCAATATTAAATTCAACCACTAAAATTTAATGTCCCACCCTAACCTATGTCCCATAAAGCATTTTTACTGCCAATTGATTATATGCTTTCTTTGATAAGGACTGTTTTCTTAATTCCAAATATAGAACAAAAGGAAACAAGATCAATATTACAGAGTGATATAAAGTGATATTAAATATGTCTGATAATCTTTGTTGTAAGCTTCATGGGGCTCACTATAAAAAATACTTTGCTGTCTGGTTGTCAATTCTTAGAAAAGAAATACCACACATTTTGCTGTTTTTATTTGGGAGAATTAGGAGAGAAGAGACAGTCTGTAAAATCAAATACTCATTTCTGAGTCTACCATCATGGCATACCAGTGAGAAAACCATCAAAATGACTAATATGCAGATAGTGGAATTCAGGCATTTTCAAAAAGTTTTAGTGTGAAAAAGACAAATTTTGGTTGGCAACAAAAATTCAAGTTTGATTTACTGATTCAAAATTTATTCCAATATTCTGTCCTCTTTTGTACATACAAAATCTTTTATAACCACAAAGTATAGATCATTGTCATCAGAGCTGTTTCAACTTTAATGCTTACTGCAAATCAGTGTGATTTCTCACCTTTAGCATGGCTTCTTGCTTCCAAGCATGCCTATCTGCCCAGGCCCATTTGTTTTGTGGAGCCAACCTGTGATTTATACTGCAACTATACTAAGCTTAGTTACAGTTCAAGTATGTGCATCACCAGAGCCATATATGATTTGGGATTCAGAGTTGTCCTTCTCCTATACTAGTTGCCAACAATGACTAGATAGTCTGTCCTGCTATTTAACCCATAGTTGAGGGTAGAAAAGATGAATTCATACCTTTCCTAAGGGTATTTGTGCAAAAGTGAATGTAATGATCTCAATCAAAATTTGAACTCAGTTGGCTAATTTCTCATTCCAAATCACTAACCATTACACCACCTGTACAGCAACAAGTAGGATCAGAGTTATAATATTTATTTAATGTGATATACCAGTTCTTTTACATTCTAATATTCAAGCAATACATGCTATGTTTGCATTGTATACAGTTTGTTTACTAAAAAAGTATCCCAGATAAAGAAGGCTTTTCAATAAAAATAAGCCAGTAGTTTTTGAGATTTTAATAATATAGAAACACTATTTAAATACATTATCCCAACTTGATAGGTCAAAAGTTTACAAAATTTTCTTATGGATAATGAATCTCATTAACTTGACATCAATAATCTAAGTCTCAGACCTCGGGGTTTTTCAGTATTGTGCTTTATCACTGAGCCATTGCAAATTGTTCAGAATCACCCCCCCCCCACACACACACACACACACCTCCCGCATTTTGAATGAAACATCTCAACCGCTTATCATGCAACCTCATTTGGGATTTGAATATTTTACTCATTTCTATCTATTGCCTTTGCTTTATCATCTGAGACAAAATCCCACAGAAAAGAATTATCATTATTAAAAAGATGAGATGCTATAAATACTGCTTCAAGACAATGAACTTGGTATTAAGGTTTCAATCTTAGATCTTGTGGCATTAATGTGGAGCCTCACCATTTAGCAATTACTCTGGGACAAAATTTCTCTAGACTTATTGTTAAAAAGATTTTCTGTTGAACTTTGCTTCTCAACATAGAGAAATGGTGTGTCATAAGGGTGGACAATGTAGAAATGAGCAGTGAATATGCTAGGGTTGATTGCATCTAAAATATCAAAAGACATGATTATGAGTTGTGGTGGTGGTGGGGGGTGGGTGGATTGAAAGTCAGCCATTTTGATTGTGTAAATGGCATAATCACCCAAAAGCAAAGGTAACAGAAGACACTGGTGCCACTGTAGGCAACTAAATTTGGTTTCTTCCCATGAACAGTCATTAAATATTCCTGTTCTTCCAAGTTTTATATTTTCTAATTGAAGGTTCATCATTAAAGTATTAGGTTGGTGCAAAAATAATGACGTAATAATGTCGTTTTTTGACATATTCTTTAACGTCAAAAAAACAACATTATTACGTCATTATTTTTGCACCAACCTAATATCATCAGAATTTGGTGGGTTTTCTCTTTTGAAATTATTGACAGTATTAATATAAAAATCAAAGTTGTATGGAAAGTATTGAAAAGTTAAGATTTAGAAAGAACACAATAATATTGCCATGTCTGTATTTATTGTATAGTAAAATTTTTAGAGAGTCAAAATGCACAATAAACTTATAATAATCCTGAATGCCAGGTAAAAAAAATATAAAATAGCTAAGGTAACAGAATTTGTTTTAAATACTAAAATTCATCCAATACAAAGCTCAAAGGCCACTTAATGTAGAGAGTTATTATTAAAATAAAAATAATGATAAATGAGGTAAATGATATTAATGAAAGAAAAGGTGTTAAGAAGTGAATATTTGAGGATAAGGAGGACAGATAATGATTGGCCCTTAACTTGAAGTACTTTGGTTTTGTTGACATAAATAAATATCAGTGTGACATGTGGACTGCTTCGTCACACAGTGTGAAAAAGAATGTCCAGGTGCTGTTTGGCCCATATTTATATTGTTTTACATTCACTGGGTTTTCATCCGGTGAACTACTCTCATTGGTCTCGTCTCTTTGGTCGTTTTCTTCTCTCTAAATGTCACCCCCCTCCTGTGACCACACGGCCTATGAGTTGTGGTCACTTGACGGGATGGATAATCGTGTGTCGGACCCCACATTTGTGGAGACAACGATCTAGGTGGTCGTGATACTCTTGTGCTCCATTGTAGATCCTGAGTCACAGGTGGTGTGGTGTGTTCGGTTGCGGACTGACATTCCTCCACTTCCATGTGGTCCTCGATTCCTTCATTGACTTCTGCTTCTTCTATTTCCATACTTTCTGGTATGGTGTGTGGTAAATCTTCATTATCTGGTGGGCTTTGCTGATGTGGTTGTGGTGTTTGGTATTCTGGTCCCTCTACCACCGGTACTATTCTTCGGAGGAATCGATGATTACGCACTGTAACCCGGTTGCTACCATCTATGAGAACTTGGTACTGTCGATTGCCCAATTCTTCCATCACTTTTCCTGTCTTCGTCCACCACCGTGGATTTGGCCCAACCTGATTCTGAATTTGTACTTGTTCACCAACCCGGAGTTGTTCAAGTGGGCGACTATGTATGTTGTAATGTTCTTGGTTTCGCAAGTGTTTCTTTGACATTGCTTTTTCTCTCAGTTCCTTGATCTCTTTCCAATACTTATGTATTTTGTACTTCTTACAAAATATGGGGAGGTGGTCTTTTATCACCTGTCCATACAACATTTCTGCTGGTGATATACCAGTCTCTTGATTAGGTGTGTTTCAAAGTGTTAACATGGCTCGCACCGCACGATCCTGGCATAAGCGACCATATCCGTCAGTGCAGTCCATCAAAGTTCATTTGACCGTCTTTACAGCCAGTTCAGCCCGACCATTACTTTGAGGGTAATGGGCTAACGATATGCGTTTCTTTAAACCCCAGTTCTTCAAAAATTAATTGTATTCCTGGGAATCAAATGGGGGATCCTCCATCTGAAGATATCTCTTCTGGTGCACCGTACATGCAAAACCAATTATGTAGGGCATCACATATCGTCTTAGCTCTGCCAGAAATCAATGAGGCTACTTCAATCCAACCTGTGTATCTATCAGAATATTCTATATAATTTCTTCCATGAAGGTCGAAGAGGTCTGTGATCATTTTCTGGAATGGGAATTCTGGGTTTGAGGGTGGCATCAGGGGTTCCTTCAACTGTTACACTGTCGACACTGGGCCCTTGTCTGACAGATACAGACATCTAATCTGAGCCAAAACAACCACTGTCATGTGTTTGCCATCATTCTGTTAACACCCTGGTGTGCGAAGTGGAGAGCCTCTAGTATCTCTGCACGAAACTGCTTTGGGATGAGGATTTTGTTCTCCTTTATGGGCACATTATCAAGACAATATAATTGGTCCTTCATCAGCCAAAATTGCCGAATACATGCTGGCAATTCATGGCATGAATTGGGGAACCCTTTTTGAATGTATTCAGCTAATGTGCGACATTCCTCGTCAGTGGCTGCAGCAGCCACAATCATGTCCCATGTTATTGCCCTCATTTTAGGGTCGTATGTATATGAACATATAACTGATGCTTGCATTGCACCATCAATGTTCTGTGTAGTTTTTATGTGTCTCGGTGATACGGGATATCTAGACGTACGGTCAGGTGCTGCATTGAGTTTCCCTGGGACGTGTTTAATGTGAAATCTATACATCAATAATCGTTCCTGGTTTGAAAATATTTTTACTAGTGGTTTGTGGTCCACCGTCACAAGAAGATCTGGGCACTCCAATATGAACATTCTGCAAGACTCCAACCCATATACGAGGGCTAAAGCTTCTCCTTCCATGGGGGAATAACATGATTCTGCCTCTGTCATGAATCGTGATCCAGCCAGGATTACGTTCCAGTGGCTATCGCCACAGTTAGGACTGGAATCTGTTGGGCACTGACAGTGTTTTTGAAATAGGAAGTACCCAATGCCAGTCTTACTAAAATCCATTGAGAGACAAGTTGCTCTACCCATCTCAAAAGTGTTGATCCTCCTCTTCAATTTTCCGTACAATATTTAATTTAGACTCCTCGAAGAGCTTGTCTAATGTTGTATCCCAATAAAATTTTCTGTCTTTAGTTCTTAACAGTTCTCAAAATGAAGCCATTATCTCTGCCTGTGAGAATGCAAATGAGACCTGATTCACTAACCCAAACCAGGATCTAATACCCGTGATGTTTGGAGGAGTAGGGAAGTTTAAAATATTAGGTTGGTGCAAAAATAATGTCGTTTTATCACATATGTTACTATGTGAGAAAACAACATTATTTTTGCACCCACCTAATAGCTTCTGTCAATTTTTTAGTTGGTTTTATGCCATCTGCAGTTACCAAAAATCTAGCGAACTCTATCTCATTTTCTGCAAATTGGAACTTGTCAGTGTTGAAAACTATTCCATTTCTGCCGCAGTGGGTAATATATTCCAACGTGTGCCGTACTGTCTTCTTGGTTTGGGCTGGGACAATGGATACTTGGTTGAACAGGGATGGTGTGTGGTGGGTTTCCCTTTTCATTGCAGCATTTAACTTTTGAAGGTCCACTGTCCTTCTGGGTGATCCATCCTTCTTGGGTGTGACCACCATTCTTGAACACCAAGTTGTAGGGATGCCAGGTGATACCAGTTCAATAATCCTGAGTGTGACGTTGTGGTCAAGGTCCTGTTTTACCTTCTTTTTCCAGTGAAGGGGGACCAGAATTGGTGTATGCACTGCTGATGGTTTTGCACCCTGTAAAAAAATAATGTCTAATGGCTTCCTCGTCATCATTTGTAAGGGCTGGTGGAGACATGTGTTGAATGCACTAGACATAAAATGGTCCCTTAACCAGTGCTCTAAATGATCCCTATTACTTTCTGTAGGAGTGAATGGGATAATGGCTTATCTGGAACTACCATTCTTCGAAGGCACCCACATAAAATGCTTTTGTGTTGGGAGTGGAGGAGATGTTGCTCTCAGGTATCTGGTTTGGGAAATCCTGGTGTATTAAACCCAGGTCCCTCAGAGCCAATTCCGACAGATAAAACCCAGATGTGTTGTCTGAAACATAAACTACTTGCCTAGTTACTCTGGGGCCAACTCTTATGTGCATAAAGAGTATGCCTTTAATCTTTAGCTGGTCGTTTGTTATACCGCATATTCTGTGGCTGGTTGGTACCAGGTGACTATTGGTGCACTTCATCATTTTTAATATTTCTAGTCCACTAGAGCAGGTTTGTGCCCTAGTGTCCACTATGGCATAGATACAGTGTGCTTGATGGCTGGCTGGGTCATCTAGGCTGCACCCAAGTTCGGCAGGAGGTTCTGCCATGAGGGAAACCTCTATCTTTAGAGATGGTGGTGGTTTGGGAGGACCCCTACGAAATTTGTTAACATCCCAAGTAAGGTGTGGTACTCTTTGTGGCGTCTTTGTGCGTCCCTTGAACACTATGTTGTTCCAATCTTTCCTGTTGCTGAATATCACTGACTGTTGCTTTGTCGGCTGACTTGTGGGCTCAATGGTGGTCAACTTTTTTGATTTCCGACATACCCTTCCAAAATGGCCTATTACACCACATTTGAAACACTGTTTTTTCTCTGCAGGAGAGTTTTCCGTCCATCAGGATGTGACACACTTCCACACCCTTTGCATGCTGTCCGTGGTGGCATCTCAGGGGTACCATCAGCCTCCAACAGTTTTTCCAGCTTTGACTTCAGTGTGTCTAAATGTCATGAGCTGGGCTATATTATTTTGTAAGTGGGGTGTTGATTTGTTCGTCATTTCCATGGAGATCAATCTGCTGAACTTTTGCTCCAGTGAGATAAGGATATTAGCTTCGGCTAACACTTTACTTTTGTGTTCCTTGTTGGCGAGTCCTGCCACAAGTTGACCGGCTACCATATCATCTGATTAGTTCACCTGCCGGCTGCAACTCTCATTCAGACATCGAACGGTAAAATCACAGAACTTCACCTGTGACCGTAATTTCGCCAGGAAATACATGACAGGTTCCCCCCTCCTGTTGCCTCATATTGTGGAATCTTTGTCGGTGCACTTCCTTATGCACAGCTTTAACAGCGACGGGTCGTATATGAAGAAGGAGCTGCTGTTCACTGGCTGTGTTGAGGTCTTCCACTCCAAACAGCTCAAATAACGTCCTGTTCACATCGGTAGAGAAAGTGCTTCTCATCTCATTCCAAATTTTGGCCAGGTCTGTTATTTTACACATCTTTGTATCGATTCCACGAGTCAACAAACAATGCCCACTCGCTGTCAGTCGAACCCTGTTCTATAATGGGTTTTTCTGGTGGCTTAGAAGCCGATTTCACTTGAACCATTCCTTGGCGAAGTTCATTATTTTCCTTCTGCAGCTCTATTAACTGCTGAATGAGTTGTAAAGTATTTGGCATCTACTGCTTCTTGTCCTGTAGCCATATTACTCGATAAAGTTTTAAATCTCTTTCTTCGAAAATGAAATTCGCCTGCTGGTTAATCCTGTTCATGGCGCCATGTAACATGTGGACTGCTTCATCGCTCAGTGTGAAAAATAATGTCCGGGTGCTGTTTGGCCCGTATTTATATTGTTTTATATTCACCGGGTTTTCATCCGGTGAACTACTTTCATTGGGTCCCATCTCCTTTGGTTGTCCTCTTCTCTCTACAATCAGCTGTGTAACAAAATTACATTAATAAGTTTGTTGGGTTATTTTTTCATACCATCCTTAATTCCACCCTTTTACAATTAAACTAATAAATTGTAATAATGAAAGCCATAATCATTTTTGCAGACCATTACTACTGAGGTATGTTCAACCCTCAAGTAGATGTTCCATACCTGTAAACTTGTGCCACACTAAGTTAAGCATAGTAAACATTAACAAGATTTGATGAATCTGAAGTGAAATATACTTGAATTCTTAAAATATTACTGAATTCTGCCATCTGCTTCAAAATCAAATGTAATATTTAAAATAATCTATGCACATATCTTAAGTTTAGCTTAGTAAATACTGAGTCTGATTTGAGGCAAATGTAGGTATCAGGATCGTGCTTAATTCTCTCAAGATAGAAGGTGTTTACTGAGCTGCCTAGAAAATCAGGATTCAAAACCTTGGCTTTTATCTGAGATTGAAACCCAACCCACAACATCAATGAGAAATACATAAAACTATCCCAAAGACAATTTTTTTTTCAATTTCATCTTTCATCTGTTACTTAGAAATAATACTTTGTTTTTTTAAGACTGATCAGTGGATTATTGTTATCTGTAGAAAAGTTTGTCATTCAAATTTAAATCTTTCTGATTAAATAAGGAATAAGTAGGAAATCTTCATCAGAAATTTTGGGAGTGGAATGATTCAGAGATGTGTTTCAGTTTA